>OZ010713.1:12759689-13359689 GCA_963932345.1 Ophion ventricosus
ACGAAGAGAAGGAAAAAACAGGAAAAGATATATATGAACAGAGAAAGAGAGAGACAGAAAGATATATACTTTTTCTCTCAGTCTCTCTCTTGCTCTCCTGGAGAGAAGGAAAAACAGAAAAAGATCTATAGGAACAGAGAGAGAGAGAGAATCTTTCTCTCACTCTTTCTCTCTATCTCTCTCTCTCTCTCGCTTTCTCTCTGTTTCTATATATCTTTTTCTGCTTTTCCTTCTCTCCGAGAGAGCAAGAGAGAGAGAGAGAGAAAGAAAGATGAAGTATATCCTCTTTCTCTTTCTTTCTCTCTCTCTCTCTCTCTCTTTCGCTCTCTCTCTGTTCACATATATCTTTTCCTTTTACTCTCCTTCTCCGCGTCTTCCTCTTTCTCGTAAATCGTAAAAGAGACCGGGACAACTTGGGTCTCGTGATGTTGCCTGGGCGAAATCTCACCTTTCGCAGCCCGTTGGCCACATGACGCGAAGATTTGTGTGTGTGTGTGTGTGTGGGCGTGTGTGTATATATATATGCGGTGGGAGAAGCATAAAAATGACGAGGCGGGGACGAGCTTACGAGACGCGTGCAGCGTCACTAATTGTCCACCTCTCGAGGCCGCGTTAATCGTAAACGGGACCCACGTCGAAGCGGTACGATTTCCAACAATACGTAAATACGGGTCTCGAAAAAAAGGTTGAGATAACCAGGAGAAGGATCTTTACGTAGCTTGAAAAATTTCACTTTTATTCAATTTTTTCAATCAATAATATTCGAAACTGCGAACTCAACTATTTTCTAGCGAGCGTTAACGAAGAATTTAATATTTGATGAAAAAAAAAAACGAGGATGAGGAAGTACAATTTAAACGAAAAAAAAAAGATACGTGAACCGGTTCCGGAGGGTGAAAAAGCATTTCGAGTATATGCCAATAATGTCGCGTTGAGTGAAAGTTAAATACTTTTCGATGCAATTGCACGCATCGAACGAATAAAATGTTCAACGCGGTCTCGCGCTCAAAGCTTCGTCCTACTTTCGAAAGGACTGAGAGAGAGAGAGAGAGAGAGAGAGAGAGAGAGAGAGAGAGAGAGAGGGAGAGAGAGAGGGAGAGAGAGAGAGATAGATAGAGAGAAAAAATTTCGAATAAAGAAAATATCATTCATATTCTTGCCTCTGCCCCCCTCGCCTCTCCAGTGTGTTGCGTGGTATACTTTCTTCCTCTATACACGCAAGCATATGCTCATTCTCGCTGGTACGAAAACGAAATTTATACAACGACCAAGCGGATTGTGTTTGCTTTGCGTACAAACTCGAAGTGGTACGTCGTATATTTCCATCGTTCGTATACATCAAAAGTGTTCCTCCGGCGCATGTTTAATAAAGACGATAAAAGCCGGATCTCACTTTGACAACTGATCTGACAAATTTTTATTTTCCGTGTTATATATGAGCAAGGTAGAATTGGAGACAAAAGATGAGAATGACGGATAATTTGTCAAAAAAAAAAAAAACGCCATAGTGTCTTAAATTAATTGGCATCAAATATATATGTATGTATGGGCAGCTCAATTACGAATGCACGCCAGAAATACGACATGAAAATAAAGTCGTAGAAAACCGGTTGTCCGCAAAATATTAACGATTTTAAGAGGAATATTCTACGGAGATAAGAAGACTGTATGAGCGATACTAGAGATGGGCATACCTAAATGACAATATAATTCAATTATTAATCTTGTTACAAACTAATTAAATTACAAAATAATCTCATTGAACTGTATTTCATTACATTTTAATTGTAATTATGCAGGACATATTATGAAATTTGTTAAAATGTATTTAATTACAAAGTAATCTGATTAAAATGTCTTCAAATACTTTGTAATTTAATGACTTTGTTACTAGTTATGGTGTAATATAGGAGAAATATCATTTTATCCTCTAAAATTAGATTTAAAAAAAAAAAGTGATAAATTATGTCTCGTTTGAACTGCAAAATCAAAATATTGTTTAGCTATTGGTTAGCAAACCGGTTTATTCGAATTAATATATAATCGATTAATTTGTAATTAGATTGACTTTCAATTAAATTACATAGTAATTAGTCACACTAGGCACTTGTGGTAACTAATTACTTAAGTACGGTGCTGAAGTTTGCATCGTTGGGATGCAACGAAAATTAATTCTTTTTCGGTGACAAAATTACTTTTTGCCCGATGCAGGCTACGAGAAATCATTCGAACGATTTTACGTATTTTTATTACAAATTTACGACCTCAAGTTGCAATAAAAAGGTTTCGAATAATAATAAAAATGAAGAAATAGCAAAAAATCGTTGCGTTCCAACGATGCAAACTTCAACGTCATACTTAAGTAATCTGTTGCAAAGTAATTAAATTATCAATTACAGTAGTAATTGTAAATGTTAATTGTTAATTTAATAACTTCTTGCCCATCTCTGGGCAATACCCAAGAAGAAACAAACGAAATTTAAAATTCTCAAATATATGTTATAAATAGGAAAATCAGTGGCAAGTGACATAATATTTAGAGCGAGCTGCGAATTGACGGGTGAAAGTTTTTTTTTTGTCTCTGCATTTTTTCATATTCAACCATATCGAAGCGAAACTCTTGACAGTGAATATGCCGCATCTGACGACTGCTACACGGAGAGAATTAAAAAGTAATTTTTCTCGTGAATTTCACGGTAAAAATTACCGTGATATATTTCAATGTGGTGACAAGTGAGAAAATCATAATAATTCGTATGCGACAAGTTTTTTTTAACTCACGTTACAGAAAATTTCAAATACGTAGCTAAAATTTTACTATACAAGAAGGGTAGCGCGCACGATAATTTTTACCGAGAGCATAATACATTTTCCTATAACACTCATTAAATTTTATAATAAATCTTAAAATAACTGTTATAAAGATGATACTTTTTTATAGACATTTTTGAAAGGCATAAAATAATAAAATGCACAGTAAAATTTCGCTGATATTATATATTTTTTAAATTTAAGTTTTGCGTATTTTGTTACACATCAAAATTTACTAGAAAATCTGGTAAAATTTTCTATCTGAAGAAGAAATTTTATTTTATTTTCGTGAAAATCTGTGTTTTACTCAGTAATAATAAGCGAAGTTTCAGGGTTTTCATCTGGTCACCGTTACTGCACAGTAATTTTTAACATTTAATTCTCTCCGTGTACAATTTCCAGGCTGTCGACTGTTCACAGTGTTCCTGTACCGTTTGACAAAAATGGATGGACGAGACGAACAAAAAATAAGCTGAATTTCACGTAAAAATTAATTACACCACAATTATGTGGTATACGAGTGTGAAATTTTCAAAAAAAAAAATGTATTCCATACATAAATGACCAACAAGATATTTGAAACCTTTTGTATCATTTTCAAAATTAATGCGAATAAAAGCTCATACTCGATATGAAATTTTACTCGACTCGTCCACGAGATTTCGTAGAAAATTTATTCTTCAAACGAAACATCGATTTTTTTTTTTTTTTTTTTCAAGGAATATTTGGGCTTAGAACGAAATTGCGACCACTTTCGGTTGAACTTGGAGATTTCGACCCTCCGCGAATTAACGTTACTAAAGAGAGAGAAAATAATTTAAAAAAAAAACCACTTTCTGCGACCAAAAAATTGCAAAAAAAAACGCGAGGAAAACGTGACAGAGCGAGGTTTTTTTTTCATTTTGTTCCGAGGAACGTGCGAAAAATCGTTGACTGAGCACGAGGCACGGGAATGTTTGCAAAATACATCCCGGAGCGGATGCCCGGGGCACGCGAGACATTCGTTATACGAGAGATGGAACAATAACAGCCTCAAACAACGGGATAAAGCGAGCCAAAATGTCCCGAGAGAAAATAAAATAAGCTGTACAACATTGCGCGTATTCCTACCCCTCCGACCCTCTGGTTCGGCCCCTTTTCTGTTTCACCCACCACTCAAGTGATAAGACCAAGCTGAAACTATGCAATAAACGCCTTATCTGTTAATCATTCTTTTCAATGACGATACAAAATCTCTTTGAATCGTGCCTTTTTTTGTTCTTTTTCAATATTCTCTGTCGAGTTTTCAAAACCGGATGAGCTACTATGCGTCGACGTTCATTTGAGATAATTTAACGCCTCGGGCTTATGGTTCAATATTACGACGTTGAAGCTTGCATAATTGGAATGCAACGATTTTTTTCTTCATTTTTTCATTGCTCTATTTTCATCATTATTCAAAGCCTTTTTTTAAATTCAAATTGAGCTCGTAAATCTCTAATAACAATACGTAAAAACGTTTGAGTGATTTTCACAACCAATATTGGCAAAATAAAATTTGTACAATTAAAAAAAAATTAATTTTCGTCGCGCTTCAACGATGCAAACTGAACGTCATTTAATAGTGGAAAAATATGGACCGTCGTGCTTGCATAGCTGAAAAATAATCATACAGTTTATTCTAAATATAATAATAATAATAATAATAATAACGGTCACTGAAGAAAAAACCTGAACATGTTTTACAATTTTGTTTCTAACGCCGCTCTAAATCCTTTAAAAAAATCAAAATCTATAGAAACCTCAACATTTCTAAAAATTATTAAAATATTAAAGTTTGGACAGTTGGAAACAACAAATTTTTGAATATTTTTGGCCAATTTTTGCGCCTTCGTTTTGTTTCGCAGATTTCCGCTAAAAACAAAAACGCTCAAACGTTTTTCCGCAGCCTCGCAAGAAATCTACGATCAAAATCCACGAGAAAGATTTTTTATAATAATAAAAATAAATTAATGAAATAAGAGTTTTCCTTGTAGCGATGAAAACTGTCAAAGCACTCAAAATTACCTTTAAGGATTTTTGAAGACTTCAGAATTTTGGTTAACATGTACCTCAATATATGACAAACACGCTTCACGAATCCTCGGGGATGTCTAAAAATAATTCCAATGTTTCCGAATATCCATTGGGGAGGCTCGGTACTCTGAAGACGAAATAGGTGATCGTGAAAAAATCTCAGTGGTAAATTTACGCGGCTTCGTATTACACCCTCACTCGAGGCTATCCTCCTCTTCGACACACTCGTGGCACTGAAACGATTTATTCAGAAAATCAAGATACCGCTGCCTTAAGAAACAAAAAAAAAAAAAGATGTACTTCAACTGGGAAGGAGGACGATAAATTCCGTTCGTGATTTGGGGAAGTCTCTCGAATATCAACGAGCTCATGTTAAACAAAAACTAAGGGCCAAAGTGATTCACAAGTTTTGAAAGAGGGAAAAAAAAAAAAGAAAACTTTGCATGCCGGTTTATCATGTTTCTTCGCTTCGACACGCGTCGCAGATTGTAAGCCCCCTAAGGGTGTGTCGCGCCGTTAAATTCGTCAGAGGACTCATCCCGACCCTCTCGAGCCAGTTGTCCGGGGGCCCTGACAGTCTCGGACTGAAAACTTTCGTAGTATGGACTTTTTCGTGTCGCCTTGTATTGCGCGCGATATATCATCTCGCACGCGAGTAAAATTCTTTCTCAATACATTCAAACTCGTGAAATTTAGCAGATTGGTGAACTGGCTGAAAAAAAAAATGTGTAGGAGGTACAGTACCTCCTACATTTTTGTTTTCAGCGAGTAATAGTACCTCAGGTACTATTTTTTAAAAAGGCTGTAAAAAATACGCTTTTTCAACGTTGTCATTGGGCTTGGGTTATCGTGCGGCTCGTACACGACCATTCTACATCGAAATTAATTATTTATTTGGAAACTGATAGTTTATTGAATTTTATAGATTTCCTGAGTGGCAACGTATATCCTTGTGGATTCCCGTGCAGAATTTGTGGCAGGAGTGCAATTGGATTCCCACAATTGTACCCTACTTTCTGACAGTAGAGTAGGGCCATCGTATTGGATCCCTATACTAAAATGTCATGGATTTGAAGTTTGCATCGTTGGTATGCAACGAAAATTCTCTTCAATTCCTTATTTTTATTATTATCGACAGATATGAGCATACCTAAATTACAATGTAATTCAATTATTAATCTGGTTACGAACTAATTAAATTACAAAATAATCGCATTGAACTGTATTTCATTACAGTTTAATTGTAATTATTCAGGACATATTATGAAATCTATTATAATGTATTTAATTACAAATCAATCTGCTAAAAATGTTTTTAAATACCTTGTAATTTAATTACTTTCTTACTAGTTATGGTGTAATATTGGAGAAAATATCATTTTATCCTCTAAAGTTGGATTTAAAAAAGTCACAAATTATGTGACGTTTAAAGTACAAAATCAAAATATTATTTAGCTATAGGTTAGCAAATCGGTTTATTCGAATTAATATATAATCGATTAATTTGTAATTAGATTAACTTTCAATTAAATTACATAGTAATTAATTACACTAGGCACTTGTGGTAACTATAATTACTTAAGTAATCTGTTATAAAGTAATAAAATTATCAATTATAGTATGATAATTAAAAAAATTAAAATAGTAATGATAAATTACCAATTACAGATAATCTCTGATTATCGAAAATCGTATGTTGTGGATTTAGGTAGCAGGTCCCTAAATAAGAATCTGCAAAAGGAAATTTGGGAAATTCAGAAAATAGAATTTTTCGTTGCATTCCAATGATGCAAACTTCAATCTCATAAAATGTCGCGCTCGTACATTGGATTCCAATCGGTACTCCCCATTGGAATCCAATGTACGAGTCCAATTTAAATCCTAAGGTATTCCCACATTATCAAACCGAATCCGTGACGATTTTTCATCGATCTCATCCTGTACGCTGAATTTTCTAAACGAAATATACGGATATACAAAATAAGTAGATCATAAATCTTGTCTTAAAGAAGTATAAATCTTTTTAAAAATGATATCTTAAAAATCGATTTGAATCATATCACTGAAAATCCACTGTGATTATTATATTATAATTATCAGTATCAAGATTCGAATATGGGAAAATTAACCGCGATCTGGGTGCCGCGCTTGTCAACGATCGACCAAAAGTGCGGACGGACGAACATGTCGCGCGAGTGTCAGCGTGAATAAAAAAAAAAATCCGGCGGAATTTTTGCAACGAACGATAATCGTCTATAAAACCTGGTTACACCACCACACGGAGAAAATTAAAAAGTAATTTTTGTCGTGAATTTCACGGCAATAATGACCGTGATATATTTCAATGTTGTAACAAGTGAGAAAAGCATAATAATTCGTATGCGACAAGTTTTTTTTTTAACTCACGTTACAGAAAATTTCAAATACGTAGCTAAAATTTTACTATACAAGAAGGGTAGCGCGCACGATAATTTTTACCGAGAGCACAATACATTTTCCTATAACACTCATTAAATTTTATAATAAATCTTAAAATAACTGTTATAAAGACGATAATTTTTTATAGACATTTTTGAAAGGCATAAAATAATAAAATGCACAGTAAAATTTCGCTGATATTATATCTTTTTTAAATTTAAGTTTTGCGTATTTTGTTACACGTCAAAATTTACTAGAAAATCTGGTAAAATTTTCTATCTGAAGAAGAAATTTTATTTTATTTTCGTGAAAATCTGTGTTTTACTCAGTAATAATAAGCGAAGTTTCATGGTTGTCATCTGGTTACCGTTACTGCACGGTAATTTTTAACATTTAATTCTCTCCGTGTACTATTCTACTATTTTTTCTACTAAATTTTCGGTAAAAATGTTGAAAATTCACGAAAATATGATTTTTTTCTTGGCGAAAAAGTGTCTTTTTTTGCGTTTTCACCTCTTTATGAATTTTTTTTTCTAACATGTCGCCATTTTATTTCTTATAAATAATTTTCTTCGTACATCATCTAGAAAGTTCAAAGCATATTACGTAATTTTTTGAACCACTTCGGACGGATAGTTCGGTCACAATACTTTTTTGAAAACTGACTGGGTAGAATCGACCCAAGTCTGTCCACCGCGATTGAATCTGGAAGTGTAACCACGAATGGTTAATATTGAGGGAATTATTTCCTATATTTATGAGAAAATTCTTATATTTGTGAGAAAAGCAAAAACGAACATACATACACTACAAATTTTATAAGATTACGATAAACGAAGAAAAAAAAAACATGTTTCATCGTTCTTTCGACCATTTTTCGTTACGTGTCGTTTTTTTTTCTTTCATATTCCTTCGTCTTTCCGCGGCAGTTGGCGCAGTCGTCTCTTGTTTCGTCGAGGTTAACCGACCTCTCGCGTCCACCGAACTCGTCCTATCCCCCCACGGTCACGGGGCCTCTTCCTGCCGCCGCCGCATCGTCGAGAACACACATGTACATACGTACCTACACGCGCGCGAATATACACCCGCACGCGCACGTTAGTACAAAGAACCTCCCCCACTCGCTTCGTGGCGCTGTTGAGTCCCCGAGATACTCACCTACGCGCATGCGCGCCCTGTCCGACGCTCGCAATCGAAAAACCTGCGCGTACAGACTGCTCAAGCGCGCGCGCGCACACGCACTAACAATACACACACACGCTCTTGTATTCACAAGGGAGGCTCGTACCTGAGAAAAAAAGTTCCTCGAACCACTGTAAAGGTATACCCACAACGAGGGACTCTCTTTTCTAGTTAGTTTTACAAAAAACCTGAATTTTCTTTAAATAGCAGTGGCGTTTCGATATTTTGACAAAAAATCTCGAGGGATGACGTCGGGGTAAACAGTCAGGCACAATTTGCAGGTTATGTCGGTCCTCGATAAGAGCCTGCATTTTAGTGATCTTCGTTACGATATTGAAGTTTGCATCGTTGGAACGCAACAAAAGTTTCGTAACCCAATTTTTTTTTGGCAATTTTCGGCCCCGAAGATCACCCAAACGTTTTTCGAAATTCTTATTAGAGATCTTTAGTTGGAATATCTGAGAAAAGTTTTTTGATGATAACGAAAATGAGAAAATAAAAGAAAAAAATTTTTTTGTTGCGTTTCAACGATGTAAACTTCGTTCTTCCTTCGTTTGGGAGAAAAACTACATTTCGCCTGGATCGTCTAAGTTTACATGTGCAAACTCACATGCACAAGAAACTTATGGTGTTGAAGTTTGTTGGAACGCAACGAAAGTTCTATTTTCATTATTTCCTTAATTTATTATTATACGACAATTGTTTGCAGTTTCGTATTGTAAATCGTGGAATGTCTTGAAAAATTGTTGAAGGATTTTTGCAGCCAGCTGTCAAAAGTAATTAAAGCAATTCACAAGTTTCATTGAATTTCAACGATGCAAACTTCAAATTGCCAGGGCCCTCATCTTATTTTTCAATCGGTTTGATGGAACTTTTGCGAGAGCGAATCGAGAAGTAAACTCGATGAAACTTTCACGAACCAACACGAAGCATCCTACGTGTACTTAATAATTGTTATCCCAGGACTGTAATTATCAATTATTTCTAGATAGTATTGATTATTCAATAGTAACGACGTTTTTTCCAATCGATTTATCTTTGCTCGTTTTCCGCAATATTTCTTACGAACAGTCTAAAAAGTGTAAAGAAAGAAAAAAAAAAAAAGGTTTTGCGCGATACCGAAGTTGTCATCGGGAAATAATATTGAGCCAAGCTTGCAAAAAGAATTTTACCAGATAATTGCTGTAAGAAAAGATGGCTGTATACGAAGAAAAAATATGTCTTGTCCGTTATACCGTTTAGTTGAAGTTTTCGTTCGTCACTTAGTTTTCATTGTGTGTTGTGCGCGCACCTTGATTCCAGCTGTATATACGGCGAGAGCATAGTCACGTATAGGCATAAACGAAAAATGTGTAGGACAACTCACCGAGAGTTCCGTAAAGCAGGAGCAACAATGAGAGTCGTGTATGGGACCTCGCCCAGGTCCACCGGTAGCCCGAGTCTCCATGGGACCGTCGTTGTTCCATTCTCGCCTCTTCTTCGTTTCGAGGCTTCTATATAAAACGCTCTCGTTCGCGGCCGCGCCGTTGCCTTTTCGCGCTACGAGCTTGCCGGCGCGTCTCTTTTCTTCCTCAAAAGTTGCTCCTCAACCGGTCACAAAAGCAACACGCACACAAGCCCACATACACGGCGGCGGCAACACGCGAAGACACTTGTCACAAGTACAAAAACACTTTTTTCACCCCGTGTACTACGATAATTTCTCGCTACGGAAAAATCTTTCCTACCTTACGCTGTATCTCGTATTTACTCTGTACGGGCAAGACCCCTGCTCACTTTTTTCATTCGTCTCACACACACACACACACACACACGGTACACACACGTCGCTCTTTGACAAACAATAATAATAATAATAATTGCAGATCGTACGGACCGCGGCCGCCTTCGCGTTTATCCACCACTAGTTGCGATCTTGCGCGTCATACCGAGCTAAGAACATTCGATCGTTTTTCGCCCATTGGAATATACAATTTTACCTTGCACGCTCTTATCATTTGTTGTATTTATTTAACCCACGCGCGTGTACGTTCTCTTCGCACATTTTCGTTCGTTATGCGAAAATACATGTAAGTCCGAGGAAAATTCGGTCGCGTCGTTGGGTCGTTTGATGTTTTTGTTTGATTTATCCGGTGTTCCTTGTCTCGTGATTCGGAGTAGCGCGTCACCGCGATGCGTGGACGAGCACCGAACAAACGCGCTTACCCAACTGAACTCCGTGAACGTGCGATGCCGCGGTTCGGCGCTCCCCCCACCCCTGCCGTGCGCTCGCTCGCATGGCGGTGCACGGCCGGCCGTAATCCACCCCCACCACCTTCGCGGCTCGATCTCCTCGACGGCCCGTACCTCTCTCTAGCTCGCCTCGCACTCTCGTGGCTTCCCCTCTGTGCTCCCTGGCGCGCCGGCATACAAACATTTCCTACTACCTCTTGCTCCTCTTGCGCGAGCGCCCGCCCCTCTCGTCGCTCTCTCTCTCTCTCTCCACCCAACCACTTTAGTACCGCAGAAACTACTTGTTGATCGTCCAGTGGTGTAGCTACGCGAGCTCGGCACCCCAGTCACATTCGGTCGCCCGTGATGAACGCGTTGTTCTCGCTCATGCGAGATGCTTTGTTTTCCGAAAGATAATACAAATAATCAGAACTTTCCAGACTTTTTCGAGGATTCCTGAACCTCGGAAAATCACATTTAAACGCGTTATTTTGAAAAAAGAATAACTCCGAGATGGCTTTCAACTCGGTAAAATTCCGCTGTAACTCGAGAGGCACACTGGACTATCGGGTTGTAATTTTTTGCACGCGTATGCGGATAGCGCGGTTTGCTTTTTGCGCTTTTTCGCCCATTCACCATTTCACTTTATACTTGTGAAAAAAAAAATAAAAATTTGCAAACGCCTCAGCGAATGCCGAAGAACGGAAACTTTAGAGCACCCTTCGAGCACGATGTAAAGATCTATTCTGGGTATTTTATTTCGAGGTTGACGTAACAGTGCTAGGTAGATATTGGGGGATTGAACTTTTTTTTAATTTAAAAAACCACCCTCTGGGGTTATTATTGTTGAAGATGCCGAGCTGTGCCTTTTTTCGCATCGCGTGAGGTTTAAGGAGTTTCGATATCGTTTCTTGGCTGCAAGAGTGGGGATGTAAATCAAATGAGTTTTCGGCAGGCTGCCAACTTTTTACGGATAAAATTTCATGTAAAAATGATTATCGATCAGTTTCCAGCTCATAATATTGTTGAAAAATATTTCCAAGCCGGTAATTGTTATGAATAGTTATCATTTTTGCAATTAAATATAAATATGTTGCAACTTTATTGAAGAAAGAATAATCGATAGACTTGGCAATAGACTTTTTTATGGATACACAGTTGATGGAATGGAAATTCCATTAAGTGCACATCTTCAGGTATCTGTACACAATTTTTCAGAAGACTTCGTAACAAAATAGCGGCGCTGAAGCTGGATGAAGCCGGTCACTGATAGTGTTTTGTGGCCGGCAAGAGTTCTCCAATTTTTCTACTTGGACCGAAAAATCACAATAATTTGAGTTCTAGAAAAGATTTGCCATTGAATTACGTATGCTGTTATTATTACATGTATCATACAAAATTCATACCGTGTTGTCCTTGCTAAATATTTTAGTGATGTAAGAAATACATCCAGATGCATTAAAAGGAATGATGAAAAAATGTTCAATTTTTTAAGAAGGTATAATACATGCGTTTGAATAACAAAAACACGAAATTCTTAGAAATTATTTTTTATTGAAATTTTATTTTATTATATAGTACTTACTATCGCCGTCGTATGGCGCTCATAGGAAGTATTACTGAAAAACATACATATCGCCGTCTTATCGCGCTCATCGAATGTATCACTGCACGGAGAGAATTAAAAAGTAATTTTTGTCGTGGATTTCACGGTAAAAATTGCCGTGATATATTTCAATGTGGTGACAAGTGAGAAAAGCATAATAATTCCTATGCGACAAGTTTTTTTTAACTCACGTTACAGAAAATTTCAAATACGTAGCGAAAATTTTACTATACAAGAAGGGTAGCGCGCACGATAATTTTTACCGAGAGCACAATACATTTTCCTATAACACTCATTAAATTTTATAATAAATCTTAAAATAACTGTTATAAAGACGATACTTTTTTATAGACATTTTTCAAAGGCATAAAATAATAAAATGCACAGTAAAATTTCGCTGATATTATATATTTTTTAAATTTAATTTTTGCGTATTTTGTTACACATCAAAATGTCGATTTAAACGTCCCAGAAAATCTCTGAAAATCAAAATCCCACTAAATTTCATTTCTTCTATCGTCTGTGCGAATAAATACGAATTTTGAACGCAGCACAGAAAATTCTGCGCGGTCAGACACCCTGGATTTAAACTGGCGTTGAACAATTGTAATGTTGATGCGAAACGTTTGGCCCATCTAAAAAAAACACATCACACGACACGAAAGGAATTCACGTCGGGGTATATAAGACGTGAATTTGTCGAGGCTTCTGCAACGCTTCTATCAAGCGGAATTATACTTTTCTCTTTTTTTTTTTCATATATATATTTATTCTCCGTGGTCCGTAACATCGCGCTTGAGGCAATCGAGCAGAAATTCCTTCACTCCGCGAGAGAGACGTCCGAATCATCTTTAATCGAGTCGTCACTCTCCTAAACGACCCTTTATCGCTTCTCCGACGACAATAACCTCCTCTCAATTTATAGCGCGCCATACACGATATCGTTGAACGTTTTTTTTTTTTTCCGACACGAGTCGAAAGTAGACCGACCCTCGAGGGACACACATAAAATTTCATATCTTCGTAAAATCGATCCGGATGCGACATTTTTGATGAATTATCGAAGGCCGCTAATAACCCGATTGTATTTATATTGCCATCGTATATATATTTGTACAGTGAATTCTCTCGAAAGTTATTGACGATTTTTATCACGTTTCTCGAATACCGTATATGCCACTTTCCACAATGAATATTACAGATATATATATATATATATATATATATATATATGTAAAGACATTACCACGAGGGCGGAAGAATTGAGCGGAAAATCCATTGTAAAATGGAGAGGCCATCCGACTATATACCCAGGTAATAATGCCCCATCGAATACAGTCGCGGAATCGATCGCTTCGAAATTACATTCTCCCGCGTAAAGTTATGTCCCGTACGTGAAACGTTTTCGCGTTGAATCGCGATAAACTCAAGTGCCAGAACTAAAAGGTCTCGACGAATGTTGACCGTGTCAGATGCGAATAAGAGTAACACGAGGATCACTGGACACAAATTGCACTTGCACTAAAAGCGACGATTTAATAAAGTCGATCAATTGTACGAGGTTACGAGAAAAAGGGACCAAAGGGATATTGGGATAGAGTGAACAATTATTTTTTTTTTCTCTCCTTCAAAATATCGTTTTTATCATTAAAGCAATGGAAATTCGGTATAACAATGTTTTTCTTTTTACTTCTAATGAGTTATTATTTAATTTATTCATGATTTATTCGTCATAATTTATTCTCCTTTCTCGCAGGATGCTTCGGGGGCAAGGAAAGAAACGGAACTTTCTCACGAGTAAAATTCTTACAAACATTTACAAAAGGCTTGTCGTGCAGAAATTTGTTGGAGATTCCCCACATCCTGTCACATCCCTATAGGAATTTGTTAGACACCGTACGTAGGAAGTCCACATTGGAATCCAAGTGGATTCCGGGCTATTCCCTGATTAACGTGGTTTGAATATTTTTTATTTGACATTATCAGTTGGAATTTGTTGGATCTCTAAAAAAAAAAAAAAAAATTCGTAATCCCGTGCAAAAATTTGTTCGGGAGTCCCAAGATGCATCCACATCTCTATAGAGATTTGTTAGAGACACCACAGTGAGTCCTCATTGGGATGCAATTGTATTCTGCACTGTTCCCCGATGAACGCCGTTTAAAAATTCGTACCACGTTCGAATCGAAAATATGTGAAAAGTCGCGAGAAAAAACACAGCGGGTTAAAATATAATCTGCACGTTTCATGAGCGTATACGTGTGTGGTGATATCATGCCGAAGTAAAATTATGTAGTAAAATAAATAATAAACGATAATTAAAGTGCATTTTCAGTTATGTGTTTCGAATCGATTTTTAAGATATACTTTTTTAAGCGATTTATACTTTTCGAGGAAAGGTTAACGTCTAGAGGCACGAAAAATGGATGAACTTAAGAATTTTTTTTTATATATATTATTAATACTTTTGAAAATGAATTTCAACATATTTTGTTCTTCTATCAATAGAGACTAAATTCAAATTTTATTTATAAACAAAAATCAAAAATGGCGGCTCCAACTCCCGGCAAATAAAGCCATGCACGGCGTGTTTTGGTTTGCGCAAGGCGCTCCACAGCCTTGTCAGTTCATCTGAAACAAAAACGGGTTAAAATTATTAAACTAGACTAAATTTGGGGGGGGGGGGGCTAACGTTTATTGTTTTCTGAAAACCCCTTGGATATCAGAATGACAGCCGTTTGAAAAAAAAAACATAATTTTTTTGTCCAGTTTTTTTGCTTCGGGCGAAATAAATATTTCTAAATCAATTATTAACAAAAGTCGCTTTCTGATGGCCCCGCAAATCGAATTTCTTTTCAATTGCGCAGAGATTCGTGTGAATTGGTTCATCCGTTGAAGCTCTAGAGCGCCCCGCGTGCTGAAAAATGCTGTTTCCAGAAAAACACATTTAAAGTTTAACGTTTAGGCCGCAAATTCTAAAATACTTTAGATATGGAAATATTCTTTTACCAACGTGTTCTAAACCCTTTAAGGATGCAAATTATGTTAAAAATATCGATCTTTTCATCGTCATGAACGGTGACCTGCCCTTAAGGCCTTAGGCCATTCTAAAGGCCAAAAAAGGGACATATTTTGTGATTTTTTTTTAGCGAAAGCATAAAATAAATCGGAATTACAAAATAGAAATTTTGTTATACACGTAATTGACTATACAAAATTATTTTTTCACAGCGATACATGTCAAAATGGCGACGGTGCAGCATTTTTCCGATGATGCCTTTATTTCTGAAAGGTAAACGGCCGGATTTACAGCTCCTATAATTTTTGAGTTATGATGAGACACTAAAGTTTTTTCGATTGTATATAAAAATAGCTATAGAAGTACGTCGGATTTTTTTGATATATTGTTTTTTGTCAAAATGGCGCACTTCTTAAACAAAAAGTATAAAATGTATAAAATAAAGATAAACGCGTTTAAAGTTAGTAGAAAGTCACGAGATGAATCAAGATGACGTTGAAGTTTGCATCTTTGGAACGCAACGACTTTTTTTGCTATTTATTTATTTTTATTATTATTCGAAACCTTTTTATTGCAACTCGAGGTCGTAAATTTGTGATAAAAATACCTAAAATCGTTCGAATGATTTTTCGTAGCCTGCATCGGGCAAAAAGTATTTTTATCATTGAAAAAGAATTAATTTTCGTTGCATCCCAACGATGCAAACTTCAGCATCGTGAATCAAAAGGGGTTGCGCTAGAATTCGAAAATCGAGTACTTAGAGATTTTTTACACCCATAATTTTTTGGAATATAATTTTATAGGTACTAAGGTAAATTATTAACAAAAAAAAATCGATTTTTGGAAAATCCTAGAGTGGCCTAAGACCTTAAGATAAGATTCACTCATTTTGTATATCTATATACTTTGCTTAGAAAATTAAACGTACAGAATGCGACGAACTCCATGAAGAATCGTATCGGATTCTGTTCGGTAACGTGGGAATCCTTTAGGATTCACATTGGATTTCCAATAGGGAATCCTGATTAGAATCTAATGTAAGAGCGTGACGTTTTAGTATAGGGATCCAATGCGATGACTCATGTCATCGCATGCTTATCAGGAAGTAACATGCTTATCAGGATACTTATCAGGAAGCAAGGACAAGCATGGGAATCCAATTGGATTCTTACTGAGACATCTTACTGAGGATCACTGAGACAATTTACATTAATGCCGAGGGAAGGGGGTCGTCGCATTTCGTCACGACAACGATGACGACAATGATCAAGATTGTCATTTTTTCGTTGTGCATCGTAATCATGCATCAGGAGGTGACGTGTCGAGCAATGCTGGCCTATAGATTATTCCGTTCTACGTGATTTTTTCCTCAATGTAGGGCATTCAAGTGCAGACCGGAAGTTTGTCGCCGCCGGTTCGTGTGCGGCAGTCAATTCGAGACGGACAGCACTCGGAATATAAATAAATTATTTTAGGTACATTTATATTTCGAGATCGCATGGGCAGAGGTGACGATGTGCGGTGCACTTTCGAATTTGACATCAAAACGATTTCCGTTGCACTATCGAATTTTACATCAACCTGTGAAAAAATTATCTTAAGGATCCAAATAGATTGCCATATTTGCCCCCACTCCCTGATAGGAATCCAAAGGGCCATCGTATTCGATCTCTATACTAAAATGCCACACTCGTACATTGAATTCTAATCGGGATTTCTCATTGGAGACCAATTTCAATCCTAAAGGATTTCCACACATTATCGCACAGAATCCGCACGATCGCGCGATTCTTAATGGATTCCATTGCATTCTGAACGTTGAATTTTCTAAACACAATATAAATATTCAAAATGACTGGATCTTAAAAATCGATAAGAATCACATCACGAAAAATCCACTGTATTTATCGTTTGTTATTTTTTTCACTGCACCTTGACATAATATCACCACACGCGTGCAAGCTCACGAAGCGTGCAGGTCATGTTTCAACACGCCGAGTTTTCTTTCCGAATTTCAAATGAAAAAATCTCAAACGACGTGAATCGGGAAATACCCGAGTCGAAAAATAAAAGTCTTATTTTCCGGCGTGTTTTCGGTCTAGACCGAATTCACGTCGAAAGCCGTCCGGAATACCGAACCATTCCGGCCAGGCTTTGCAGGCCGAAAACACGCTTGAACTCTGGATTTCGGTTTCTCCATCAGCCTGCTTTCTCGGGCCAAAAACACGGAGAAATCTGGAATTTCGGTCTCCCCATCGAGTATCAATATTTGGTAATATAATGAGTGATAATTAGTGCAATTCGATCTTGCTTCTTCTTAAATCTCTACGATAATAAAGAAGATCCTTTTCACCGTGTTTTTTTTATTCAAAATAATGAATTTATACAGAGCCTTGAGTAAATTAGTTGGGAGTTAAAGTGATGTAAAATTAGGAGTCAAAGTGATGTAAAATTTCAGCTTTGACTAGCTGAATTCTGCCAATTGTTGAACTGTTCTTGTGAGTTCGATTGATAATGAGGAGCCTGTAACCTGCGACGTCGATCAGTAGACCGAAAAAATGAGTATCGGCATATTTTCGGCCTGAGCAGAACGCTGACTGATGTAAGCTTAAATCCCAAGTTTCGGCGTACTTTCAGCCTGCAACCCGTTAGGCCGATCAACACGCCGGAACTAAGTTCCGGCGTTTTTTTTCCGGCGCATTTTCGGTACGTTCCGGTTTATAAGTCGCCTGAATTATTACGATTTTAAAAGATTCGCCGTTTTTTCGATCTAAGTCGCCAACCGTAGGCCAACTTTTACAATTTCGGCCGAATCGAATAAAGTTTTCGGCCTTAGTTTTCGACTCGGATAGCGCGTGATCCCCTTGGATTTCAATGTGGACTCCCTGCGAACAGCGTCTCTATTAAATCTCTATAGGTATGTAGTATTATCTGGGGACTACCCAACAAATTTCTACATGGGAAGACGATGTTATGAATTATTGTGTACGTCAAGTGCGGAGATTCGATGGATATGATGCGGAAATCCCTATAGATATATATGTACACACAGACACACACACACACACACAGACACAGACACACACACACACACACACACACACACGCACACACACACACACACACACATATATATATATATATATATATATATTGGTTGTAATTTGAATTTGACCCTCTCTGTGCTCCGCGCAATCAAAGAACCCTTCTCTCCCCATGGCTACCGCACACTCAATAAACGACCGAAATCTTCGTCGACAGCAACCGTAGGTCCGTGGCTTCTCGTTTCAATCTTCATGACTTGGTTCTAATTGAGTTCACGAGCTGTTCAAATCAAGCATCTGAGAGAAATTTTTCTCCCTTGTATCCCATCACTTTTTCTATTCCCCTGCTCTCTTTATCTTTCGCTTTATGACTTCGTGCATTCTCTCTCCCTTGGTCTGTTGATCTCTGTGGCTCTCCCCGTATTATGTCAGGCTCAATTATAATTTTGTTTCGAGGATGCCTGGCGTACATCATCTCAAGAATCGTGACCGCCGGTATGATATATTATCTTCGTTCGTCCGTGATATCAGCCGAGATAGTTCATTAAAAATGATAATATACAGTAATTCGGTGCACGAAAAAAAAATACAAATGCAACATACATCTTTGATTCCGGACGACTCATTAAAATGTAGCAGTAATTAATTTCTGTTTTTATATAAAGGTACACATGACCGCCTCTCGAGATCTACTGAGAAGATACGAAATATGGAAATGAAGTGTTTTCTGCAGTTCAAGTGGAATGGACTCTGACGAAGTGTGGGTGATTTCCAGATCCGTCTAGTGTCCTCTCATAGGACTGATATTTTTTTTTATACGATTTTAACACTCAATCGAATAAAGTTATTATCAAATTACATCGGACGCATCGGAAATTGGCTTATCGCTTTTCGTAATCACAGAGGGAGAGAGTAAGAGATTGATTGATTCGATTTATTTAGGCCGTGCTTATACCTAGAGGCATCTAAATAATAGAAAATTGCCAACATAATAGTGGAGAAGAAAAGTCAATCGAATGAAAATTAAATTAATAATAACGGTAAGAATCAAGAATAATCGGAAATAATCTCATTGTGCTTGAAAATGTTATAAACGTAAAATAACGGTACAGTTAATTTGTTTGTAGTACATAACAATTAATAGAGAAAATAGAAATAGAACTAATTAAATAACATAGTGTAAAATCAATGACATTCCATCTATGAATGAATCTGTTCCATTCCACTGATCAGTAAAAACGGCACTAGCGCAAAATTGTAAGCTCAGCTATGGACGTGTCTCTCAAACAGGTATAAG
The DNA here is from genome assembly GCA_963932345.1 of Ophion ventricosus. NCBI lineage: Eukaryota > Metazoa > Arthropoda > Insecta > Hymenoptera > Ichneumonidae > Ophion > Ophion ventricosus. The sequence continues at coordinate 12,779,331 of OZ010713.1, forward strand.
AATAAGGACTTTCAGGACAAGTGACGAAATGTTATCATTTGATTCAAATTTTTACAGTCGATTCTCCGTCGTATACTGACTGCGCCCTCCAAACCTCCAGCCCTTTAAACCAATAGTCTACACCATTTTGATAACATTTATAATTGACAAAACACCTCTTAACATAGGGAGATGCCTACATTCAAAATGTTATGAAAAACTGTCAAACAACTCAGTACATTATGGCAATCATGTGATCCAAAAATCAAATGATCCGTCTACACCGTTTATTAATTATTTACTTTTTGTAAATGAAAACGTTCAGGTTTTCCCCCATCGACGAAACGTAGAGGCGAAGTGTGGCAACGTCGCATGAGTGCTAAATGGCGCGCGTGTTTGAATACCTCTAATCACCGTGGCGCGGTTGTACGTTCATTAAAATGCATGTTTAAGGGCGGGGTAAGGTTAATTCGGTGAAAAAAAGCATATTTTTAAGAATTTTTTTAGACGATACAGGTAATGCTGGTTTATTTAATTAATTTCCATATAATAATACATCTGAACTATATTTTCCTAAATTTTAATTGCAAAATATTGATAAATAAGCCGTTGGCAGCAAATCTCCGCAGGCGCCTCGAAAAAAAGTTGTTTTGCGGTGTACGCTATAACTCGTCACTGGATCATCTGAAACAAAAAAATCAAAATGCGTTTATTAGGTGAGATGTTTCTCGAGGTAACGCTGTCGAGTTTTTTTTTTATCGATTTTATCATTTTCGTTAGCACTTGGAAGTCAAAAACGCGATTTTCGCTAAAAAAAAGGCAAATTTGTTATTGTAAGATAAAAAATAATTATAAAAAAAAACTCGGCAGCGTTACCTCGAGAAACATCTCACCTAATAAACGCATTTTGATTTTTTTGTTTCAGATGATCCAGTGACTAGTTATAGCGTACACCGTAAAACAACTTTTTTTCGAGGCGCCTGCAGAGATTTGCTGCCAACGGCTTATTTATTAATATTTTGCAATAAAAATTTAGGATAATATAGTTCAGATGTTGTATTATTATATGGAAATTAATTAAATAAACCAGCATTACCTGTATCGTCTAAAAAAATTCTTGAAAATATGCTTTGTTTTCACCGAATTAACCTTACCACGCCCTTAAAAAGAAGTGATATATTTTATTTTTGTCCCTTGACATTTATCTTTCAGAATTGATTCGGTTTAATAAAGAAATGTAATTTTTTTTTTCAATGTACTGCGTGAGTTGCTGCGCTCGCTGATGTTCGCAATAACAGAATAAGATCAAATTTATCAATTTTTTTTTAAATATAAAATAATCGAAAACACGCATTCATATAACATTTAAAATACTTTATTAAGACGCTCGTGTAAAAATAATAATAATCTAAAATGCAACCCTCGAAATTTTGGACATTAATCGTGTCGTTTTCGAACGAAATATTGGTGCGTACAAGTTGGCGCCCTGCTCAAGAACAAGCGAATTACGTTCCTGATTCCTCCTAAAGATAACCTGTCCCGAAACTCCTTAAATATAACCAAGGTATGTGACAAAGTTAATTCAAGTGGGTGGGAGTGCCAGAAATAAATTAGCAAGTGAAAGAGTTATAAAATCAGAATATAAAGGAATTCCCGAATTATGCATCAGCCTTGAAAGAAGAAATCCTAATTGACATTTGACAATGTCCTAAAAATAACACATTTCAGCAAAATGATATATTTATTAAGTCTATTCTCATCAACGCTCATCATTGTATATTGAAATGCGGGTATTCAATTACTCATGAAAATCTATTTCTTCAGCAATTGTCAAAGAATCGACAACGAATATTCTTACAGAAGTTTATTTATGTAATAATATATAAGCCGGTATTAGCATTGAAGCTACGCAGGGCTTTACGTGATCCAGCATGCGTTAATGGAATACGATACATAGCGAAGATCTGGAAACCTGTGTCCCTGTGTGTGTGTGTGTGAGGGATCGGAGCTTGATCTCGGGGCGTACCTGTTGCAGGCTCGAGAGGTAGGTAGAAACTATATCAAAGCATGTGCGGCATTGCACACCCCACCGGGTTCACTCTCCTCGCTTCATTTGGCCAGTTGCTATAGATGTCCAGCAGGATTCCGTCAATTCATCCCAGTGATTGATCCGGATCCAATGTAGACACCGGCGCAAACTAATTACCGGTGAATCATCAAATCGTGACATATGGTATTTTATATCCTATTGTGATACATCCCACATAATACGGCCGTTGTTCTATAGCAGAAATAAAATGTGTCGTATGATATCGAATGATATCGTACTTTCGTTATCAGAGACTGCACAGGGCCTTTCTAAAATCGCATCCCCAGAAGATTTTTGTTATTTGCAACACTTTTAAGGCAGTATTGTTGTCGGAAAATTTGAAAAAATCGTTTTTTTGAATATTTTATTTTATTACTCTACAGATCTTTCTGAATTACGTCTGTGAAAACCGTTTAATGAGATTCATAAAAATAGTCGAGTTACAAAAATTATAAGGAGTACGCCCGGGGAGCGTAGTTGAGATGCAGCAAACTTTGAACGCGTTTTTCTCGAAACTATGTTTTTCAAATCACCGACCAATAACGAATTGGCCTATTGAGCTCAAATTTGGCATACATCTTCAGTAGACTGGTGTTTTTCAACAATTGATAGCAGAATTGAGTCGAAGCAATTTTTTTTTATATATCTCGTAGAATGGTTAGAAAAATAGGAAAAATTGATAATCAAAGTTTAGCATGCCGCCATATTGTAAACATTTTTTTTTGCTGAACCTGGTACCAAAGATCAGAAAACTTATACAGAAGGATATATTTGGTTTTTTTTTTCATATTCATACAACGCCCACATAATAATGATTTGTTTTATTTGTACATATTCTTAAGGAATTAATAAACATGTGTAATAAATTTCGGAACGAAAGCGAGAACGGTTCATCAGTTATTCCATCCTAAAAATGACATCCAAAACAGCGCTCGAGACAAGAACTGCCTTAACTGCAAGCAAAAAGCGATTAAGTTTTTTTTTCGGTAAATTTATTCACTTTTCTTACGTACTAGTCGTACCAGCCGACGTACGGCCAACAAGCGGGCCATAAATTATGTACGCGACCATTGCGTACCATCCTGAATACGTTGTCAACTTTTTTCTCCCAAGTACAAAACTTAGGATAATCCTCGTACGATTAAGGAACAATATCTCTAAATCGTAACACTGGAATATTTAAAAAACATACATATACAATATGCCAGTGTCAATCTTTTTCATTATCGGTTCATGTTGGACGACACGAACTATCCTAAACCGAAATAAAATTATCCTAAATCGTACTTGGGAGAAAAAACTTGACAACGTATTCGGGATGATATGCAATGGTCGCAAACATAATTTGTGGTCCGCTTGTTGACGCAGGCTCAAAGTTCGTGGACCCGAAACAACACAAAGTCTACTTGAATTGATCATACTGGTTGTCATATTGACATACCATACTTAAATGGTCGACTGGTATAATTTTGAAAAAAAAACCCTACTGATAGTTCGCAGAGTATTCTTTTTTGAACTGCTGAACTATTTAATTTTTCAGTTTACTTATACGAAGTTAAGTGTAAATAGACATTACCGTACAATTATTTAATCACACCGGTAGAAATGAGATACACACGGAGAGAATTAAAAAGTAATTTTTGTCGTGAATTTCACGGTAAAAATTACCGTGATATATTTCAATGTGGTGACAAGTGAGAAAAGCATAATAATTCGTATGCGACAAGTTTTTTTTAACTCACGTTACAGAAAATTTCAAATACGTAGCTAAAATTTTACTATAGAAGAAGGGTAGCGCGCACGATAATTTTTACCGAGAGCACAATACATTTTCCTATAACACTCATTAAATTTTATAATAAATCTTAAAATAATTGTTATAAAGACGATACTTTTTTATAGACATTTTTGAAAGGCATAAAATAATAAAATGCACAGTAAAATTTCGCTGATATCATATATTTTTTAAATTTAAGTTTTGCGTATTTTGTTACACATCAAAATTTACTAGAAAATCTGGTAAAATTTTCTATCTGAAGAAGAAATTTTATTTTATTTTCGTGAAAATCTGTGTTTTACTCAGTAATAATAAGCGAAGTTTCAGGGTTGTCATCTGGTTACCGTTACTGCACGGTAATTTTTAACATTTAATTCTCTCCGTGCAGCATCCAAACGTCACGTTTCACAGCACCAAATGAAAACGCGGTTTCCATAGTTACTAAAGTTTAAGTTATCTTTTTATGAACCTGAACATCGTACCGCTTCCCTAATATTACAAAAATCTCAGTAAATATGGTAACTTTTTAATTTTTTGAATATTTTGCAACGCGACAAATGTTATTACGCAACAAATAATCCACGGCGCTTGACATGACTGACTAGGAGCCTCATTTGGATCTATCAATTGTGCTATGTGACGTACGATGCATGATACACGATCGTAGTACAATTTAGGCCCAGACACAATTTACGCAAGTGTTTAAAAAAAAAAGATCGTATTTCAAACGTTTTCAAAGAAACATTTATTATATGGTATTTCTCTAATTCGATTATTTGCAAATTTAAAGGATGACAATTTTACAATGATGGATTTGCCAATTTCAGACATCATATCTCAGACGGAATTTGTGCTCGCGATTTTTCTTCTGGCCGTCATCGTTTCGTACCGCTCGCTCAGCGTTGGTTGTTCGTAATTTTTTTAAATTCGCACCACGCTTTACTTCACACGGAAGCTAAAATTGAGACTACCGTTGTGTCTAGCATATAGCGTAACATTTTAAATCTAGAAAAATTACGAGGAAGCACGTTTCTACGTGCTAACTCTTTTTCATTCTTTTCCGTCCGAAACAGAGAGACAGCAGTTCTCGTGAGACAACAGTGTACACGTTAAAAATGCACCAGGATCAGCGTTAGAATTCAGCAGGTGTTTCGGCAGGATGCACCGTTGTCGAACGGAGGGAGAAGCGCCAGGTGGATTAGAGATCGTATCGGGATCGCAAATTCATCGCCTCGCGACCAGGATTCATCGCCGCAACGCTCCCATGTACCTTCGATCCTGCATGTATGCATAGAATTTCGAAAATTATATTCGTATCCAATTTTGTTTCATCATATGCAGAACATTACTTCCGGGAAACGACAAGTCGCTGACGAAGCATTGCAAGATTTTTCTTTAGGATATGTCAATGATACCTCTACTATTAAGGCACGATTTATATATTTGTGGATTTGTACATTTTATCTCGAAAAGAGAACTTTGAAATGGGACAACCATCCGGTTTTGGCGGCGAGAAAACGGCTTTTCTGGGTCGCGATTTCGAAGAAACTAATTTAATGGGAGGAGGCGTTATCAGGAGATATAAGGGGACTGATTTTTCCCAAATAACAATCTACTAATAATTAAACAAAATTGTCCGTGTCTCTTTTTTTCCTATCAGTCTTAATTTTAGCTTAAGGCCTTAGGCCACTGTAGGATTTTCCAAAAATCGTTTTTTGTTTGTTAAAACTGTACCTTAGTACCTATAAAATTATATTCCAAAAGATTATGGGTGTGAAAAATCTCTAAGTACTCGATTTTCGAATTCTAGCGCAGTCTCTCTTGATTCATGTCGTGACTTTCTACTAACTTTAAACGCGTTTATCTCAAAACTACATTTTTCAAGTCGGCCGGACTCATAACTCAAATAGATTTCAACCAATTCACTTGAAATGTTAACTGTATATTTAGAATTATATTTTCTGAGGCACTACGTAGGATTTTTTAAATTATATTACATAGTTCCTTTTTTATAAACAATTTTCTGACGATTTTCTCATGGCATTTTATACTTTTTGTTTCAGATACGCGCCATTTTGACAAAAAACAATATATCAGAAAAATCCTACGTACTTCTATAGCTATTCTTATATATAATCGAAAAAACTTTAGTGTCCCATCATAATTAAAAAATTATAGGAGCTGTTGGGCCGGCCGTTGACCTTCCAGAAATAAAGGTGTCATCGGAAAAATGCTGCACAGTCGCCATTTTGACATGTATCGCTGTGAAAAAATAATTTTGTATAGTCAATTACGTGTATAATAAAGCCCCTCTTTTGTAATTCCGATTTATTTTCTGTTTCCCCTGAAAAAAAATCACAAAATATGCCGTATTATAGTGTAAACACCCATTTTTAAGGTGATTTTTTGGGAATTAATTTTGGTGAAACAGTTAAATCTACAGTCCTAATATTTCACAGTTATATTTATACATGTTTGAAGTAACATCTCAAATTTTATCAAAGCATTTTATTCGAAATTGTAAATAATATTTAATGTTGCGCAGATCATGTCGCGATCATTTTTTTATCGTCGGGCGTATAGTTTTTTTCAGAAACTACCGGGTCGATGGACTTGCAACTTTGCACACATGTAGAGTACATGTCGGGCTATCGTTCGGCCCTCTATCCATTCAATTGCTTTATAGTTACTATTTTTCCGGGCCGCGAGAAGTGAACATTTTATTATAAAAATCAGAGAACTCTTTTTCAAACGCCGTAATTTCCTAGATTTTACCTAAATTTTTTAATTAGAGTTCATGCCCTCAAGCTTCCTTTACTATGTGCCACGTGGTCCTTTTAGTACCTTCATGTGCCATAGAAATCTGAAGTACCATGTAGAAAATTAAATTCACCTCGCGAAAATGTTCGATTTTTCTGGAACAAACAATCATTCGATTATGTATATCGTACATTTGTTACCGCACAGAGAAAAAGAAATAATTGGATCACCGATAACTTGTTCGTTCACAGATGGCCAACAAAAGACTTTATATTGAGAAATTAAAAATTAGAAGCATATTAAGATTATTCCGTGTACTCGTTAGTTCGATGGAATAAAAAATTCTTAAAATTATTCCATTTTATCAATAATTTATTTATCGACATACCTCAATGATGGAATTAGTCAGTTAAATGCATTTTTTTATTACTATAAAATCTTTGAAGGCCTTAGGTCACTCTAGAGGCCAAAAAAGGGCATATTTTTTCATGATTCTTTTTTCAGCGAAACCATAAAATAAATCGAAATTACAAAATAGGGGTTTTATTATAGACGTTATTGACTATACAAAATTATTTTTTCACAGCGATACATGTCAAAATGGCGACTGTGCAGCATTTTTCCGATGACGCCTTTATTTCTGGAAGGTCAACGGCCGGACCAACAGTTCCTATAATTTTTTAGTTATGATGAGACACTAAAGTTTTTTCAATTATATATAAGAATACCTATAGAAGTACGTAGGATTTTTTTGATATATTGTTTTTTGTCAAAATGGGGCATTTCTAGTACAAAAAGTATAAAATTCCATGAGAAAATCGTCAGAAAATTGTTTATAGAAAAAAATATGGAATATAATCAAAAAAATCCTACGTAGTGCCTCAGAAAATGTAATTCTAAATATAGGTACAGTTAAAATTTCAAGTGAATCGGTTGCAATTTGAGCTATGAGTCCGGTCGACTTGAAAAATGTAGTTTTGAGATAAACGCGTTTAAAGTTAGTAGAAAGTGACGACATGAATCAAAAGGGGTTGCGGTAGAATTCGAAAATCGAGTACTTAGAGATTTTTCACATCCATAATCTTTTGGAATATACTTTTATAGGTACTAAGGTACATTTTTAACAAAAAGGAATCAATTTTTGGGGAATCCTAGAGTGGCCTAAGGCCTTAAATAAGGTCATCGATATGTTAATATATCAATGACACGTACTGTGATTGATAACAGCGTTTAACTTTTCCGATGTGTATATATAATATAACGCATTAATAACGCTTCTATTCTTAGTAAGATTATACATCAATTGATACGACCAGATTTCCAGCATTACTCATCTCTGCGACACAGTCATATTGTCTGAGCGCGACAGAGACTCCGTTATACGATTAGCCGTACATAAAATCAGAGTGTTCGTGGCCCCCGTTAATATTTGTACTCGTCGAATTTATTTATTTGTCAACATGACGTATAATTTCGATGCAATCTTTCCCAATACTTGCATATTTACGTCTGGCTGAAACGGATCGTCGTCATTTTAATTTCCCTATGCTAACTTAACAGTCTGTTTATTCATAATAAGAGCAAACGTAACCTTATTTTCTCGTTCATTGAGATTCCGTCTGTCATCGCGGAAGTTAAGATCGTCCGAGCAAAATATTATTTTTCGCAATGCCTGCCCCGAAAGTGCGATTTTCGATTGGTGTTTAGCGTGCGGAAAGTGGCTTATTTCTCAACGATGCTTACTTTCCCGCACTAGTGCGGGAATGTGAGACTTTCCCGCACTAGTGCGGAAAAAAATCTATTTATAGCTCACTTTACCACATTGATTCGCGAAAAAACGGTTTTTTTTCACAGTTGATAGTTTTTTGTTCTACGATTTTGGACCGATTGAACAAACTTGAATGTAGCGAAATTCATGTCATATGAAACGTCAACTTATCACAATCGTATTTTCTGACAAGGAAATGATCTGAACTGATGTGATATATTTGAATATAATTGTTATTGGTTTTGTTGAATCTCAAATCCCACTTTCGAGACAGTCATTGCAAAAAATAATGTATGGGACATGTGCGAAAAAAAACGAATTACATCGCGCGTAAGTTGCCGAATTCGCCTCGACTTATGGTGCATTTCTCACTCGTACTCGTGTGAAATGCACCATAAGTCTTCGGCTCATGCGGCAACTTCACGCGCGATGGAATTCGTTGTTTTCCGCACTTGTAGCATAAATTACTATTAACACATTTTGTATTGCAGCAGATTTGATCAATATTTATACTTTCATCATAAATTCATTTCGCATGTTTCATCAGAAAGACTTGATGATGCTCATTTTCGTGACAGCTCCGAAGTTTGAAAATACGTCAACCGGAGAAACCTCGCGGCTTCATTGATTGTCGGAATTCCCTGTAGACTAGGGTCAGTGTCGTTTCTCGCAAGAACATAGCTCATCCCACCTCGCAAGAGAGCGTTGCGTCGCACACACACACACACAGGCACACACAGGACACGAAACTTAAATGAAGTCAGGAGAATCTCCGGTTCGTGAATCACCCGACGAATTCGATAGTAATATTTCCTTTTTCATTTCCTCTTTGCCAGATATTTCTGACCACGACAATTCTTGAAATCCTTTCTCCTTCTCCGCCTACGGGAACCGCACGACACGGTGACCGGAAACTCAAACCGTTTTTCTTTGCTTTTTTACAGTTACGAAAGTTTTTCATCGATTAGTCCGTGCTTTGTGGTATCGCTTAAAATAGGCGTGTTTTTTTTTACATTGGTAAGCAATGGAGCAATATTTGGGGAAAATCGGAAAGTTTCTTGAACAAAAACGTATACCCCAATTTGAATTAGACTTACGTGATATTAGACGCCATTATAGCATCGGCTATTCTCAAATAGACAGTTCTCGTTGACTCTACACACCGTTACTGTACAATTGAAATATGTGTTTTGAGCACCAACAATCGTACCGCACAGATACAATCCGCCGATAAAAGCCATCAATAACTTTAATCGGCGCTGATGAATTATTCGTTGCAAGCGATCGTATAGTAATCAGGACGACACACAGATGGGTTACAGAATTTCATTTTGGGCAAGCATATAAATCATTCTTGTCAGCGTTTTAACGAATGATACGGATCGCGAGTATCAAAGCTCATAGTCACTTTAAATGTCAAAAGCTGTTCTGTTTGTTCGGCCATTATTGGTGACGTATATACCGTCTGTATAAATCCGTGGGAATTAGCGCGATACCTTCGTATGTACATCGAATTTATGACTGTATAGATTATTTAGAAATGTCAGAGTTAGGGAAACAACGAGAGAGAGAAAGAGAGAGAGAGAGAGAGGGAACGTTTTGCGGATCGAGACGTGACCCGACACAAGGGAATACAAGAAAGCATAACGTATCAGCCATTATTGGAAAAAAAGGGCCTAGATGCGAGCAATTTAAGGTACAAGTTGATGTCCTTTGCGCCCTTTTACTTGTCTTCGCTTCGTTTCTACAAACACATTGCATATAAGCCCTCAGGCAATATTGTAACCGAGGCCTCGTCACGACCGTCACAAATGTCAACCTCCTGTCCCTCGCTCGCTCCCTCTGTCGTTCTCTGTTCTCCTCATCTCATCCCCGAGCGTGCTGCCCCTCTATTCCGCTCTGTATTACATATGCTCGAGGGCGAATTCTCCTACGGCACAATTCATTCCCAATATGACTTTTGCTACGGGAATTGCCATATATATATATATATATATATATATATGCATGGGTTCAGGGACTAAAATCGATATTTACCACAATCGAACTAACGAAGCTTCTATGTGGCCCTCGACGCCACGCGACTTCCTGCTCCCTGCCACTTTGCGCCCCCCACTCTCAATGACCGTTCCCTCAACGTTGCTTTTCCATTGCTTTGAGCACGTTTTGGATCTATCAAAATGAATAATGTGAAAATTCCAAGCCCGGGTTACAGCGACGCTATGCAATAACAACAGTCGTGCCCATTCGGAATACCAATCAGCAAGTTATTTGACGGTACGACGAAAAGTACGATTGATGAAGTTCAATACCCTTAACACGCGCAACGCACACTTCATCGATATACTCTTTTTCTCTGACCTGAGTTCCCCGTCCGCGCTCCGGGCAATGCAAATTTTTATTTTCATGTAATTTTTTTAACAAAATAACGCGTCCATACGAGAGGTCCTGCTGAAAAGTTCATTCAGTAACGTGACTTTTTTTTCACGCTCCGAATCCCAGCATCAAGGCGAGTTTTGCACCAATCAAGCGTCCTCTTCATATGTGATATACGTAACTAAATGTTTGTTATAGGTATTAGGCATGCAGGATCTACATACACACGTATATATATATATATATATATATATATATATATATATATATGTAGGCATTAATGTATGTATACAAAGTCTACTGTTTCGAGTACTGCAATGCGAAATTTCGGAGCTTGTAGCGGGACTATCGAGATACGTATACATATGTCACGATAAACGAAGGATAGGTGTACCGCGGCGGGGAAATTCATAGGGAATATCGCAGTTGAGAGACGTTCAAAATTTCCTAGTGTTCGAATTACCGCATTTGTTATTAGAAAATCGCCCAGCTTCCGGATGGATGCTGTCTTGCGATTGAACGTATTTCCGGAGCTCCGCAAACATTTGTCGACAGTATTGATTTTCGAAAAGTTCCATGGCAACGGACGTTTTTCTATTATATTCGAATTTCAAATGAAAAACGTGATTAAGAAATCTCGTTTCTCCGTCCGGATTAATTTCCGTCGGGGAAAAAAATCGCGACCCGGATTTTAAAAATGTAAGGCCAACTGACAAGTTAATAAATCCGATCTGCTGACTCTTATATGAAACAGGTCCCGATGAATAACAAGGAAAAGCACTTTGGTGTCCGCCTTCGATTTTGTTGAAACTCGTGTATATGGTAGCGTATTGCCGAAGTTCCCTAAATGTATGACGATTATATTGATTTTCGAAAAGATCCGTGTCAAAGGACGTTTTTTTTTGTTATATTTAAACTTTGAATGAAAAAGTAATTAAAAAATAAACGGGTTACTTTTGGTCGAGAGAAGAATTGCAACCTGGTTAAAAAAAAATGTAAGGCCAACTGACAAGTTTCTAAATTCGACCTATTCACTCGTGAAATACGTCCCGACGAATACGAACAAGGAAAATCACTCTGGTGTCCGCCTCCGATTTTATTGAAACTCATCTATATGGTAGAGCATTAATAACTATTAGTTACGTATTTTTTTAACTGCAGACAAATGGTTTTGATGGGTACAACCACCCCTTGGACAGAGTGAAGCATGTGAAGGGCTGATTTTGCAGGGTTCCCCGCAAACGAATCACCGCTTCCAAAGAAATCAAAACAAAAATTCTGTCAATGTAAAACGATCAACAATCCATCATGGGTTCATTGAAGAAGAAAAAAACAAATAATAAGCGATAAACCATCGCTTTATGTTTCTTTCTCTCTTCCTCCATTTAAGATGCACTGAGAGAAATGTATGGTATCTTTAACCATATTTTATATTTCCCTGAGGGGACAACAATATTTTATAGTCATGGTTACTGCCCAAAATATAGTACTGCTTATTGATATTTTAGCAGTTGCGTAAATTATGCACACATGTTAATCGCAGCCAACAACGTTACAGGCATACGTTAATTGTACAATGCTATATAATTAATGATTAAACGAACCTTGGTGAGGTTCAATCATGATTGTATGAGGCGCCTCTTCCGAAGAGATCAGAGATGTAGTACCCCCCACTTCCCACAGGTGTCGCCACAAATTTTAAAGCTAAAGAAAAATTTTCTATACGATGCGGTCCCTCGTACGTGCCTGCGTAGGCCATGTCCGACTCGTGTCCATCTTGAATCGTCATTCTTCAAAGACACTGCCGTAACTTAACAAACGGGTATCTCATCAGAGATGAAAGGGCGGGAGGGACTGATCTCTTCGGAAGAGGCGCCTCATACAATCATGATTGAACCTCACCAAGGTTCGTTTAATCATTAATTGTATTTCGCGCCTCTTCCTCGAGATCAGAGATGTAGTTGTTTAAAGATAGTTACGGCAGATATATATTTATGGTACGCCTTTTCTGTTTCAATTTTATTACAAAATTACAACGATGTTAGGTTTAGCCATAAAAATACAAGGTCCATCTCGAAATGCACGACAGTGCCATATTCGAGATCTTGACAATTTGTCTGTACTTAGGTTTCCAATACCGCTTCTGCAAATTCCATGTTTTCCATGGAAACACATCGATCATAAAAACGAGCAAACGTCTCTGAGTCTTTCGACCAGCCGGCCGTCTTTCGGATTACGTCGATATTAACTCCCTGGCGTTTTGCTGCTGACGTTGCCGCATGACGAGTGCTATACGCCGAGAAGACGTTGGTGTCAATGCCACTTTTAGACAAAACTAACTTTATCCACCGACTCAGAGTCTGTGTTCCTACGACTTTATAGGGTTTCTTAAAAGAAATAAACAATTTAACCTCTGAACCTCGCAAATCTTTGGTTTTTTCTAAATTAGCTAATAGTACAGAGGCCACGCAAATCGGTTTATCGTTAGTGAAAAACGGTAATCGTAGAACCGGCTGTCTTTTCTTCAGACCTGAAGTTTTAATTGAATCGGGAATTTTAATTTCCAATACACTTTCAGTTGCTCGGTAAATATTTCTCGTATCAATAAGAGACAAAGTCTGCATTCGATGCCCCGTAGATAGTGCCAACAAGGTCACTAGCTTCAAGGTTAAGTTTTTCAAACTGATCTCTTCGCTTGGATAAAAAGTCGATAAATATCTTAGAACAACCTTAGGGTCCCAGGTCGAATCGTATCTGGGAGCCGCCGGTCTCAGCTTTGCTACGCCCTTAAAGAAACGTTGAATTTTATCGTTTTTTCCCAACTCGGGTCCTTCAATTAGCGAAATCGCGGATCTATAGCAGTTTAGTGAACTGTATGAAGCTCCTCTTTCGAATTCCTCCGTAAGGAATAATAAAACCTCCTTTTCGGAGCTGATAAACGGGTCGATTTTCTTGCCAGAACAAAAGCGCCACCATTTTTTCAAACCGCAATCATACTGACGAAGCGACGATTTCGATAAGGATGCTATTGAAATATCCACTGATTCCGGCGGAATCTCCCTCCTGATGAACGCTTCCCGGATAACCTGGCGGCAACCAGGGTAAGGCGACGCCACAAAGGGTGTGCCTCTCTACAGGAAGATTGAACCAAATTAACATTTGGTTTGAAAATAACCGGTTCGGTATCAAGCAAAGATAAAAATAAGGGGAACCACGGCTGAGCTTCCCAGTATGGCACGACTATTATCCCGCAAGATTTCTCACTCTCGATTTTTTGAGCGTTCTCAAAATAACAGAGAAGGGAGGAAAAGCATAGAAAAACCAACGTTTCCACTCGATCGTGAAAGCATTGATTGCTATAGATTCGGGGTCTTTACGCCACGAAACATAATCACTGCATTTCTTATTCGCCCGCGACGCGAATAAATCAATTTCTGGTTTGCCAAAGGTTTTTACTATTATTTGAAATGCTCTATCCGAGAGCTCAAATTCTGTCTCAGGTTGTAATCTTCGCGATTCTCGATCGGCCTCGACGTTCTCACAGGATCGGATATACGACGCTGAGATCCATAGATCTCTCCTCTCGCACCACTGCCAAATTTCTTTGGCCAGGGAGCTAAGCCTCTCGTATTGACTGTCTCTCATTCGGTTTATATATGCAATTGCGGTCGTGTTATCTATGCGTAATAAAACGTTACTATGTCGTATACTTCTTGCGAAGCATTTTAATCCGAAAAAGGCCGATTTTAACTCTAATTCATTTATGTGTAGCGCTAAATCTTCTTTGTTCCAAAAACCGTGATCTCTACGGTTTTTACAAAAAATGCCCCAGCCGGTACGCGACGCGTCGCAAAAAATTTCAAGCTCGAAAACTGGCTCACTCATCGGCGCCCTAGCGGAAACGATATTCTTCTTCCACCATGCAAAATCTTCAGCCAGACTTTTTGGCAGGTACATTATTGCATCGAAATTATTGCCGTTGGCTTCGAGCGCTAAAGTTCTTTCTTTCTCAAAACCTCTCACATAAATCATCCCGTACTTTACGGCTGGACACCGAGAGACTAGGGTACCGACGAGGCCTGCAAATTCTCTTATCGTGCAATGGTTGAGTTTACCGAATTTACACAGTAATTCGAGGGTCCTTTGAATTTTATCCTCTGGTAATTCTATACTCATTTCGTTGGAATTAAAAATCAATCCTAGGTATTTGCACCGTTGTGTAGGTACTGTGAGACTTTTTTCTTCATTGATAATAAAACCTAGCTCTTGCAACAGCGCAGTTGTTCTCTGAACATTACGAGCGCAACTCTCATACGATCTATCTATGACAAGAATGTCGTCGAGATAGAAAACAGAAGCTAGGCCGCTCTTTCTTAAACATGCCGCTACCGTTTTCAATAGTTTCGTGAAAACATAAGGTGCAACGTTGAGTCCGAACGGCAAGCACGTGAACTCATACAACTCGCCATTATACAAAAATCTCAACCATTTTCTACTCTGTTTTTCTATGGAAACGATATAATAAGCGTCCTTTAGATCTAATGTAGCCATGAAATCCTGCGATCTAATCAATTTCTTTGCTACTTTCCAGTCTTCAATTTTTAAATGTTCCGCGGTGATAAACTCATAAAGTTTTTTAAGATTCAATATCAATCGATACGTCTTATCTGGCTTCGGAACTAAGAAGATATTTGACAAAAATTGACCTTTAGACCATGAACATTTTTCAATGGCGCCTTTAGAAATTAGCTTATTAATCTGACTGATAATTAGTGAGTGCTCCTGATCCGTCCACGTGGGCTCTACCGGGGGACGATCCTGAAATGGATACGATGAAAATCGTATTTTGTAACCTCGCACCCATTTTAAAATTACAGGATCATTGGTCACTTTTGACCATGCGCCAACGAATAAAGTCAGTCGGCCTGCTGGTTTACCTACATTTTCTGACTCGTTTATCGACGTTTCCTGTAGGGTCGGAACGATTCTCGGCGATCCCGTGTCTTCTTCGAATCCGAGTTGTTGTTCTGGCTGCTGCTGTAGTTTTCCTTGTTGTTGCGGTTGTTGTTGTACTGCCGACGCCCGCCCGACATCGTTGATCGATTTTTGTACGAAAAAGGTCGAGACGGGCCCTTCCAGTTTTTTGTGTTCTTTTGGGAGGTCGACTGCTGTACAGGTTTCGCTGATATCTTAAGATCGTTCGATGTTTTTTCTAAATTTTTAGCAATCTTCAATTTCTCGTCCAAATCTCCCCCGAATAACCATTCGTCGACCGACGTATTTGACAACGTGGTCTTTAATGACGAGTTTAGGTTGGCTAGAATAAGCCCTTTCCTTGCCAGGGACTCTTCCCGGTGAATTGAGGCGAGCAGTCTACTTCCATCACTCAATTTTTCGAGTAATCCTATCTTCTCTGGATTATCGATTTTAAGAGCACTTGTAATTGCTTTACCCAATGCTGCAAGACACGCCGCAAACCGTTCTTGCTTTTCAACGATACGTTTGTCCCTCTTTAATGCTGTTTCTTGAACTGCAGCGGTAATTTCCGCGTTCAACTTTGGAACTACGATAAACTTACAATTCTCCGGGGCTGGATATTTTTCTAGTAAGGTTTTCACTTCGTCTGCAGAAAGTCCTTTTCTCACAATCTCCGACCAACGGAGAGCTATGTCTTTGTGAATCGCGGCACCGGCTATCGTTTCCGACTCGAGGCGCGATCCAAGGACTTCCAAAACCTCTTGCTGCAGCTCAATTTCGTGTTCCGGAATCTCCGGCGACGGTTCGTCTGCCTTCTTAGTCATGGTTATGTCCTCGTGCGCAAGAATATCTGCTGGAGTGACTGCGGACGGTACCGTTTCAGTATTCACTGTGTGGATGACGTTTTCAACATCTGAATTCGGCACGGGGCTTCTCGAGTTTATTCGATGTGATGAGCCACGGGCCAGCGCGTCCTCTGAAAGGGCCTCGATTGAGCGGCTTCTAAACAGTGAGCGTCTCGATCTAGATCGAGTTGTTGAACGTCGAGTCTGAGAGCGTCTTTGAGACTGAGAGCGATCTGATCGAGAACATGCTCTTGAACTTCTTCGAGTTTGTGAGCGTCTTGACCGATGCCGAATCGGTACGTGAGACAGCGATCTTCTAGCCGAACTCTGTGACGTCGATGAACTCCAAGACGACGAGCGCTTACCTGTAAAACAATTGTTTTTGGTCGACCTTTCAAGTTGAACCCCCAAGGGGGGAAATTAGCAATGCCAGCAAACAATTGTACGGCATGCGCTATCTGAGTCAAACTCAACCGTCGGTCGTCTGATGGTACCGTCTTCCTTCGTAAAACGAAAGGCGTACATTTTGGTAAGAGCCAAAAGTACGACGCACAACGATAAAATCGCTTGCGTGTAACCAACTGTGAGCTGGTTCGGTACACGGCCTCGTAAACTTTTCAAAAAAGTTACATGAGCCGATAGCGTCCTCTTTTTTTTGTGTCAAACAAAAAAAAGAGAGAGAGGTTAAACCTCTACTTACGACGCTTTTTCTTATTCCGGTCCAATTCCTTCTCCAAACGTTGAATCTTTCTTCTTATCCGTCGATTGTTCTCATCTTTTTCATCATACGAACTCCTTTTCTTTCCTTTCTTGCCCATAATCAAAAATTATTGATACGCTTGGGCAATCTTAATGTGACGACACGTGCACAAAGCAAAAGAATGACGATTCAAGATGGACACGAGTCGGACATGGCCTACGCAGGCACGTACGAGGGACCGCATCGTATAGAAAATTTTTCTTTAGCTTTAAAATTTGTGGCGACACCTGTGGGAAGTGGGGGGTACTACATCTCTGATCTCGAGGAAGAGGCGCGAAATACAATAGCATTGAATAGGGTACCATTGAGTTGAATAGGTTTTCATAAAATGGATACTTCCTTACACTGTAAAAAAATAACTCTCCCAAGATCCTAATAGTTAAAAGAACTAAAATATATATATATACATTGATAAAAATGTTGCTTGTGATTTACGTCGATCTTTATAGTGATTTATACCATATTGTATGATACGTCTATTAAATATATAGAATATTTCATAAATTCAAAATAAAAAAAATACTCAATTGAGAGTTCTACCTCAATAATTTTTTTTTCATCATAATTCGTCATTCCCTGAACTCCTGAAAACGATTTCTTTCGAAACAAATATTTTGCCTACCAATGGAAACGAACCTACAACCTACCTATCTTTTGCCTATACTACACGGAGAGAATTAAATGTTAAAAATTACCGTGCAGTAACGGTAACTAGATGACAACCCTGAAACTTCGCTTATTATTACTGAGTAAAACATTTCACGAAAATAAAATAAAATTTCTTCTTCAGATAGAAAATTTTACCAGATTTTCTAGTAAATTTTGATGTGTAACAAAATACGCAAAACTTAAATTTAAAAAATATATAATATCAGCGAAATTTTACTGTGCATTTTATAATTTTATGCCTTTCAAAAATGTCTATAAAACAGTATCGTCTTTATAACAGTTATTTTAAGATTTATTATAAAATGTAATGAGTGTTATAGGAAAATGTATTGTGCTCTTGGTAAAAATTATCGTGCGCGCTACCCTTCTTGTATAGTAAAATTTTAGCTACGTATTTGAAATTTTCTGTAACGTGAGTTAAAAAAAAACTTGTCGCATACGAATTATTATGCTTTTCTCACTTGTCACCACATTGAAATATATCACGGTAATTTTTACCGTGAAATTCACGACAAAAATTACTTTTTAATTCTCTCCGTGTACGTACGCTACCACTATGCTCTCCGGTACTTATGGTATTTTAATCGCAGATTCGGCATAACAGACAAAAGTAATTCCGGCTGTACTTCCGAATAGCTGTTACCTCCGATGTAGGTAAAATTTTGCACAGATCTTCTTTTCGATAATATATGTCACTGCTTGAATGAGCTTTTGGCGCATCGCAACAGTTTTTGAAATTTCGAACTTTGAAAACTGATAAATTTACGCGCGTCCATAACTATATCGATCATGGCGTGCTACTGCTGTCTCTACTTTATTGACACGATCTGCAAATGATTTACGTCTTGGCTATGAGTAAAGATTACCATAATTTTTTTCGTATATTCACTTTTCGAAACATTTTGTAACAAATTATACTCGACAAATCTTAATGTTAACTATATGAATCGTACGCACTTGAATAAAACAGTAGAATTTTAACCCAAACAAACTTAATGTACGGTATACAGCATTAGTATTTGGGTGCCGATATTGTGATAGTACTGAACTAACCATATCTATATTGTCAAGCTAACAATAGTAAATAGTTATTTCGAGGATACTAGATAGTCAAACACACCACCAAAATCGCATGTTTAGTTATACTTTTTGCTTATAGTTGTGTTAACCATATTATGATTGCGGTGTCAATAAACTATAGGAAATACCATAAACTTTTCTCTCAACGCGGGCGCAATAAATTGAATGATACGGGTCACACTTTGCAGGGGGGATAAAACTGAAGTTTACGTATTTTTATTTGTTTACCAGATAGCAAGTTTAAGGGAGTAACCCACCTCTTACTTGAAGTTGCTCATCGCAATTGTTCTCTATATTTGAAATGTGTTTTCTTTCACACCAATTATCACCAGAGAATTTCAGACAGTAATAGCAATCGTAGAAAATATTGAAAAAATGCTTCAGGAATCAATTGATAGATCGGTTTTCTCGGTAAATCGAGAAACGTGACACACCGCTACCGCGTTCCTCATCGACGCGCACACGTGCGCCATGAATTTATAAAATTTCGAAACTCCCACGGTCATTCGTCGTGATTGTTTGCCTCTGACGGCTCACTCGACGAACGCTATCGGGCTTTTATTTCTGTACTACATTGCCGTGACCGAAAAAAAAACGACGGATTGTGTACGTTATTACTGGTGGAAATTGAGAAATAAACAACAACCGTGCGGTGAGAAAAAGAAAGAGACGAAGAGGTCGAGTAAAAGCGTAAAAAACAAGTGTAGCAAAAAGGACAAAAAAAACGAAATAATCAGCTGAGAACCCGTGCAGATATTTGTTGGGGAGTCTCCAGATCCTACCACACCCCTATAGGGATTTGATAGGGACGCCATACGTTGGGAGTTCAAATTCGAATCCAACTCGATTGCGCTTTTTTCCGATTGACGTCGTTTGAGACTTTTTTCTTAATTCTCAACCGGAATTTGTTGGATGTCCCAAAAAAACATCCTTTCGTAATCCCGTGCACAAATTTGTTGGGGAGTTCCAAGATGCACACACATATCTCTATAGGGATTTGTTAGGGATACCGCGCATAGGTAGTCCTCATTGGGATCCAACTGGATTTTGCACTGTTCCCCAATGAACGCCGTTTGAGAATTCTTACCACGTTCGAATGGAAAATATGTGAAGTTAAGGGAAAAACATCGGCGTGTTGAGACATAACCTGCAAGTTTCGTGAGCGTATGAGCGCGAGATGATATTATGTTAAGGTTAAAAAAAATTAATAACAAACGATAACGAAAGTGGATCTTAAGTGCTGTGGTTTCAATCCATTTTCAAAATATACTTTTTTAAGCGATTTATTCTTTTTAAGATAAGAAGTATACTTTTTTGAGATCCACTCATTTTGTATATCTATATATTTCATTCAGAAAATTCAGCGTATAGAATGCGATGCGATCCATCAAGAATCGTATCGGATTCTGCTCGATAATATGAGAATTAGATTCGTACACGGGATCCCAATGGGGAATCCCGATTAGAATTCAATGTACGGGCGAATTCAAAGCCATAGCCCATTGGATCCCTATTAGGAAGCAGGGACAAGTATGAGAATCCGATTACATCCCTATTACAATTTCTGCACGGGAAATGCAGCGTCGATCACACACGATCACGCTTCCGCATAACCAATATAAAGAATTCGATCTACTGATTGGCCATCTAAACGTATGAAAGAAAAATCGAGTATTAAAATAAGCCGATCTTTTTTTATTCAAAGCAATTACTCGTTGCATCAATGGAAACGTCCAATGGCTGCATCAGCTCGACTAATAACACCAGCAGATCCGTAACACTATTTCGAGGCAGCTATTATTCATACGAAACTTTCAACCCGCGTTCCATGCTCGGTCCAGATGTCCTCCCTTACTCTCGCGCCTCGTCTCTCTTCGCATCCCTCGCTGTCATGTCCTCTCTTACTCTAGACCATATGCACAGGTGTACCTGCACAGAGAGGACATTGCAACTACGTAACATCGGGCTGTCGATAAAACGTAAAACAGCCGGCAAAATTTCGGTCGGTTTTCGCTTGCCTGGAAAATATCGAGATCCGCGTACATACAGGGTGGCAATTATAAGTTGGCTATATATTTTTAGAGGCGATTTTGCGATCGAGAAAAATATGATTTCCAATGGTTTTTTAAAACAAATATAGCACAATTTTATGATGAGTAGTATTTGCCAGAAAACATTAAGAATTCTGGGAAAAAAATTAAAATACCGTTTTGAGTTTAGCGCAATGGAGATAATTAAATTCCAAATACGAAGGACTTCTGAAAAAAAACCACTTTTTATTAAGGGGTTATATCTACTTGTGTGGGTCGAAGAAATCGAAAAAATTTTATTATATTTTGTCAAAGTACAACCTCTTAAGAATGTTTCCCTCAAAATTTCATAAGGATATGAGCACTAGGACCAAAGTAACGTCTATTTATAGCGCGTTACCTGAGAGTGCGAGTCTCCGTTTACAACGTTCGGTGAGCGGTACCGTTACTTTGCTCCATAAAAAAAGAGTGCATTTTACACGTGCAAAAAATAAAGTGGACTCGATTGCATAATATAAAAAAGACAATTAAAGGACTCGGAGGCAGAGGAAAGTCAACCGGTAAAATGATTAACAAATTAACTGTATACTACTTGAGAAAACCGCGCGTTTCTCAGAACAACAAAGAAGAAACTCAGACCATTTTCTTTCTTTTTTAACAGTGACAAAAGTTTCTCAACAATGATTCCGTGCTTTGTCGTACCGATTAAAATAGACGTGATTTTTTCATTTAAATTGGCAAGCAATGAAGCAATATTAAGGGTAAGTCAGAAACTTTCTTGAACAAAAACTTATACCCCAATTTTAATTAGGCTTACGTGATTTTTTTTCACAGTGACGAAAACTTTTGATCGATTATTCCGTGCTTTGTTGTATCGATTAAAATATGTGTGATTTATTTTTTTCCGAAGACGGCTTGAAAAAGCATAAAAAATCATATTTTTCTTGATCACAAAATGTCGCTGCGAGACCTTTAAAAAATACATGGTCACCTTATAATCGTCACCCTGCATGTGGGTGCCAGGGCAATGTGTTTGTATTATTCGATGGTCGATTTCGTGACCTCCCCAACGTCCAACAGCTGAGTACGAAGAGCCGAAGCAACAACCAACGATGATCGTGTGTCCAGAAGCAATTGTCGCACGGGCGACCAACTTGGTTTGCGAAAATCGCTACGAGCTTCAGCAAATATTCAGGAAAACGCACTTTCGCGAGTATTTTCCGTTTAAAATTGGCTTTAGAAGCGGCTTCGTGTTACAGCTCACACATGTAAAATATATGTGCATATATACGTGTGCTATATGTACATATAGATATAGCTCATCTATAGGGGATGATGACAATGCCGATGGTCGATGGTGGTACCTCGGTGGTATACCCATTTCGAATTTGCATACGCGACCACAGTGTTCCGCCGAACGATGGGGCCACTATTTGCCGTTACTCGTACAACCTCTATGCGCATACCTCCGTATGTACATATAAGTAAATACCTATGGGCTATTTCAGACTAATTGAGCGAAACGACTTTTCAATTGAATACCCCAATATATCGATTGATCAATACGCTATGATCGCATTGCTCTGGGCTTACAAACATCGGAGAAATTGTTTGCAATTACCAGTGCATCGATTTTGCCGAAGATTTTCCACTTCTCACGATCATTCGAGTCTGACGTTCGATGATTAGGGAATAAGAAATGTGGCAACATTCAGAGGATTATTTTTTTGTTCCTGTAGTAAAGCTTATTTATTCATTAGCTTGCGACCATTTGAGATTGTGAGGAAATAGCTTGAACAATTTCGTATGCCTATGGAATGCCCCGTACGCAAATTAATCCGTATCGAGAGATCCGTGAAGTTGTAGCACGTTTGTCCGACAGTTTCGAGCAGGATCCGCTTAACACTTTACATACGTATCGATACTTATACATATATATATATATATATATATATATATATATATATATATACACTTATACTCCCAAACGAGTATCTACGATATAGTGATTGACACTCCATCGTATAAGATCAATAATTAACCATTGACACTTGGGTTCCGTTAATCCCATTGAAATTTAACTGCAATTATTTTATTGTCGATACGATGAAAAATTTGGTATTGATTGATGAAAAAACGATATTGATTCTGTCATATGCCCATGTTACTTTTCTCATCGTTGCACTCGAATTCACAATTCCCGCAATAAGAATTATGCATCACTATTTTATCTTGCGCACTTTTTTTCATGGTGATCCCATTGTTTCTCTGGGACATTCTGTTGCGAAACAATTATTATCAAAAATCAACGATTGGCATTTTCGAGATACAGTAGCACTTCGATTATCCGAACCCCAATCATCCGCACCCTCAATTATCCGAACCACGAATTGGTTAATCCGAACGCTCGATTATTTGAACGTTGGCGTGAAATACATTGTGTTTTGAAATATCCTGCTCGAAATATACGTTGCGATCTTGCAAGAAGCTCGCAGTGTCGAAGGTTTTTTTCGTCGTTCGTTGTTAGTCCGATTGCACACTGGTTTCTATTGGCAATTTTAATTTGTTCCTTGCAGCGCGCACGGATAAATGTGAATTCTGGCAAATTGTTTACATCCCATTTATTTCGCGTTGTTCGTATGTGTCAGGACTTCAGGCCCAAGTCCTTTGATTTCTAAGCGTAAACGTAATGTTATTAGGTTACCGAAAAAATGGACATTCTTTCGAAACGATAGACGAGAGCAAAAGTAGCGCAGCTCTCGTACCCCTTTATGATTTGGAAAAAAACAAAGATATGTATATATTCAATATAGATTACGTATTTATTTCAATTTTGTATTATCCCTTTGGAAAAAAATTGCATTACGATTATCCGAACTTTTGATTATCCGAATCATGTTCAGTCCTATTTGGTTCGGATAGCCGAGAGCTTCTACTGTAATACGATTATTCCAATGCATTTCCCAATAATTGTTGAATTATCGAATATTCGAGCTATCGTCCAAATTGCAATACAAAATATTACATTACACATTGCATTTGTGTCAACGGTAATTCCATTATAAAATTGATGTAACGTTGATACAAAGATCGATTATTGTTTTTCATATATACGTATTTATGAAAGACAGTTATCAATCTATAGAGTATCAACACGAGGTGAATTTTATTACGGTTTTTTTTTTCGTTCAGTTCATAATTATTTCGATGTATGGACACTCATCTGTAGACATATTTATTGGCAGGCAAGCATTGCACCAATGTAGAATCGAATGTGTATCGCTGCTGGGTTTGTCTGATGTTTCGCGGACGGCTTTTACGAACGGTGGGTTCCAAACTAATCAAGGTACACACTCGGGACTCGCGGATCACTACGTCTAAACACACTCGTTCACATACATCTGTCTATGTGCATATATATATTATATATATATATTGAACGTGAATGATGGAGGGAGAGAGTGGAAGTTCGAACGATATATCCATATAGACTGTTTGAACTTCCACTCTCTCCCCCTATCATCCTCGTTTAACTGGCCGATGCACTGGCATATTGCGAAATATAACGACAGTTTAAATTATCATTAGGCGTCCGTCGAGACAACAAGGAATAATTGAATTTTCTCTAACGAGATTACGGTAGAGGATTATCAAAATTTCCTCATGATACATTTCTCCCCTTCCGCTCGCATCAGTCTCACGCGTCTCCGTGACTGCCTATTTGACATCTCGGTAATTCGACACTCATCTGAGCGCGCATATGTCCAATAGATTTCCTCGTAGAATTTAATTACAAATACATATGTAAATCGACCGAGGACCAAATTTTTCAAACGTTCACATATTTTGCGGCAATTAAGCGGTGGGGGGGGGGGGGGGGGGATCCTCAATCTGCAGTTACATGTAGCAGGTGCATGGTGTACGACAGTGACGATCAACCGTGCGAAGCAACGCTACTCTCGACCTATACTTGGATGGGTGACCTCGAACTGCCTTGGGCGTCGACTACTGAGGCATAGGTAGCAGATAATTGTAACTCGATGAAATGTAGATGTCCCTATCGGCACAGGTTTTCGATAGTTTCCCTGTGCTCTCGTAAAAAATCGATTAGCGCATTGGGAAAGAGAGGGGGGAGGGGTTTAAATTGTGAAAAATAAAAATAAAATATATTAATAAAAGATAAAATATAATAATGTTACTAAAATTTTTTATACACTAAGATTAGTACACGGAGAGAATTAAAAAGTAATTTTTGTCGTGAATTTCACGGTAAAAATTACCGTGATATATTTCAATGTGGTGACAAGTGAGAAAAGCATAATAATTCGTATGCGACAAGTTTTTTTTTAACTCACGTTACAGAAAATTTCAAATACGTAGCTAAAATTTTACTATACAAGAAGGGTAGCGCGCACGATAATTTTGACCGAGAGCACAATACATTTTCCTATAACACTCATTAAATTTTATAATAAATCTTAAAATAACTGTTATAAAGACGATACTTTTTTATAGATATTTTTTAAAGGCATAACATAATAAAATGCACAGTAAAATTTCGCTGATATTGTATATTTTTTAAATTTAAGTTTTGCGTATTTTGTTACACATCAAAATTTACTGGAAAATCTGGTAAAATTTTCCATCTGAAGAAGAAATTTTATTTTATTTTCGTGAAAATCTGTGTTTTACTCAGTAATAATAAGCGAAGTTTCAGGGTTGTCATCTGGTTACCGTTACTGCACGGTAATTTTTAACATTTAATTCTCTCCGTGTAGATGAAAAGAGGAGCCAATATTCATTGCGATGTGATGTGTCAAAGACAACATGTTCGCCTAACCGCAAACGATTTTTTGATAACGTGGAGATTCGCCGACCGCCCGGATCTGTGCAAAGTACTAATAAGAACTTTTGAATATATATATATATATATATATATATCATTTATTAATTATTGATGTCTGAAAGCATGCCGAGGTACTCGATAATTCGCCCGCGATCGATGGAAACTTCCAACTACAGCTCTTCGATATACATATACATAATGCGCGTACGTATTATATCGTCTTCTTTTTCATCCAATCGGCAAAATAGTGCCCCCGTTATCGGTGACGGCCAGGACGATCCATCAATCTTCGCCGGTACTCAATGTCCATTTACACCCCACCTCCCGCGCCTTTTTCCCCCCGTTGACGAAATAATTCCCTCGCTCTTTGTCGGAATGTCTTCTCTTTCTACCTCTGATAAATTCCCGGTACGGTTTTCTTCGTCGACACGTACTCGTATATACGCGAGTTTCCGTGTCTGTGTGTTTTGCAATCGCGTAATACTCGGGCCTCGATGCGATGGGCACATCGCGTAAGATACCCGAGATGGGCTCGAGGATAAACGTACGTATCGCACTCTCGTGGTATTAAAAAAAAAATGTATATATATATATAGTTTTAGTACAACGCGGACAGGGATGGAGCGAGAGAGACCGAGAGAAGGAGAGAGCGAGAGGGACAGGGAAATCTATTAACGTCAGTCTCATAATGACGAGGGCGAGTCGAGGAGTAGAGACGAGACGAACCAGTTGGGCGTTCGAGTAACTCGACTCGCCTGCCATATGTATTGTATGATTTATGGAAAAATCGTTCGTTAAACCGTTCACCCTGTGGAAAACAGCCCTTATTTTTTCTTTATACATACACTACTGAAAGCCTATAACTCTTGTCGAGCAAAAAATGTTTGCATACCTCTCTCCCTGTCTCGCTCTTTCTCCTCTTCTTGCCATCAAAGCCCCAGACAAATTCCATTTGTGAGATTTCCACATTTATTATTTTTCACCTATATCGGTAGACACACACATACATACACGCATGCACGCAGACATTGGCAGCGTCTTCTCGGGAGAATTCGCGAAAGAAAAGTGGGAAAATTCGATACGACTGAATGATCGACACACATATTTATCCGTGCCTATGTATATTTACAACGATGCCGACTTCCCAGTTGGGATCTTCTACGTTTTATCACCGTCTCAACTTTGCGACCGCGTGACACTCTTCCGGTTGTTATGCACATCCCCTGTTACAGACGAATCCGAAATGTTTTACTTGGCACAATAAAATATTTGACGTACGACACTATACGTGTACAAGTATATGCGGAAGAGAAGCTGCGATGGACCAATTTCGGTTGCATTCTCGTTTCTGAAGTTTTCAACTTTGGACAATATGGGAATACGAGATAACAATAAACGGAGAAGAATAACAGCGGGAATTAACGTAATCGATACTCTTATGAAAATACGTGCGATCATACGGCAACAATTACGAAGTATTTGAAATATGTGGTTTATGCATGATTCCGTAGAGCGAATAACGAGTAAATTTTAAACTCAAAATATTTACAAGAAAAAGCAATTTTATTCGATTTAAAATGTTCCATTCTGTTGAATGACCCCTTCTGCCATCTCTTCGCGAGCTTTATTATCCCTCTTTTATAGAAGTCCTGAGATCTTTGGGCAAATAAGTCATCCAAGTGGATTTTGAGAACGTCCAAGGAATTGAAGGTTTTATCATCCCAACTGTTCTGTAGCACCTGGAACAAGTGATAGTCTGAAGGTGCAAGGTCCGGACTATACGGTGGGTGTATCAAAACATTTCACTCAAGGCAAATAACTTTTGCCGGATCATAAGCGAAACGTGTGATCTAGCTTTGTGCTCATGGTGAAACAGAACGACCTTTCGGTTCGCCAATTCAGGCCGCTTCTCATCGATTGCTCGTTTTAATTTGGCCAATTGTGAGCAGTCCTTGATCGAATCAATCGATTTGTTGGGTATGGTAGAAGTTCATGATAGACGATTCCTTTCCAATCCCACTACATACAGAGCATTCTGTTTTGTTACGAAAATATTTCGATAACTGCCTCGTTATCGAAATATTTTCGAAACAAAATAGAAAATTGTAGCTGATTTGTGTAAAACGATAGAGCGCGATACGACACGTGGCAACGTTGCTGTCAAATCGGCCATCTCGAATAAGCGCCACAATTTGAAACGCACAAAGTATTGCTTCCTCGTTATAAATTTCTTGCCACGGTTTCATAAAGATGATTATTATTCATAAAGAGTATATTTAAATATTTTTTATCACTATTGTTATTTTTGTTCCTTATGATAACAACAAAGTTATTTTTTATGTCTTTCTTCATGTTCGATATTCTTTATCCATAACTCCTCGTGACAAAAGCTGCAATGCATGTGTTTCCGACATAACCTTCAAATCAATTATGCATCGTCCTTCTATTTGTCCTATCTATATATCGTCTATATCGTCCTATCTATATATGCATATATGGAAAGGAAAAGGATTTTTCCTTTCCATATATTCATTTTCGTCGAAAACAAAAGCTTCATTCGCGAAGGAAGTTTGACAGATGAGCGCTCACTATGTGGCGTTCGTACCTGAGCTCAGTGGTACCAGTTACCGAAAACTAAATTACGCGTTTGCCACATTTCAACTTGGTTAATAACGTATTCGCGGTGTCAACAAACAAAA
The DNA here is from genome assembly GCA_963932345.1 of Ophion ventricosus. Classification (NCBI taxonomy): domain Eukaryota; kingdom Metazoa; phylum Arthropoda; class Insecta; order Hymenoptera; family Ichneumonidae; genus Ophion; species Ophion ventricosus. The sequence continues at coordinate 12,807,986 of OZ010713.1, forward strand.
AATGATTAATAACATTTCTAAACATTCAATTATATGCATTCCACATATTTGTTATCTGAAATTTGCTTATTTTACGTAACCGAAAATTTGATCATTCGGGGTTGGCAACCGTTACAGGTACCCGTGTTTAAGCATAGGCGTTCCCCTCTGGCCGCCGGCCTCGCAAAGATCCTGAGCCTCAATATACGACACTTCATATGGTTAACGCTTGTGCAAGCCGAGAAACAACTGCGAACGTTTCGCTACGGAATTATGCATAGACCCAATACAATTGTTACTTTTACCACCTCTCCGTGATGGCTGTTTATTGCGGTCTTTGTCTTCGTAAATAAAAGATTAGAAACTCCGTTGTGGAAAATTGATGAGCGAAATTCGCGAAAATTTTTGAGTCACGAAAATTTCGCATTCCAGGTCATTCCGTGGCAGGCACGGTGCGTGCTAAGCTCCCATGTAAAGGGTGTCTCAAAATGACTTGACATTTTTATTTATCAATGAAACGTATTATTTATTTGAAAAGTACGAATATTTGTATTTTAATATAAGGTACAAACATAGAGGTTATGTATGAAACACAATATCCGATAAATGGCCGCCTCGTCCCTGTTTGCAAACGTTCACTCTTTTGACGAAATTTTCAATAACATTTTGGCATAATTGCGGACGAATTTCATTAATGGTACGTTCAATTGCTTTCTTGAGCTCCGGAATGGTCTGTGGATCATTGGCATACACTTTTCCTTTCAGAAGACCCCAAAGAAAAAGGTCCAATGCCGTCAAATCGCACGATCTTGGTGGCCAATTCACATCGCCGCGGCGCGAGTTAACACGACCATGAAACTTCGTTTGCAATAACTGCATTGTTTCGCAGTGAATTTTCGAAATTTCTATCTGTTGCTCGATCGTGTAATTCTCCATGACTAAACCTCAATACTTTCTGATGCCACTTGCCAAACATTAGTACTCTATGTTCGCGACAAAAAAAAATGGCGCGCAATTTAAAATGTCAGGTCATTTTGGGACACCCTTTAGTTATGACTCGGTAATGCCAACCACTACAAGACCACGTTACGAGCTCTCGCCGCTTAACATCCTCGCTGTCCACCGCAGCAAATCTCTTTATGTTAAATTCTTTATTAACCACGCGACTTCCCTGCGCCTTGCCAACCGGACGAACATATTTTTCGAAAGGTCCCACAACAATGCATTTTAATCGGATTATTCCATCAAGGGATCAAGAATCTTTGTTTGACGTCCGGCAAGCCCTTGTTCCCTCCCCCCCCCCCCCCCCCCTTCCTTATCGGCTGGACCATTATGCTGATCCGCCTAACGCAAGAAAACCCTAAACGATAAAATTTAATTTTTCCCTTCAATGAAAAATCTCTTTGAGACTTACAAGTGCTTGATTACTAAAAGAAAGATATTTGATCTTCTGCATGAATGGAGTGCAGTTTTAATACACTGCATGATAAGCATCTCTTTGCTGCTCTTGCTTTTAATATGAATCTCCATCCTCGTATTTTCGCGACGATTTTTAACGAATTATAAGAAAATTTAAATGAAAATAAATCACCGGAATCAGAAGAACATGGGTCCGTCTATACCGGTGAGGGGTGTGGACAGTTTCCCCGTACCTTCGGCAAATGCGTTATCGTGTAACTCAAGACGGGCGAATTGCGGTTAGGAAACGATAGAAAAGGGTGCAATTGGGAAGGGTTATACGTAAAAACCTGCAAGGGTATACATTGGAACTTGGGAAATGAAAAATGATATATATTTGCCAAATAGTTACGGAAAAATAAAAAGAAAGAAAGATAATCCTAGTGGTTGGATTGAAATGCTCTCAAGTGGTCCACGATTTTTGGCATTTTCAACGATTTCTCAACAGAGTGTACGAGATTTCATATTAAATTCGGTATAGTGTTTCGACTGAAAATACTGTTTTGAACGGGACATCTGATGGTACACATGGATATTGTCCGCGTGGATGTGCTCTCGAGATTTCAAGGTGGCCATGGTTTTAAAAAAATACTATATCTTTTTCTTTAACTAGATGTATACCACACTCCCATGCGAATTCATTGACGTATGTGTTGGTCTTCCAAGACCAGTCAACATCACTTATCATCGTTCAAATTCTCTATACGTTGAATATCTGCATTCGATCAATGAATTGAATAATTTACCTCAAAATCAAATTTCAATAATAATAATAATAATAATAATAATAGAAAGAAAATTAATTGGTATGATTTTTTTTGGAAGACCTTTTGAGTTACTTTAGTGCAATGGACAATAAAAAAATCTTACATAAATATATCGTTATCAATGCGTCATATACATATTGTTATCAAAGGAATGATAACTAACCGCAATAGTGGTGAAACTATGCAGCTTCTTCTTTTCATTATAAATAGGAAATATGTAATAACTTTCTCAAGGATGCGAGGGCGGTGCTGATCACGTAATTTGCTCTTTTGCATGACATAGATGTATCCCTAATGGACACCTAACGACGTGTTCGATTACGAATAATCTACATCTGCGATAGCACTGTCGTCGAATATTAATCCAGATACATAAGCAAACAAGCAAAAATAAGTTTCGAGCAAATTCTACATTTTTATGGGTCTTGTATATTTCGCAGCTTTTCCTATACTTTCGTTGTTTGGGTGAGCTTGAATTTCCCATTTGATGAAGATTTTCGAAATATCGTTCCCTAGAGACGATCATTTTTCAAAACTCTGAGAACTGTAAGAAATATGCAGAGTTGGTTTCGTAGGTACCTGATTTATAACAAGTTGTCTATGATTTTATATTTAATAGTTTTTTTTTACTTTCAAGGATTATTACGAATTAACCAAGAGTAATTAAAAATGTCTATTATGGTTCATGCAAAGTATATTCGAAAAAATAATCGCATAATGCAAGAATTTAAAAAACTTAAAGAACTTGAAAAACGGAAGGACAGGTCTTTCCTGTGGGTTGTACCCTACACGTACGTTACAAAAAGTATCAAAGTAAATCCCCCGTAGGGTGTGGAGCCACGAATGTGTCGATTTAGCTTCGCGAGTGCCTCATTTATAATGTATCGTGTGAACGCTCTACTTGTTATCGAAAAATCGTGTGGTGAGTCTCTGGAGAGTGGTGAATATTTGATGCAATGGAAAAGACCTCCAAGTCCGATTACCAAATAGCAATTGTGAAAAGATGAAAATTGATACGCGCGTGTGAAAGTGGCGGGTAATGTAGGTATAATGATTATTATCATAAGCCTGTGTGATTCGTATGCGTGACCAATTTAAATGCGCTTTAGGGACGACTAGCGTTTCTTAACGAACAATGAATGACAAAGATGGTTGGCATATTATGGTACAAAAAATGTATGGTTTTGTAATCATAAAATACGACTAGGGATTTTCGATTATTTCCAATAATTCTTAGAGGTAATTCTTAATTGGAGGGAAATAAAATGACTATTTTTTTACTCTATAGCTTCGGTGATGCTTCGCTTTGGTCCAAAATACCAGCTATCCGAGCGTGGATATAAAAATAATGCAGTTAAATTATGTTTATCCCCTTTCGTTACGGTAAGTTTAGCCATTGAATATACAGTAACTGTGCTTACTCTTCCTTTGCGAGAGAGCATGAATGCACCCCCAGCTTTCTCCGGTAATGCCTCTGACGTATTATGGGGTTATTATTAAGTTACAATGCATTTGAGGTCGTCAAAGTGACGTACTAATGGAACCAGCCAAATCCCGAGAGCGTGTGTTCGTCGGTCCTTCGAGAAAGCGGACACCGAGAGATTGACGTTTAATATCGATTCCCTGAGGTTCTCTCTGCCTAGTTCCGTGGATTCGGCGACAAACTACAACCAGACGAATATCAGCAGATTATCAATCACGATTTTAAACATAGCATTTTCCTATCTGGAAGACATCTAACAAGCATATTCAATTTAAAATATTATTTTAGGATCAGTTATTTTTCGAGAGCGAAGCGGAGACCGCGCGACTGTGTCCACAGTTTGGAGCTAAATATTATTTGTCATAAAACCTTGACATATGTGATATTAAATCGTTCTACCAATAAATGGTGCACGTATTTTTACGGAAGTGGACACAGCATCGTTCATTGGAAGAAGTCCTTTTAACCTGTTGGATAATTACATTATTCATTATAAATGGATCTGCTATTTTTTCGCAAAAAGAGCTCTCCAATGCTGTCAGAAGTATTTTAAAATATTAAGCTTTCCAAAAGTTCATCAATTGAAAGATTCTTTAATTGGAATAAGCACTCCGTTCAGCCTGTTAAATAATTATATTATTCACCATCAATAAATTTATCATTATTTTTTAATAGCGCTTTTTCAAATGCGTGTTATGAATTTCCAACGAAAAGCTTGCATCTTATTGATAAAAAAGGTCGCGCTTTCATTTTTTTCGAATATTAATCACTTTTGGAAGGAAAAATAATTACACTTTTCATCGAATAGCGGCAACCTTTCTTGTTCGAAAGCCGCCAAAAATATTTTTGAATATAAGTAATTGAAGAAATTATGAATTTTTCTAAAATAAAAGAATTGAAAATATCATTTCATTTGTATATGAGCGTATTTTTTACACTTCCAAAAATAATGCTGCATTGAAATTATTGAAGAAAACTGCACACTGGGTGGAATATCCCCAATGGTGAAAGAATTCACAAGTGTGTCGTTCCAGAGTTGATATGCTTGTTGCTCGTGACACAGTATAGTCCCCCCTTCATGCGAATAAACCATAATTCGATTCAATTTATGTATGAATCACTCCCAAACGAAGCGGTAAAGAAATTTACACGAAAAAAAACACAGAAAAAATCTGTGTACTTCGTCCAAAATTTTTACTATATGTAAAAAATATTCCGATAAATTTTTTTTCTGGCATAGTGCGACATGGCTATTTGCACACGGGAAGTTGTATATTGAATCAATGCACATTGCAACGTGACTGTTGTAACGCCGTGCTTGACAGGACGTTCGCGTAGCACGTGAAAAACCAACAGGAAATTGTGAGAACAAAAAAATAGAACAGGAAACGTCAAGTTCGTAAGATATTCAGACAATGTGCCTGTAATGAATGCATATATTTCTGGAAAATACGTCGTGCATTGCGTGCACGTAGAGCCTCCAGACAGCGATGTATATATTTTACCCAAGGAAAATTCGTGTCCCCGGAGAATCTGCATTTTTTACTCCCTTCTTTGCTCCCTCTCTTCGCGTGACATATGAAATAAAACACCTGCCGCATTATCGAATTAAAGTACTCCGCGAATGTACGTTATTCATATTTTATTACCGCGTCTCAAGAAGCCTCCGTACTCAGCAAAACTTAAATTTTATTTACGAAATGTCGCCTCAATTACCCTTTTAACTAGATCACTGCTTCACCTGTCAGCACACGTTTCTATTTCCAATTTCATTTTAACGGTTTCACCATAGCTTTTCTTTGCACGTATAATTTTGACCCAGCTGACAAAGTACACGTAAAACAGTGATGGGTTATTAAAAAAAAAAAGTCACGCTAGTCCATCTTCATATTCTACTGTAATCCAAAAGTTTAATCTTTCCTTTCCTCGCTCATCCATCCTGAAAATTAAGTTCACCGTAAACAGTTGTCTCTAAGATTTTCCGTTTTTAGTCCGTATGACATTTCGTATCGACATACACGTGGTTCTCGTGTTAAAATGGACGAATTTTGTACGACTACACTATCAGCAGCTAGATATTCAAATCGACCCTCTCGAAAAGATTGTCCATCATGTAATCACCAATGAAATAGTAATGCACTTAAAAAAAAATCTTATCCCGATATTTCTGCGTTTTCAACAGTTTATATTTATCGAAGTATCGAGATTCAATAACTTAGCGCTTGTATTATCTTTTTCACGTAAAATCGTTGCGCGCACGTGAAATTTCCATAAATTTGAATAAAACTATCTTATCGCGTTGATGCACACGTCCGATCGGGGACCAGGGAAATATTTGTAAACCGCGCGATGTTTTTCTTTCATTTTAAACTCGATATTTTCATGCATGCGGTTTTTTTTCGCCGTGCACATATCGATATCCATCGGCATCAGAAAAGCCAAGTGTTATTCCGGCAAGAGTGATTTTACCAATCACTTCTGTCCACTGTTTCGCACACACACACACACACACACACACACATGGGTACAATTAATTGCGAGCTGAACATTTTGCTGACGTTTTATGTCTGTTACGTAGCGTGGGCTTTTGCTTCGCCGATGCGATCCGCGCCGGTACCGACACCCATGTTGTAATGTGAAATTTAACTGCCCTGCACATATTTCAATATATTGACCAATTATTCATTGGCTCATTGCCTCCGTATTTTTATATCTACCTAACGCAATTGTCCTATTGCTGACACTTCGTAGGTATGCATTACCTGTACATACATTAACGAAGGTCAATTTAATAAAATCACATTTTCAACAACAATGGGTTATATCAAGAAATGACAGATTTTCGATACCTTGCTCAATATTGGTATTTTGGCTTAAAAATTGTCGTTCGAATATTCATTTATAAATATTCGTTTCGTCAAGCGTATACAGAATCATAATTAAATACTATAATGAAACTCGCTATAGATTCGCGATGTAAGCTCACAACATTATCTCAGCCTTGCAGCAGCACCGATCATTGACACAGTATTAAAGTCAATATTGCCATGTTTGACGTATAAAATTTAATACAGTTTATTACATTCTCATACACTTTAACATAATTTTTCATAATAACTTAGTTCAATCACATAATATATACACGTCGATCTTTCAATTAAAAAAAAACCTTCGTTGAGACTCCTGTTCGATGACGTTCAAGTCTGCATCGCTGGAATGCAACGATTTTATTTGTTCATTTTTTCATTTCCCTATTTTTATCATTATCCAAAGCTTTTTTTTTGCAAATTAAGGTCGTAAATCTCTAATAAGTATACGTAAAAATGTTTATGCGATTTTCACAGCCAAAATCAGCTAAAAACAATTTGAACAGTTAAAAAGAATTCATTTTCGTTGCGTTCCAACGCTGCGGACTTCAACATCATTCTGTTCGATCGATAATAAAAAAAAAATTAAATCAAAATCTCTAGGATTTAGTTTGTAAATTATTATATAAAAATATTTTGAAAAATTGTGATTTTATGATTTGCCGGTATTCACTGGTATCGTTATTATTATCACTGACCTATAGGGTACAATATACGTTTGTCGGTGGCGACTATATCGAACGTGTCGTATTGATACCACGAGTTTTGAAATATTCAAGTCTTTTAAAAGGTACACTTGCCGGGTTATCCTTTTACTGCAAACAAAAATTTATGAGTGGTTTTTCCGATGATATCATAGTTTTTCACCGCTCAAATTGAGAACGTTGTAATACGAATGATCAGGAAACCTGTCGAGCTCAATGTAATCCGTCTCGTCGAGAAGGAGACCCTCGGCAAGGTTAACAAGCTCACTAAAGGATGGCCTGCACGCCGGATCTTTATCCCAGCAATAGTACATTATGTTGTAGAGCTCGCGTTTGCAATGCTCCGGCCTGTCCAGTCTGTAGCCCTCCTTTATCCTTCGCATGACCTGAAAATGAGCATTGAAAAAATTGTGTAATATCACGAAACAAACTTGACGAAAAACTTGGCTATACTATGAATTATTTTTCAAGCATCGATGCAAATTCGGGCCTGCGTTTGAGGTTTCATATATTCAAGCTTAAGGAGTTGCATACCGTTCCTTGGCTGCAAGAGTGGGAATGAAAATACAATGAGATTTCGGCAAGTTGCCAATTTCATGCGAATAAAATTTCATTGTAAAAATAAATTATTATTGGGTAATTTTCAACTCATAATATTGTTGAAAAATATTTCCAAGCCAGGTAATGTTATTAAAAGTTATCCTTCTTGCAATTAAAGATAAATATGTTGCAATTTCATTCAAGAAAAAATAACTGACACCCTTGGCAACAGCGGCAGTTTCTGCCATTGGCACGACTGACTATTGCTAAAGTGTCGTCACCTTCAGGTTATTTGCATAGTGAAGAACGTTCAACGTTTTATAAAGAGTTTTTGATTCGACAAAGTCGAGGAAACGTTAGAAATGTCGAGCAGACGAATATATTTTACTATAAAGTTCAAATGCTGTGATACTATGTACGTTTTAAACACCCGCCGATTTTGAAGTACCCGCCGATTAATGCTCGACTGCGAGTGGCTCACTCGGCAGAGCCAGTTAACGTGGTGTTGCCACGTTTAATCTACAAGTTTCCTTAATGTCCGAAAACAGACCCGTTCGAGCTCAAAATTCACATCCTTTTTCGAGCATTATTAATAAAAGAAGGAGAGAAATCACAATGATTATTAAACACAATATTCCTAACACTATAATCACGGTTTGCCCAGTTTTTCAAATCTAAATCTCGGCATTATTATTGTCCCTACAGCCCTATAACTGGTGTTTACGAGGTGTCATGTATATTATCCAAATAGATAAAGGTTCAACTAGAATATTAAAAATCTCTGAAACTATGTTTTGAAACTGGTTGATTTTCGGACAGTTAATATATTGTAAATTTATCTCTTGGTGATATAAAATTCTATCGTCTACAAGCATTTCGATTTTATTGTCGAAACTACTTAAATAATTTGACTCCGAGCCGATGAGAACATGCATTCTCTATCGCAGTGAGGTTTTTTTGAACTGGTGAATCCCGCCGACATTTGGAAATAAATCTTTAATGGGACACCGAAGTTCCGATTATCACATGTAATTTATGTAGCACCAGCGGGTCCTAAAATTATTGCCTGATTGAATATTTATACGTTTCACGAGAAGACATATTACATTGCCTAGATTCCTATCATCTTACTAATTTTGCAAAATTGCAGTGATTGTTAGTTGATTTGGAAATGTATTCATATTTCCTTATTTTTATTATCATACCAAATATTTTTTAGTAGATTTCGATAGTACATCTTCAAAAGAGAATTTTAAAGAATTGAGGAATTTCCATAGGTAGATCTGCAGAAAGAAATATGAGCAATTAAAAAAAATTATTACTGCATTCCCACGATTCAAACGTCAAAGTCATGTTTTTTCCTGGAACTTTAGTATATGGAAATAAGCGTTTCCAGAATTTTCTAGCACTTTTTTCATTTGGATCTGTCAATAGGCACCTGAAAAATGCGATTGTCTTCTTAAAAGCCAACCAACGTGAAACTGCCTATTAGCTTTTCATTTGACTCAATTTTGTTCTGGTAATGCGATTATTAGTACGTACTAAAGGATATAGAAAAGAGATATATATGTGGCGGTCGCCACATACGTTCGTGAGAGAGTGAGAGATGACGAATACTCTCCCTGTTGCCAAGCGTGCACTCAAGCCTCTCCGTATCAATCACCGCTATAATTATTATTGAAACATTTCCGAAAAGTCAAGAATATTCGACCATCGCGCGATCAAACCGAGCGACGCGAGAACAGCCAGTTTCGAATTGAAATCGGAGTAAATCACAACGACTGTATCCAAGTCAATAAACTTAATCTTCTTCTTTAATTACGCTAGTAGGACGAGTTACTGAAATACACCTCAAACCCTACACATATTCATACCCGACATACTCGTGAACTTAATTTGCCGAATATATAATTTCGAGAAATGAATAATCAAACGAAATTTCCTGTATAAGACTGTATCTTTGCTGATATTTCGTAATGCGATCATCCAATCGATACTGGTTCATCGACATCTAGTTGATTAAATGATATTATAAATAAAGCGCGATCCCAATCGCGCGATCCCACAACCCCAAACGGCAGTGAGGTCGTCAGGTAAGCATTGAGGCAAAAAAAAATGTATCCACGTTGTGAGAATGAGTGAAGAAGCTCCTTGAGAAACAAGGAAGTCAAAATTGTGATTTAATGTCTATATAGAAGAATACGACTCACCTCAGCAGCGGCGAGGCCCGGATATGGTGTTGAGCCAAGGGTCACTATTTCCCAGATGAGAACACCAAAACTCCATATATCAGATTTTACGGAGAATATATTATCGTAAAGACTTTCCGGTGCCATCCAACGTATGGGCAAACGTCCCTCAGATTTTCTCTCGTATATTTGATTCGCCGCGACGTCACGAGCGAAACCGAAATCGGCTACTTTGCAAGCGCGATTCTCGTCTATCAAAATATTCCGGGCTGCCAGATCACGATGTATTATTCCCTTTGAGGCAAGATACTCCATACCCTTAGCGACCTACATAACAACGATAGCAAGAGAACAGATTTTATCGTCAGTCGATTTAAACAAATTTCATAATAGTGATCAAACTTGTCATCGTGGCTTAACGTATTCCTTTCGCGGAGGGTCGTATTTTGTGGGGGCATAAGCAGGGCCCTTCTGAATCGTTAGTAAATTATAGTGGAGCTTAATGAAAATTTGTTACAATCAATTATTATAACCAACGAAAAACTGGAATAAAAAATTTCGCCTGAATTTTGTAGATTTAGATATTTTTATTGAAAAGTCGGGGATACGAAAATTCTTCTGCTAGTCACATTTTTCAGCGTTTTATCATTAATATTTTCTTTAAATATTCGGTGAACATTTGTTTTCATTGTCGTTACGGAATCTTCAGAATTGTTCACATGCGTAGAGCAGTTTATGCCATATATATATAATTATTTAGTATATAGATTGTTAGATAGAAATGTGGCCAGCGTGTCATCTCCATAAAATGCCGTATTGATTAGGCGCTTTTTAAAATAATAATTTTTTGTTAAAAGGTCGGTAACTTGGCTTACAATTTGTCCAGTATGCCGGCATGTATTTGTACTTTATTGTAGAAGAAAATCAGTTAATTGTTGAATATTCGGGTTTGCGACCGGAATACCTTAAGGGATCCACGTGAGCTTTAAATTTAAAAAAATACGATTTTTTATTTTATTATGTAGTTTTATAACATAGGGCTTAAACTTTAATTTGGAACGAAGATTTTTTTTCACAAGTTGACCGAGTTATGACTATTTTCGTGAACGGTCAGATCGCTCACTGCGCTACGGCGAATCGACCCGCTGCGATTTATGTTTTTTCTTTACTTTTTTTTTGCAAAACGATGTTTTGTGAAATGGGGTAAATAAAAAATTCAGGAAAAATCGTGAATTCAGATGCAGTTGCTGGAAACTTCGAATTTGAACTCTTATTGAACATGTTTGCGGAAGAATCGATATTCTTCAATATAAGTGTCTAAAACGCTCAACCCTCCAATTAATAGAGCTCTCCCTCTCCCTCTTCTCTCTCACCTGATAGACGAAACTCGTGAGATCGCGTGATGTTAAACCAGGTCCACCATGATTTCTCTCTTCTCTCGAAGCTCTTAAAAAACTTTGAAGTTTTCCGCCACTCACGTACTCCAGTATGACAAACATTGGCTCTCGTTCTGTGCAGCAGCCGAGCAATCTTACAACGTTGGGATGAGGCTCGAGGCTCTTCATGACTTTGAGCTCCTGAGCAAGATCAAGCCTCTCGCGCTCCGTCGCGTTTTCCTTCAAGGTTTTTACGGCTACTATCGACGGACCAGGCTTATCGTCGATGTCGATCGCCTCGCTCCGCCATACTTGGCCAAAACAGCCCTCCCCAAGGATGTTGAAGACCTGCGTCGATTGTGTTCCGGATATAATTACTTTATACTTTTTTTTCTTCGGCATCATTAGCGAATATTTTATTTTCATTTGATTTTTCCAAGCATTCGGGCACCTCAATATACCGACCTTTAATCTATGTCTAGGAAATTCCCACTTGTCAGTCTGCATCTTCGTTTGCACACCACCCTGGTTGTCCTTTTCCCAGGGCTCGTACCGGTTACTTTTAGCCTTCTGCCCTCTCCATCTCTTCAGGACCAGAGATGGATCGTCCGAAATGTTCGATACACTAACCGAAGCTTGCTCCTTCTGGAAGCAAAAAAGACAAGAGAAAAAAAAACATTATTCGTCGAGTTCTCTAGGCTATTACACGTTGGAGTGATTTTAACGATGTGCTTCATCATTCTATCACTTGTTTTGTGATTTTTATCCGTTTTCCTTTAAGCGGGTGTATATGTTTAGATGGTTTTTAATGTTTTTTTTTACTTTTTCATTATTTACCGTGTCCTCTTTGGACTTTTCAGCAGCGCAGAACTTGTGCCTGATTGACCAGATGCCCAGACCGAGACCGAGAAGTAACGCGCAAACGGCCGCTACCGGTACCAAGGTTATGGTCATATCCTGCCCTGGTGGCACCTGACTCGGCGCTATGTTGGACGTGAGGGCTGTACCCTCGATCTCGTTGATCTCTGGCGATTCTTCCGAAACGCCATTTGTTGGACCAATAGGGCCGGTCGTCTCAGTTTCCGGTCCTGGTGCTTGCGGCTGAAGTTTCGTCGTTTTTTGACCGTTCCCGACTGGCGACTGTGGAATTGGCGGATGCACCATAGACGGCCTCGGATAACTCGGCAAATTCGGAAGACCAAGAAGTGGAGGACGTACACGTCCACCGGAAGCGTGCTGACTGGGAAACGGAGACCTGCACAATGCGGTATCATTTTTACACGATATGCTCTGCTTTGTTTCTAGCATTTCGTATCTCGTAAAGAACATTGAAACATAAATTCTAGAGTTTTCGGCAGCAGACAGGAGGTTGGGTAAGTGATTTAGTGCAGATAAAAGTGGCGAGCCGCGAAAGTACGCACTCTGAAATAAATTAATCAACATCTTCAGATTTCTATTGATGTATAATAAAAAATGAACCAAGAAAAAAATTATACATCTTGCAGCTTTGTACTTTTGCTTCCTGTTCGGCCTATCCTTCCCGCTATTGTTTCGTCTGGTTCAATCGATGAACCCTACATAATTCTTGTCCAAAACAACCTTATGAGTCTTAGGCAATAATGAGAAGTTCATCTTCATCTACACTACTATAATAATGACGTAGTATCTGCCTGTACATTTCTTTTCAGTTTAAAGTGATGCTGGGTGGCGTTGAAGTTTGCATCGTTGGAATGCAACGAAAGTTCTTCAAACATTTTTTTATTTCTTCATTTTTATCCCAATTTATAATATTTTTTATAGATTAAAATCGTGGATCTCCTATGAGGATAAGAAAAAACAGCTTGAGCCATTTTCGTATCTTAAATCGGCGAAAAAAATATGAGCAATAGAAGAAAAATTAACTTGCGTTGCATTCCAACGATGCAAACTTCAACATCATGATGCTGATAGGGTAAGAATGCAAAGGTGAGTAAATGCAAATATACCCATCAATTTTAAAAATATTGCATGTCTGATCGATGTTGGCGTACAAAAGACTAAAGCTTTTTTCCGAAATTTTTGGGTATGAAAATAAACACTTCCAAAATTTCTATGCACTTCGTTTCGTCCCGATATCGCAAGTCGGACGTCAAAAAATCGGATGTGTTTCCTTTTAAAAGGACAGTGGCGCGCTATACCCTTCATCAATTGTAAGGAAGCTCTTCGGTAAATACTTAATGTGGAAAAGCTTGATTGGCTTCAATCATTATATCGTTTAATTTTTTACTTCTATTTTTGGTGTTGTGATTATGAGTATTTATTGAGATATATGGAAACGGTTTTTTTTTCCTTAAATATCTAGAAACGTTCTTAGATATGACCCGAAAAATAAGATTGCAGCTTGTATAGTTGGAGTGCAATAAAAAAAATGTATATTTCTAATTATGGAAGACAGAAATGAAAAATATAAATATAAAGAAACGTTTTCATTGTATTCCAACGGTACAAACTTCAACCACTATTCCTAAAATCAATTTCCGTCATACACGTGAACCAACTTTCTAGAATTGTCAAACACAACCGATATTCTTTAAATGTCATAGCGATGTGTTTGTATTATTGTGCGAATCTGTGCGATCAACACGGTAAATAGTTCACAAAACTGATAATTCTTTGAAAGCCCTTCTCAACTCTTGCAGAATGCCGAGTTCAAGTACCTTCTCAACTTACCGAAGACGACATAACGTATTTATGAATTCTTCGAGGGGCAACTTTCTCGACTCGATTGAACGACTGGATGAACCGTTTCGAATATAGCAGTCCGCGCTTTTATTTCAACAAACGTCTCTGCCTAGAGCTGGCTAGTTTTGGCTTTATGGTACAACCCGTTTAACTTTGCACCCAGAACTTTGTGGAGACTCGTGAATAAGCTCGCTAAATCGTTTTATCGAAGCACCTGGGACTCAAGATTCTACGATGTTGTCGAATGCTCGTTCGCGGATTTCTTGGAAGAAATTCATCAAAGAGCTTAAGGAACTTGAAGAACAGTATATACTATACCTGGTATGTCCTCCATTGGGAGCCGAGGTATTCTTTATGTTGACATAGACTTCGGTCTTAGCAGTGAGCTGACCATCGGAGACGGTCACGTATAGAAACAGGTTTTGGCCTCCCTGGAACCAATAGACAAGAAGATGGTTGCAGTTTATAGTAGTTGCGAAGCTTCGCATCGATTTTCCATGATGCATACATGCTACCAGATCTATACATGGAGGAGTATATAACGATATGTATACAGGGTGTCCTATTTATATTGAGACATCGAAAAAAACTCGAAAACAAAGAAGCAAAACAAAATCGTCGATGAACGTTCCAAACCTATTTGCTGAGCAAGTAAAATAGCATAATTCATTTTTCATTTGATAGACGTTACTCGTTACTTTCGGATATATTCTACGCAATAATTGCTGATAAGTAGAAATTATTGTTTGAAACCAATGAATTAAGCAAATCATAAGAAATGGTCAAAGTGATGAACATCTTTTTTAAGTAAACCGCCCACTATACAATTTTAAAGCTTCAATGAAATTTCGTCCTTCACCGTGATTGAAAAACACTTCAACTTTTTTGGCAATTTTTGGCAATGACATCAATGACCTATAACATAAGGTCATTGAAGGTCATAGAAAGTACAGAAAGGCGTTTATCTTACTATAAACGTAGTAATTTTATTTACTACCGAAACTGTAAGTATTATCGCCTTTCTGTACTTTCTATGACCTTCAATGACCTTATGTTATAGGTCGTTGAACTCGTTTTAAGCTCCTCTTTCATGATACAGAAAAAAACATAGCGTTCCATTTAAAAAAATAGAGTTGACCTTCAAATGTCCGAAGTACCTCCACCTGCAAAAAAACTATTATCGCTATCGGATGGCCCCTTTCGTACTGTGCAATTTCATTTCAGCATATATTTCCGTGAACCTTATAGTTTCGAAGATATCCAAGGTGCTAATAATTATTGATCCACCCTGTATACTTATGAACGAGATTCTAATTATGTGTACAAATGAATACACGTGTATTCACGAAGAAAGCAGAGATCGAAACAAATAATTTAGCATTTCTTCAATGATGATGTCCATAATTTCGCTCATGTGACCGTCATAAATGTATCGTGATTAATTTCTTCGTGTTAGCTCCAAAAATAAGAATTGAAATTATTATAATTTTTGCGTTATATTTGAAAATAATGATCAAATTAAAAAAAAAATCGATACCGTTAATTATTCCGTTAATATAGAATATGAGTCCACCTTAGAAAATTGTTGATTCCCACTAAAAAAAAATAGAGTTGTTCCTGCAATCGGCCCGCGGACGTGCATCAAATGTGAAACGAAACATGCCATTTTACTCGTCCTTTGGATCCGTTCGACACGTATGACATCGATGTTTTTTCTTCTTATTTGCGTTCGAGCTATTCGGATATCTTAATATAAATGGGACACCCTTTGTATATATATATATAAACATATCTACGTATGTGTACATAGCCAAATATACCACATAAGCACACACGCATATCGCCGGCATATTCTCGGTGTTGAGGCTAAAACGAATTCTCATTTCTGCAATCTCCACTGTATATATGTATTAGGTCGTTATACGTTTCGCGTGCTTGCTGGCGGAAAGAGTTACGAGCTCGAAGCCAAGTAAGAAAAGCCAACGATATAGATATTGGAAACATCCACAAAACACAGTGATAAATTGTTGAGTGTGTCATGGTGTATATGTGCACAGTATCAGCGCCGTCTGGCTTGAGAATGAGAAACATTTCTCTCATCTCTCTGGCTCTACGTGTGTTGCAATACACACTTATCTATTGAGGCAGTATAGTCGAATCACGAATAAAATAGCACATATAAATTTATCCTATCGTGCATTCATATACGCGAATCGAATCGTTTTGCACCTTATGAGACACCACATATACACGTAAAGAATATAGTGAGTCGATTCGAACAATGACACTTTCATATAAATTATCTGGATTTGTTTGGAACAATGGGTGGGAGAACCCTTTGGTAAGTTTAAGGCCAAATAGGCGTATTCCATAGAGAAAATGAATCGCATAAATTTTTGGGTGGTTCGATTCGAATGACGTTGAAGCTTGCAGCGTTGGAATGCAACGATCTTTTCGTTCATTTTTTTTTCAAAAGTCCTCAATTTCCAAAAAGCTCTTATTTTTGCAAATTGACGTTGTCGATCTTCGATAAGTATACGTAAAAACGTTTAACTGATTTTTACAACCTGAATCGGCAAAGAAAATGTTAGCAATTAAAAAGAATTCATTTTCGTTACATTCCAACGATGCAAACTTCAACATCATCAACTCGTAATTGAACACCAACGCAGCATGCGCTTACACCATGGATCCGAAAAATCTTAAGTAATTCGAATATCCAACTTACTTAAAACTTGCAAAAATTCCTCTATACGAACGTATATTTTCATCACAAGGTGATGTATATAGCTATAGAGAAATTGCTCCGAGTTGTTAGTCCTTTGAGGTTTCATCGTTAAGTACGATGGATCAAGGAATGTAAGAATGGAAAAATAAGAAAATTCTTGACTTATGATAAACAATATTGTAAAATGCTCAGCAGATACAGGATATTCGATCTGATGAATGTTCTCGTGAGATTCTTCAGAGTCCTGATGTGCCTCAATTGGACGAGATATGTCGCAATAACATTTTATCATTGCCACATTTATCGAAGGAGTTAACGACCAGGCGGCTTCTTCACAGTCCCTTTAATTTATTAGCGAGTGTTATGAAAGCCCTTTTTTCTTACCCTTCCCTTGAGGGTCTCGTTTAGGACGACTGTGCCAGTTACGTTGTTTATGAAAAATGGCAATGGCGGCTGTGGACTGTCATCACCGTTGTAACGGTGACCAAGTGGCTCAAGCCCGTACGTCAATTCGTCCTGCTCGTTGTCCTCAGCTCGAACCCTGTCAACGATGCTTCCAACGGGCTCCGAATCGGGCAGCACCCAATTACGATGAAGCCACATAACTGGCGGTGTATTGTCGCTGAATTGACTTCCTGAAAAACAAGTGTTTTGTTTAAGTGAGACTCGGGAAATTGACGTAAGTTGATCAAACGTATCGATCGGCTACTTATTTTTAATTGCTAGAGTTTTTTTTTTCAATCGCATTCACTGAAAGCCGAGAGTGTTTTTTTGGTATATATATTTTTTTATAACCTCACATCAGCATCAAGCTCTAATTATTGATGGTTTCTCCAGCCATGGTTTCCAAACTTTAGAGAAATTCTCCACAAATCCAGAAGCAGGGAATATATATGGATATCTCTACGGGCACGCAACAAATTACGATGCTCTTTTTCCTTATTTTTTTATTCTGCTTCAAAAAGATAAGAAAAAGCTATGTTATATAATTTCGTGAATTTTTAAACGGACGTTGATTTTTAAGTACAGTTATTTGACGTAGCTACAAATACGAATAATTACAAAGCAGCCACAGTCTATGGAATTCAGGCATCGATTTTTTTATATCGCCAACTTTGCAATTTCATGATACACTGCCTTGTTGTTTCTCCTTCTTTGATTTAATCGATATGTAAAGAATCTTCGTGAAAAGGTGAGACGCTATCTATTTTTTCTTCATGATGAATTTCATGGTTTGTGATTACGCTTGGTGCTGTGCCGAGTTCCAATTAGCTACGGACTTTGCGATCCGATAATGAGCGACCGAGAGAGAGAGAGAGGGGGGGGGGGGGGCGGAGGAGGAGGAGAGAGGAAGGCCCGCGTAGCTTTTCTTCACTCTGTATTTTAATGGATACATGTGTACACACGAGCACTGTACATGCACAAGGGAAGATAATAATGTCTATAGAACAACATGAGAGATCGACCTTGATACGCATCTTACTGGCATTTCGAGTTCATATCGTCAAGTAGAGTGTGACCCTGGGACTTCGTGCTTGACCTTCGCTTGGCTGACCGATCGTAATGAACCGTTGTTCCCTTCTATACCACAGTAACGCATCGCGGATCACGAAATCAATTGTTTCGTGTTATCGTATCGATCGTTTAAGTGAATTTGAAAAAAAACATTATCAAGATCCTTTCAGGACTGATAGTCTTGGATATGCGCGTAGACAATCTGACATAAGGGTATTCTCAAAATAGGACAAGAAATATTCTTGGCTAGATCCTTTCTGTGCGGCGGTATGTGGATCGAACGTATAGACAGATAGTCGATATTCGATCACTGTTAATTAACGGACGGTCGTATGTCTGTGATATGTTTCGACAACTTGACGTTCACTTGTTATTCTCAGGAATATATAAATACGATTAACTGAACATTCTCACGATATACGGTATGTTCGCATGCATCGCTGTACAATTGCCACAGGATGAGGTATGCAGAATGGCGAGTTTTTATTCCTCGAATCGTACAACTCGCTACTGTACCCTGTATTTTATATTTTATATATAAATCTGTTAATCATCGAAATGTACAAAAACTCAACATAATTCATCGCTCCAACAACGGTTAATATTCATTCAGTTATTTCATTAACGATGGAAAGAAGAGCTTTGTGGAAAATTATATATTTAATACGGAACATAATACATCAGCTAATTATTAATCGGAGCTCCATCATTTTGCCAACAATGATAGAAAGCGATTTTTCATAAACCATACGGAACAAAGCATTTCTTCTTTTACGATTATTGAGAGTTTCACTTCGAAAACAAAACTGAAGAGCTTGATGAGTGACTATATATTCAATACAAAACACATTTGAACACTTAATTATTCATTAAAATGACGACGTTGAAGTTTGCATCGTCGGAATGAAACGTAAATCATTTTTTTTTAATGCTTAATTATAATTGGACCATTTTGGCCTATGAGAGTCACTCGAACGTTCTCACCCATTTTCATCAAAGATTTAAGGTTCTTGTCCACGTGAGAGTAAAACTCTCTCGAGAGCAGCACTCGCCGGTGCCCACCCTCTTGAGAGTAACTCGCAGGCAGTAACAGCAGACTCGTGAGAGCTTTCCCTCAAGTGGACAAGTTGAAACATGCTCGCAAAGGTTCGAACCCCGTTCGTATTGCGACAGTACTCTCAGAACTATGAATATGGCACGACGCAGTTGGACCAAAAGCAGACACGTGTGAATTAAGGGACTATTCCAGTGTAAAATTGTTTGAAAATTATTTTTTTTTGCACTATCCAAAAATATGTACTTTCATAAACATGCTGTTAAATTTTGAACGCGAAATTCGAATTATTCCGATCGCTACAGCCCTTCTTAGAAAAAGGGATTCGACCAGCTGCGTGAAACCTGGCGTTGATGAACAACGTTTTTCAAAACGGTGGAAGATTTTAAACGAAGAGTTTTCAAACTATTCAGCTCAAACTTTGCAACATCATTCTTCACGCGATTTCTTAACGTCGTATGGAAGCGTTTATTTTTATTTGAAAATTTCACATTTTTTAAAAATGAAAAACTGTCGAAAAAGGCCCAATTTGACACGTAATTTTCAAACGGTCAGCATTTTGTTAATTTTCATCGAAAAAAAAAAATTCTCCGTACGCCTCTACAGTTTTTCATACTGATTAATAATCTTTACCAAAAGTAAAGATTATTAAAGTTTTAGATTATATTAAAGCTATCTTTACCAAAAGTAAAAACCAAAAAGATTAATAATCTTTTTGGCTTTTTTCTTTCAGACAATTTTTGGAGGAGTAGGACTTTCCACCGTCAGACGCTATTTTTTTAAGGCATTATTTTGCAGCGGCCAAAAAAATTATATAAAAAATAAAATTAAAACATAAAAAAATATTTTTATGTACGTGTCATTAGAATAAATGTAAAAAAAAGTCGGACTGATTATCGAAATTTATTAAAAAATAAAAATCATGAAAATCCGCAATTTTCAAGCCAGTCACACAGGAATGCTCCCTTAAGGAAAAAGTATGATAAAAATCCAATGCATTGGAATATGAGATACGACGGATATCATAACAGAGAATTGAGAAACAAAGTGATTTCCATAATTTCATCACGATTCGAATGTATCGAAGTACCTGGAATAGCTCGTCTTATTGGTGTATCTTTTTTTGCAATGGTCGGACCAATGAATCCCATCAATTTTTCTAATCGACCTGCAGTCATTCCGATGAAATTCCTAAATTGAAACGCATCCTATATTTCTAATTTACGTACAAGATTATTAGAAACGTCAAGCGGCATACTCCGTGGTATCCAGGATTTAATCCGGCAGCTCCTTTTATTAAATTTTTATTTATTTTTTATACTTTCGAATGCATCTATCATCACTGCGACGACTCGTTGTTTATGAGAAGCCATTTCGGATACTACTGACGCGACTTTCTCGAATTACAGTCTAAACTGCTCGCGAGGGTGAAACTCGCGAAAAAATACTCTCACGTGGAAACAGTCGTGAGAGTACTCTTGAGAGCAACTCTCAGAATTTACTCTCCGATGGACAGGCACCTTTACGACCTCAATTTGCAAGAAAAAAAGGTCTTGGTTTATAATAAAACTTGAGGAATATGGGGGAAAAGTGTACGAGTTGATCCCATGGGGTAAGATGATCATTTTCAATTGCGACAAAACTAATAACGTTATCTAGTGGTATTCTTTGGTAAAACATAGCCCCCGGCATCCCCCAGCCTTAGTCAATTAATGATGGCAGTGTGAGCGACGCACTTGTTTTGACGGAAAAAAAAATAAAAATTGTGAACTGCTGATCTAAGGTGAGGATGACTTTAACCTTAGGTAACTTTTATTGTATACTGTCAGTTGCAATCATTGTATTGGTTTGGTTTTTTGGTTGGCGTGGTAACAGTGGAATACTTATAAGTTATGTTACCGAGCAATAAATGAAAAAGTTGGGTTTGGGGCAAGATGATTCCCTTCTACGTGTACAAGATGATCCCTAGGGATAATCTTATAAGCAAATAACGTACCTACTTTATTTTTCTTAAAGGTCATGCACCGTAATTACAAAAGTTGGTTTTGTTGGTTTATTTTTAAATAAATAATTTAAATAAATTAATAAATTAGTAAGGAATAATAAATAAAAAATAAATTAATAATAAGTGAATTAATTAAATTTAATTTAAATAAAATCAATAATAAATTGAAATAAATGTAAGTTGGCTTATTTTTTTTTAGATTGTACGATGAAGAATTTATTGTCAACATTTAATGTTGGTTATGAAAGTTTGTTGTGTTAATTATATAAAAAGATTGTCTATGTATGTTCAAACTACATTAATAATGTATAATTAATAACACAAATAATAATTGATACATCTAAGTAATTTACGACTGTCTGTAGAAGACTGGTTTAGTTTAATTCTAGTTGAGTGAGATAAAACTTATAATATTTATTTATGCAAATTTTAATTTATATTTACCTAATTTCTCAAAAATAAAAAAAAAATCCTAAAATAGGGGCAAGATGATCCGGGGGATCATCTTGTCCATACCCTAGGAATGATCTTGAACACCGGGGTGTCCAAAATGATCCTTATATAAGGTTTCAAAAAAGGGAAATCTTTTTATTGAAACCCTAATAAATTAAATGTTTCGCATATGCCAATTGTAATATAGATATATAGGCCACTAGTAAACGCTTCCAGATCTAAATTATGTTGAATATCTTTGAAATCACGAGCATTCTCCCTTATTGGGATTATCTCGTACACCTTTCCCCTAAAATGGATAAATCCTTGCATTCCAACTATGCAAACTTCACTTTGTCGAAAGTGATTTTAATTCTTCGTGTCTCGCCATCAAGAGCAAAAACTCCTTTATTTGTGATTTATTGAATTTGGCTGTGAAAATAAAAGTGATGCAATACGGAAATGATTCCATCTGAGGGTGTTTGATTTTTCTCCGACTACGTGACACGTACAAATTTTTCACGCATATCCGTCCGTAATATCAATTGCTCGAAATGCGGTACGAGTGAACATGGAAGTATGTACCTCGCGTCATGCATACCCGATGAGCAATCCATTCACAGATTCGACGAGCGCAATGTAAAAAAAAAATCGAACAGTAGAGAGCGCAAGCTCAATAGCTTTTTTGGGAAGTTGTAAGGTACCGGAAAGTCCGACGTGGAGCATAATATATGCCGTAGGTACGATATATAAGCGCGCTTTGGCCACATTATGTGTCCGGCACCTTGAGGGACGTGGAGAAAGTGGGACGATGAAAGTGCGACCGAACGAGAAGAGAGCCTTGATGTTCACTCGACGAGAGTAGATATATAATGAAAAACACGTCCCGGACGCGTCTGCGGCGTATTTCGAAAATATTCAAACATGCTAATTCCCCTTTTCGTTTGACTCGATGACGTAGGAAAAATTATGAGTCAGATGATCTCTTCGAAGGAGCCTAATATTTCGTGGCTGAAACCGAAAGGAATGGTTACAGCTTGGTTGAAGAAAAAGCAATTGATTTTAATACCGAAGAGCGAATTGAGGATAGAGTAATATGCGGAAAAAAATCGTATTGAAGTTTGCATCGTTGGAATGCAACGAAAATATACTTTTTCGCATTGCCGATTTTTTTTTTTTTTTGTACCTTTAGGCAACGAAAAATACTGAAACAATTTTGAGCATCCTTATTAACAATTTTTAATAAAAAAATGCAGAAAAAAGATTTTAGATAGGAATAAAAATTTAAAAATCAAGAATTTTTGTTGCATTCCAACGATGCAAACTTCAACGTCTCGGGGAAAAAATGAAATAAGTGCATTTTGTGTGAGTTTTGATGGACTTATTGTTTGTTTGCAATCAGCAAATAGCTGTATATTTAATCAAATATATTTAAACATTCGGTAAAATATTACCAGAGCACCTCCTGACTGAAATTTACAAAATCAGTGGCCAGCAACTGCACAGTTTCATTTATTAAGCACGAGTACTTGGTCGTCATAAAGTGGTCGTGGCAACGCACGACCGTTCACTTCTTATTCACCGCAATGATATCCATTATTCAGTCGGTCTTTACCAGTTGGCGTGGCTCTCTCTTTCTCTCTCTCTCTCTCTCTCTCTCTCTCTCTCTCTCTCTCTCTCTCTCTCTCTCTCTCTCCTCCCGTTTCTTTCTCTAAGCATCCCACAATGTGCCCGCATATCAGAGGCTTTTATACCGTTTTCTCGGTGACTTGAATCTCTTCGCGGCTACCACATCGCCTTTTGTCCACCTTTCTTGCGTCTCTGTATACTACTTTACAGGTGTACGCGCCTCAACGTCAAAGACCGTTTGGCAACCATCCAACCAACCTTAAAACTAACGTCTTGAGTTAACGCAAAAAAAAAAAAAGGAATTTGCGGTTTCTCGATATCCGGTGGAAACAACTGGCATTTATGTCGCGCCGTTTTTCATTCATCAATTATTGAATGCAAAGATAACATTTCTCGATAGTTCTTCATCGCTTATTATCGTCGAGAGCAACGCAGAATCGTTCGACTTGAAGATTCTCGTGAATAAGTTTGAAATCTTGACTGCGACAAAAAGTGAGAAAAACCGGAAAGAAAGCGAGAAAGATTTTTTTTTCAACTACCAAGCAATTTATATATCAGACTGAGCTCGAGACACGATCTCGCGGCCTGGTGCTGATCGAGAAACGTTTTACGATCATGCGGATGAACACTCGAGTATGATTGTGAATTGTGCAAGTAGAGGACATGTCAAAATTACCTGACTTTTTTATTTATTAATAAAACGTATTATTTATTTGAAAAGTGCGAATATTCTACTTTTACACGGAGAGAATTAAATGTTAAAAATTACCGTGCAGTAACGCTAACCAGATGACAACCCTGAAACTTCGCTTATTATTACTGAGTAAAACACAGATTTTCACGAAAATAAAATAAAATTTCTTCTTCAGATAGAAAATTTTACCAGATTTTCTAGTAAATTTTGATGTGTAACAAAATACGCAAAACTTAAATTTAAAAAATATATAGTATCAGCGAAATTTTACTGTGCATTTGATTATTTTATGCCTTTCAAAAATGTCTATAAAAAAGTGTCGTCTTTATAACAGTTATTTTAAGATTTATTGTAAAATTTAATGAGTGTTATAGGAAAATGTATTGTGCTCTCGGTAAAAATTATCGTGTACGCTACCCTTCTTGTATAGTAAAATTTTAGCTACGTATTCGAAATTTTCTGTAACGTGAGTTAAAAAAAAACTTGTCGCATACGAATTATTATGCTTTTCTCACTTGTCACCACATTGAAATATATCACGGTAATTTTTACCGTGAAATTCACGACAAAAATTACTTTTTACTTCTCTCCGTGTAATATAAGATAAAAACATGGAAGTTATATGGGGAATACAATATCCGACAAATGGCCGCCTCGTCCCTGTTTGCAAACGTTCACTCTTTTGACGAATCTTTCAATAATATTTTCGCATAATTGCGGACTAATTTCATTAATGCTGCGTCCAATTGCTTCCTTGAGCTCTGAAATGGTCTGTGGATCATTGTCATACACTTTTCCTTTCAGAAAACCCCAAAGAACGAAGTCCAATGGCGTCAAATCGCAAGATCTTGGTGGTCAATTCACATGGCCGCGGTGCGAGATAACACGACCATGAAACTTCTCCCGCAATAACAGCATTGTTTCGCCACAGTGTGGCAGGTTGCACCGTCTTGTTAAAAGAATATGTCTTCCAAATCCATGCCGTTCAGTTCATTCTATAAAAAGTTGGTAATCATGTCACGATAACGAACACCATTGAGGGTAACCGCATTTCCAGCAGCATTCTCGAAAAAGTACGGTCCAATCACTCCTCCAATCCAAAATCCACACCAAACAGTGACTCGTGGCCAGAATTGGACCACTAACGTCAAATTTTGTGATTAAATTCACCACATTGTTGCGAGATGGTGCGTTATGGTGATCAAAAGACGTACGGACTTTTCGAATCGTCTCTGCAAAATTTTCACAATTTCTATGCGTTACTTGATCGTGTACTTCTCCATGACTAAACCTCAATACCTCAATACTCTATGTTCGCCACAAAAAAAAAATGGCGTGCAATTTACAATGTCAGGTCATTTTGAGACATCCTGTATAAGAGCTGATATTCAGATCTTTTTTTGCGGTTTCAACAGGGCGTGAGAAAAATAGCGATCGGTGCATTAATGGGTTTTTCGAGGGTAAAGTTGCACTGTTTGCTGGCCTATCGAACGCTCTGAGAATTGCCCGAAAAATCGTTTCTGAATAGTCACTTTAACGTTGATGAATCGTTTCCTACATGAGCAAACTATCGATCATCCATTAACTCGTAGTTATCTTTCATTATAGCTCGCTGCATAAGCAAGCTCTTGAGAGAAAAAATATCGCAGAAGTTTCAAAAGTGTAGAGACAAAATAAAAACTATATTAATTAATTAACAAAAAAATATTACTTGCAGACAATGAAAATCATATTTGTTGTAGCTTTGATCGTGTATGCACGCATTTGTGCAATAGCGAGCGGCAGTCTTCGGGACGAATTTAGAAACACTTTCGAAAATCATGCGCACACTTAGCCACTCTCGTTGCACAAGGAAGAAAGTCCTTTATGGCATGTATGTATTCATTACCGGGAAGGAGCCGGTTCGTTGAACCAGAACGACCGAATAAGCATTCGGAAATTCTCAACGTGCATACATATACTTATATACGTTTGAGTATTGCAAATGCACGAAAGGAAAAGTATGCGAATCGTTTTGAGCTTCCTCGTGAATTCATCGAGTATGCTATAGTAACGATAATGCACCTCCTTTGAAATGAATGAAGTTCTGTAAATGTTTCAGAGCCCAGTACTTACGGATACTTAAAATAGAGATGACATTAAATTTGGCGGCTCGCACTCACAATTGCCGAGATGTAATCACTAAGGATGTCAAGCATTTCACCGCTAATTCAAACCCTCAATTTCGCATTTCTTTCCCCGAGCATTTATTTTTATAATTCCAACTATAGCCAACCCTAAGAACTTCTAGATTAAAACAAACATTTTATTTTGCTGAAATCTGGAAGGTTTCAAACCTTCGAAACATTTCTGTTTCCATTATCAACTGCACGTTTCCCAGCACGTTACAAATAAAAATGTTCCAAAATAGAAATGTTGTCAGATTTGTCGGAATATTCTAAGCGAAAATAAAAACATCCAGACCCAACAATTCCACACGTTTTCATGTAACTTGTCATTTTTTTATTCTTCACGACGTTATGATATTCTATATATATATATATTGTTATTTTTTCTTTACCTTTTTGGTAGTCGCAAGCTGACGTTTGCCATCGCAAATTGCACTCCAAATAGCGGAGTATCGTGAAGCAATCACTTGGATGAGGGAAAATGAAGGGTTAAATAAGAAAGATAAAGTCGACACCGAGCGTTGCGAAGAGAAAAAGCGAGAGAGAGGAGGCGTTTAAAATAGTTGCGGTTCGCAACACCGCGAACCGCTTGGTTTTTTTTCGCGTTACTCTTCGCTCATTTCATGACCCTGCATAAAATTCAGGTGTTGAATGAATTATTTAAGATTCTTCACGGATAATGACGTCGTGGGATTATACTCGTCGCGAGCAAACTTCGGGCAAGATGTATATATACGATAGAGAATGCAGAAACTGACGGAAAACCACAAACCCTTTTCTCTTTCCTCGTCTGTCTCTTTCTCTCTCCCTCTATGTATATATGTATATATAGAAAGGACCTATTTTAATCGTTATTGCTATGCAATGTAGGCTGACAGCAAATCTAGCTGCTTTAGCTTGTTCTTCCTTCTTTAAACGAAACGTTGATTTTGGGAACAAGCCGGCCCAAGATAAACGTCAGTGAAATTGGATTAGCTGTTACAGTGCTAAAAAAAGATTTTTGTTTCGCTGGCGAATGACTTCGTCTCTAGTAATCCGACTGAATAATATTGAACCCTGCATAGTTGAGACGTAAGGAAAATTTTGGACCCCAAATTTGCCAAAAATAAAAACCCTACGTAAGTCACTCAAACCCACTTTAGGATCCTTATCAGAGATCTACAGCCTACATTTGCAAGAACATTTATTGGACGTTAAGGCAGTAGTCTGGTCTAGAAATTTGACAAAATTGAGTTTTTTTTTTTCATTTTATTATTCCTTAGACCTTTCTTAATACGCTCGTGAAAACCGTTTATTGATATTTCAAAAATTAGCAGAGTAAAAGAAATTATAAGCAAGCCGCGCGCTCAGGTAGCGCGGTCGGGACGCAACTTTGAACGCGTTTATCTCAGAACTATGTTTTTCAAATCGGCGCCCACGATATCTCGATAACTAATTGACCGATCGAGCTCGAATTTTGCACATACCTTCGGTAGCCTCTTTCTGAGGACTGGTAGCAGAATTGAGTCGAACAATAATTTTGCCCACATTTTATAACTCGTCGAATACCCGAAAATGTATGAAATATCGTTAATCAAAGTTTAACTGGCCGCCATTTTGTAACAAAATTTTTTTAAAGTGCTAATTCTGCTATCAGTGCTCAGAATACTCACACAGATTGAGAATATCTTTTTTTTTTCAGATGCATACAACATCACCCAGAGTGGGCGCCGATTGAGGCGGTTTTCGGCGGACCACGTTGTAAAAAAATAAAAAACTACATGAAAATATTTAAAATAATTTTTTTTTAATGTAGATACATTGTCAAAGGAACAATAAATACATATGTAAAATTTCATCAAGACAACTTCAACGGTTTAAAAGTTATTCCATCCCAAAAATGACGTCAAAAATCTCGCTCTAGACCAGACTACTGCCTTAATGAAAATTGAGAAATGAAAAAAAAAAAACAAAATGAATGGAGGCTGCATTTCAACGATGCAAACTTTAACATTGTCTGCCTGAGCATGCATGGAATTGTTTCTTGTTCGCCCTCAGATGCCCTTTAGAACGATATGAGATATCAAGTGGTTCGCTAAGAACCAATGTCGAATTCGAACGATTTTCTAAAACATCGCTTTCCACCGATTTGCTAGATCCTACCGTAATTGGCAATTCTCCAACGATCGCAATAATTATTGTTTAATTTGCAAAGTAGGCAAATTTTCTCGAATGTACGTTTTGCTTTTTCAAAACCGACGAAAATGCGGTTAGAACAAGTTTGTACCAATTCAATTGCCGCTACTGAATATACACGCGCCACTACGTTCATGAAAATGCACGTGGGAGCACACTGTACTCGCTACTTTAACCAATCGAATTTTCATAGTTGAACATCGCAGAGCCGTAAATTCTGCGAGTGTCTAATGACTCGCTACGATGCTGGAAGTATCAAAGTATGAATATGCCCCGAACTCGAGGCGTTCGACAAACTATCGACCATGCTTCCATGGTTACGCTTCCATACTTGTATAAAATAATCTGAGAACTTTGCATCGAGTATTCGTTTCCTTCGAGTATGCATTTTCACCGCGTATACTCGAACTTTTCTTCGGTTTATGTATACGTAAATGTGTAATGTATATATCTTGAGTGCCATGTCTTTCGAAATATCGTTCATCAAAACGCTCAACGGCGTCTCGGCATCGAGTAATTAAAAGCGAAGTTTGAAGAAATTCTATTTAGCACTCTCGTACATGTACTCGTTTAAATTGAAAAAGTGTAATTAGGATATTAACATCGAGCTGATCGACCTTGGCTGTGCCGCGTATTGATCATGAACTCGACGATGTTGGCAGCACACTTTGTACGAAGGTCATGAATTATCGTAAGGAGTTCGATTCGAATATATTTGGCAACTTCAATATCATGGTATAGTTATACTATGACGTTGAAGTTTTCATCGTTGAAATGCAACATTCTTTTTAATTGTTACATTTTTTCTTGCCAATTTAGGCTGTATAAATCATTCAATCGTTTCGACGTATTCTTATTAGAGATTTACGAACTGAATTTGCAAAAAAAAAGATTTTGGTTAATGATAAAAATAAAGAAATTGAAAAGGAACAAAAAAAGATCGTACGTCGTTAAAGTTTGCATCGTCAGAACGGAACGAAAATTCTTAATTTTTACTATTATCCAATTTTTTTTGTAGATTAAAGTTGTAGATCGTTAACCCGAAGGCGAAAAAAAAACGTTCGAGTTTCGCAGCTTGAATCAGCCAACAAGAAATTGAGCTATTGAAAAAAATTAAATTCCTTTGCATTCCAGCGACACTAACTTCAACATCGAAAAATTGTTACATTCCAACGATGTAAGCTTCAACGTCATATGAGCTGTGCGGCTCTTTTATTATCGATATACAGTAGAACCTCAATCATCCGAACCACGAATTGGTTAATCCGAAAGCTCAATTATCCGAACGTTGGCGCGAAATATACATTGTGTCGCGAAATATAATGCTCGGAATATACGTTGCGGTCTTGCAAGAACCGCGCAGTGTCGAGCACGTTTTTCGTCTTCCAGTGTGTTAGTTCGATTGCACACTGGCTTCTACCGGCAATTTTAATTTGTTCCTTGCAGCGCGCACAGATAACTGTAAATTGTTGCAAATTGCTTAAATCCCATTTATTTCGCATAGTTCGTCCGTGTCAGGACTTCAGGTCCACTCCTTTGATTCCTAAGCGTAAACGTAATGTTCTTAGATTAAAGAAAAATTGGAAATTCTTTGGAAACTAAACGCGAACGAAACGAGCGCAACTCTCGGACCTCTTTATGATTTCGATGAAAAACGACGATGTATTTATTTCAATTTCTGTTTTATATTATAGCTTCGGAAAAAATTGGGTTTCGATTATCCAAACTTTTGATTATCCGAATCATGTTGAGTCCCAATTGGTCGTGAATAATTGAAGTTCTACTGTACTTACACCATGGCTTATCAAAGTTGACAGTGCCGGGTTGTGTCGTATCAGATTCCACATCAGTCATCGTCGCAATCAAAAATCGTCCCTTCCATCACAGATCGCGCAACTTGTAGGGAAAAAAAAAGTACGTGTCATGTGTCAAGTCGCCCAGATCGTTACGACTTCCACTGACGGAACTCTTCTGATCATTTGTTCTGTATTTAATTTACCTTAGGATATTGCATTATCAGGCTGATGAAAACATCATTAATATGTCGTCAGTATTCCTGCAATAATCTAGTGCTCGGCATCACTTCTCTATTGTCTGCATATCCTTTTTTATGTCCTGAAGAGTCGCGAATTCAATATGTTAAAGGGGGCACGCACTTTTCGCGATTATACGAAGGGCCCATACGTCTGAGCTACCGCGGGCTGGTACACCGTAACCCGTAGCTTGAAGCGATGAAGCAGCGAGAGAACTGGATCTCAATGCCGAACCGGTCCATTTCCGATCGTCAGCGAGAAATTTGAGTTCCGCGAGTATACGTCAATAATCGCCGGTATACGTTGGCACGGGAGATGTCACGGCTCCATAGCAGGCCTTTCTTTGCCTTCGTTTTTTTTTTTCTTTCTTTCTCACTCTACATCCGCTGCCCCTTCGCCTTGGGCTCTGTCAGTCCTCTTTTTCTTCTTTCGTAAAGTGTATTTCTACATCGTCTCTCGTTTCGCTTCCCCAGCTCGATTTACGAAGCGTGACTGCGGGTTCGCTGTCCAGCCAGTTCTGACAGCCTCCACCACAAATGTGAATAAGAAAAGGCTCAACCCGCAAAGGGAAAAAACCTTGGACCAAGGACCACGGCATTTTTCGAGGCTCCGTAACGTGTTTACAGAAAAAAAAGGCCAAGTTCTTTGCACTCCCGGCGCACGTAGGCCACATTATGATAATTTAGTCGAAAACCTCGTACGCGGCTTCGTTGAGGTGACACGGGAAAAACCCTATTCATTATTTAAGGCCTTAGGCTACTCTAGGATGTTCCAAAAATCGATTTTTTTGTTTGTTAAAAATGTACCTTAGTACCAATAAAATTATATTCCAAAAGATAATGGATGTGAAAAATCTCTAAGTACTCGATTTTCGAATTCTAGCGCAACCCCTCTTGATTCATGTCGTGACTTTCTACTAATTTTAAACGCGTTTATCTCAAAAATACATTTTTCAAGTCGGCCGGACTCATAACTCAAACAAATTTCAACCGATTCACTTGAAATTTTAACTGTATATTTAGAATTACATTTTCTGAGGCACTACGTAGGATTATTTTTATTATTTTGCATAGTTCCTTTTTCATAAACAATTTTCTGACGATTTTCTCATGGCATTTTATACTTTTTGTTTTAGAAATGCGCCATTTTGGCAAAAAACAATATATCAAAAAAAATCCTACGT
The DNA here is from genome assembly GCA_963932345.1 of Ophion ventricosus. NCBI lineage: Eukaryota > Metazoa > Arthropoda > Insecta > Hymenoptera > Ichneumonidae > Ophion > Ophion ventricosus. The sequence continues at coordinate 12,839,686 of OZ010713.1, forward strand.
ACTTCTATAGCTATTCTTATATATAATCGAAAAAACTTTAGTGTCTCATGATATCTCAAAAATTATAGGAGCTGTTGGTCCGGCCGTTGACCTTCCAGAAATAAAGGCGTCATCGGAAAAATGCTGCACAGTCGCCATTTTGACATGTATCGCTGTGAAAAAATAATTTTGTATAGTCAATTACGTGTATAATAAAACCCCTATTTTGTAATTCCGATTTATTTTATGGTTTCGCTGAAAAAAAATCACAAAATATGCCCTTTTTTGCCTCTAGAGTGACCTAAGGCCTTAACAACTCGTGAAACCTATGGAGTTGAAGTTTGCATCATTGGAATGCCACGAAATTTCTTTTCAATTTATCATTTCATTCTTCTCCAAAATTATATTTTGCAAATTGAGGTTGTAGATCGCTGAATGAGAATGCAAAAAAATGTTTGCGTGATTTTCGTACCCCAAATCCGCCAGATGAAATTTGGGAAATGAAAAAAAATGAGTGTCGTTGCTTCGCAAGATTGCAACCTTCGATGTCATTGAGGTATTCCTTTATCGGAGGCTCGTATATTTTAGGACGCATTAGCAATCATGAGTAAATTACAGTGGCGCTTAATAAAAATAAGTCACAATAAATTATTATACCCAACGATGAACTACAATAAAAAACTTCGCATAAATTTTGTAGTTTCAGACATTTTTACATTTTAACATCTCTGACAAGTCGTGGTTACGAAACTTCTTTTGCTATTCACATTTTTCTCTAAGTTTTATTATTAATATTTTCGTTAAACATTCAGCGACCCGATGTTTTTGTTGCCGTTTCAGAATCTTCAGAATTTCGTACATGCGTAGAGCAGTTTGTATCAGACATCTAGAGTTATTTAAATTATAAATTATGAGATAGAATTGTGGCCAGTGTGTGATCTCCATAAAGAGCCGTGTAAATTAGACGATTTTTCGTTAAAAGTTCGATAACTTGTCTTGAAATTTTACCAGCATACTTGGATATATTTTCACTTAATTGTGGACGAAAATCGAGCAATTGTTAAATATTGACGTGTAAGGTACGTGAAAGGAATACCTTAAAACCTTTGATTCAAATGCTTTTCGACGGCCGTTCTCCACGAAGTGAAACATTTTGTCGCACGTAGAATTACTAAGAGTCTAAACCCTTCAGCAAAACTTTAAAAAATCTACGAAAGAAGTTTATTACAGTTTCCATTACCGACTGAGCGTGTTTCAACTCATCTTAAGGTAATTTAAAAAACGCGTTTTCTGTCCGTCTCTCTCGCTCCGCCTTCAACGGAACTGTTGTTCTCTCTCTCTCTCTCTCTCTCTCTCTCTCTCTCTCTCTCTCTCACGCGTATCAGTTTCACATTACTCCGACGCGACGTAACACACGTTCGGTCGGCAATCCTGCGGCAAAGTTTTCTCTCAGATTGATTACAGTTCGAGCAAACGACGAGATATAGATTGCTCGTATTTTTACAGAGCGGGTCGTCAGACTCTCCTTTTTTTTCGAAATATTAATTGTTTGGAAGAAAACTTGGTATGTGCAACAAATGAAAAAACAATATCTCTGTCGCACCCATAGCGGTCTGGTTCTCGCGGTTGTACGACGTACGTTTAAGAAGGGAGATACGATCATGAGGACGAATCCAACTTTCGGGCCTGAAATTTTTATATGATGTTGACGAATACGTTATGCACCCTTTGGAAAAATTTGAACTATATTAACCGTTCAGTTTTTCCGTAATAAAATTTCAAAGTTGAGCACTTTAAGCTAGTCTTATGGAGACGGTCGACCGGAAGTGCGGTGATCACGGTTTTGCTGCTCACGTATCCAACTAAAGTCGTTGGAAAAACTGAAATTTGATAAGACATAATAGATGTTGTAAAAAATCGAAAATTCAAACTTCACTGTGTAGTTCAAGCACAACATTATAAAACGGTTTCAATTTCCGGTTGAATATTATCATAATGACGAAATAGTACCCATAGACTTAACAACGCCGAGCGTAACAGCTGAGCGTAGCGAGATTCTGTAACTCGGTAGCGACAGTTTTCGTTGTCACTGGCTAGCGACAACCAATCGCATGCACGATCAGAAGAAAGGGAGCCTCTTATTGGCTAGCTAACGATAACGAAAACGATCGCTACCGAGTTACAGAATCTCAGTAAAAACTATTTTTTCAGTTTTTATTAGTAAATATGCAATAAATAAAATACTTACCACAATTTTGGCACTTTGGGATCGACAATACGAATATTCAACATAAGTTAAAATAAATCAGAACACCCGTGGGGTAACATAAATTTAATCTCTTTGTTGACCCTGAGGGAGTAGTCGTACCTCCTTAAAGGAAGCGACCAGTCTAGAGCCCAGAGAAATAGGGTGAATGACGACAATTTTTTAAGGACACCCAGTTGATGGAATGAAAATTCCGCGTTGTCTGATAACGTCCCGCGGCCGATAGTATTACATCGCCATATCCTCACCGATTGACGTGACATTTTTCTTGGAACGTTATTCCAACATTTTACTTCAAAGTACACAGAGGCTTTTTCATACATGGAAAACTTTCTCCGAATGAAATGATTTTCAACGATTTTTCATTGCAAAAAAACAATTTTCTTTTACAAACACGCACAGTTTTATAAAAAGTCGATATTATTCGATTTCTTCGCGTGATTCGAAGGCAAATCTTATCTAGAATTTGAATTATATTGAATTTTCGTTCCAGGCAAAACAACTGGCGGAGATCTGTTGCCAGTCGCAGGACACTATTAAGCAAAGGTGGTTCGCTTCAATGGTCTTAAAGTTTGCATCGTTGGAATGCAACGAAAAATTCGTTGCATTCCAACGATGAATATAATACAAATTTACAAATTTGTATTATATTTGAATATAATACAAATTATAGATCTCTAAATGAGCGATTTAAAAAATGATTGATGGATTTTCGTAACAAAGAACAGCCACGAGAAATTCGAGCAATTGAAGAATAATAATTTTCGTTGCATTCCAACGATGCAAACTTCAGTCTCATTCGCTTCAACCAGCTTCAGTGCCGCCATTTTGTTACAAAATCTTGTGAAAAAAATCGTAAAGATACTCGAATAGAATAAACGCCATGAAATGGACTTTCGATTCTATCAACTGGGTATCCATAAAAAATTGTCGAAATTCATCTTTTTTTTTCCGGGCTCCGCAGACTGGTGGAGTCTCCCTCAAGTAAAAAGCCGGCAATATTTTATCGTCGCGAGTTTTTCGTAGATTCGTCGGCGTCGAGACGAGTATCAAGACGAGCAAATTCGAGAGAATCTTGTGGACGAGTTCAAGGCCGTATGTACCTTCGAATAAAGTCCCCACCGGAATATTTCCGGAAACGAGCAAGCGGCCTGAAACCCGTCTGACGTTAAGGGGGCCCGCGTAACACGTGTGCGTACGTTCTTATAATTATACCTGTACGAGCGAAGATTCCTCTCGTATATGTGAACCACCTATACATCTTTTCGTTCTGTTTTTATTTTTCTTTTATTTTTCTTTTTCACGAGTCCGGCAAGCAATAAAACGAGTCGGAGACCCGCTGCCTTAGAGGCAAAGTAGAAGAGAACTTTCACTTCGTTGAGGCCGCGCGCGCGCGCGCGCGCGCACATAACACAGTCAACGCGGAGAAGTTGCGCCGCCATCGCCGCGCCTTAGTCATAATACAATTCTCTTAAATATTCCTCGAGACCCGCCGTGTGCACGGCAACGCTTCACTTTCATGCGCGAGCCTCGAGCCTTCTCGGCATAAGCTGCATGCGAGCCTTTAATTGGAAAGGATCTTTCTCTTTACAGCCTCCCATTTCCATCGGCCAGATTTATCTTACTTGTACGTACATATCTACTCGCGAGCATTCCCGATAGAGGCTGGAGAACATTCGGAACGAGAGAAAACCCCCATACTACCACCTTAAATCCACCCATTCACATATATTTTCTACGGAGCATCGATTTTTCGCGTTGATTTTTTTTTTTACTTGGAATTATTTTCCACAATTTCGTAAAGTCATTACTTTGGGGAAAACCCGTGCTGAAATTGTTAGGGTTCACATTGGATTCCATGGTGTTTGAAGGTTGCATCGTCGGGTCGCAACGGAAGCTCTTTTTTACATTTTATTTCCCTTATTTTTATTATTATAGGCCGTTTTTTTATCGATTTATACTGTAAATTGTTACATAAGTATATTAAAAAATGGTTGAGGGATTTTTGTAGGCAAAATCTGCCGAAAGAAATTAAAGAAATTCAGAAGGATTCATTTTCATTGCTTTCCAACGATGCAAACTTCAACCTCATTTGAATACGATGTTGAAGTTTGCATCGTTGGGATGAAACGAAAATTCTTTTGTATTTTTTTATTTACTCATTTTCATTATCATCCAAAATCTTTTCTTACTAGTTTAGGCTGGAGATCTCTAATAAGAATTCTGAAAAATGTTTGAGTGATTTCGGAGGGCTACCCGACTAGAAATTTTGATCAGGCAGCCTGAACACTGTGATCAGGCCGCTATCATGCTGCGGTCTGGAATGCCGTAATGAGGCATGCCTGATCGGTGCCGGATGCCGGCCGGATCGCTGAAACCGTAAAACGGGAGTAATAAGGCTACTTTACTGCGGCCTGATCAGGGTGCCTTTTTACTCCCGTAAATCAGGCAATACGGATATGGCTCTTCTAGGGCTTGACCTAATAAGGACCTATTGGGGCTTGCCTTACAACTGCCTCAGCATTCCATCAACGCACATAACTTCCTAAATCCTACGTCGAAATTTTCATTAAGCAGCATATTATCTTTAAAGTTTGACGTTTTTGAAAGGTGTTGTGGACTGTGATGAAAAAAAAAAAACATTATGCAACTCGGATGCGTGTTAGAAGATTCCGCTGTATTTCGAAATCTCAAAACACAGTACAAAATCTGTCATCGTAGTGTCAACAAGATATGTATAACCTAAAAATATATATGGACGTTTAATACGTTATTAATGGTTAAATTCCTATGAAAAATCATATTTTGCACCAAGTTCATGTCCGAAAAATACACGGAGAGAATTAAAAAGTAATTTTTGTCGTGAATTTCACGGTAAAAATTACCGTGATATATTTCAATGTGGTGACAAGTGAGAAAAGCATATTAATTCGTATGCGACAAGTTTTTTTTAACTCACGTTACAGAAAATTTCAAATACGTAGCTAAAATTTTACTATACAAGAAGGGCAGCGCGCACGATAATTTTTACCGAGAGCACAATACATTTTCCTATAACACTCATTAAATATTATAATAAATCTTAAAATAACTGTTATAAAGACGATACTTTTTTATATACATTTTTCAAAGGCATAAAATAATAAAATGCACAGTAAAATTCCGCTGATATTATATATTTTTTAAATTTAAGATTCGCGTATTTTGTTACACATAAAAATTTACTAGAAAATCTGGTAAAATTTTCTATCTGAAGAAGAAATTTCATTTTATTTTCGTGAAAATCGGTGTTTTACTCAGTAATATTACAAGACGTTTAAATTGAAAAAGCTTAGATTTTCCTCTATGTTCCGTCAAAAGATTTTGAGCAAGCCGTGGGAAAAGTAATTGATAATGCCAAGGATTGGGAGGAAACGGGGCGGTTCGGAATAAAAACACTTCAACATAAAATGTAAATGCAACATTATTCATAATGATCTCTATACTATCTTTAATTAATCTGATTACAACCTTTTTTGTAACTATGCTTAATAAAAAAATATATTGACAAATACATTTTAGGCCTTGTATAAATATATTGTAGAGTGTGTATGTGTACACGAGCATGTATGCGTACTGGCTACGTAAGGAAGTATTATAAGAACCTGATCAGGCAACATTATAATGACCTGAAAGCGTCCCGAATCGGACCCTATTGAAATTTCTACGGCGTCTAAAGGGTTTTCCCCCCTGAAGGTGCGAGAGAAACAGCACAATAGCGGGGATAACGGAAGGAGAGACAGAGCTACCCCGTCGCAAATAATGTATTTTTCATCGCGTTTTGTATGCTGAAGCAACGATCGAAAAAAATACGCTCTGACCCGCTTTAAAATACACTCGAATATACGCCAATAGCGCTCTCCGTGGGCACAGAGGAAAAACTAATTGCCAACAATTTCCGGCGTGTCTGTAAAATTTAGTTACTCGTTACGGCGATTTTGTTTCGGTGCGCGAATTCAGTTGTGTATCGCACTTTTCACCTGGGCGAATGAGAAAAAAAACCTGAAGAAGGTGGTAATTATCCCAATCCCGCAGTAATTATCGTTTTAGTAACTAATTACTTCGTATAATGGTCTGTGGATTAGTGTTCGCCGTACAACGTTTTTACGCGAAACACCCCACCATTGTACATTAATTTACTTTGTATTATTTTGTGCGACAATTTTATGGCGTCAAAATTTGCTTTTTTGGAAATCAATGAAAATTCTTCTTAGTTTTTTTATTTATCAATTTTTATTATCATCCAGAAATTTCTTTCATATCGGATATTTCAGATATCTAATGAGAGCAGGAAAAAAAAACTTTTGAATGATATCCGTAGTTGAAATTGGCAAAGAAAATGGAACGATTGAAGAAAAAGTAATCCGTTTCATTTCAATGATGAGCCAACATCAATTACGTTGAAGTTTGCAACGCTGGAATGCAAGAAAATATAATTCTTTTTAATTGTTCGCATTTCTTTTGGCTATCAGAAGTTGGCAATTAAATGGTTATATGCAGCGATTTTGTTCGTTCTATTGCATCCGTACCCTCTGTGCACCGTAATAACCCTTAATTACAGTAAAATGAATTGTCTCCGTCCTGCAAGAGTACGATTGAGCAGTGCTGTCTTTCCTTATCGTCTCATATTTATTTTCCTCTCGAGACGGCGAAACCCACACCACCCTTGTTGATATACAATTACGATCAGTCATATATATATATATATATATCGTTGTATCGTACGCAGGGGAGGCTGGGGTTGATTGCAATACTGACTTGGATGACCAGCATCGCGTATTGCACGGTCTGCCACTCGAGTGTACATTACTCGAGATAACAGTGATTCACTCACAGTGGAAACTTCCGGTATACGCGATTGTCCTACGTTCTTTTCCAGTGTCTTGGCACTTTTTGAACGTCTTGCGTACACCTTTCGTTAAATAACAAATTATGGTCGCAAGAAGTATCGAGTCGTGAACATAGCGCAGAGCAAACTCCTAGCTGTGAATAAATTCAGAGCTACAAATTTTAACAGTTCCAGAAGTTCGTGGCCCAGAATTTATCCAAATAGATCCATACGACTTTGTGGCTCCAAATTATCCAAAACCGGAAATGGATCGAAAAGTAAATTCTTTAACGCTTTTTAATAAGTAGCAGTGAGCACGGAAAAATAACAAACGCTCATTGCGTAAGAGATTTTCCAGCGATATGGAGCTCGCGGTCTACGCGAAGAGTTCTTTCGGTCTTAATTCAGTACAGGCAGTTGATAAATACTAACAGGCGTGAAAAAAAAAAAACATCAAAAGTTTCTGCAGAAATAAATCCTCAGTACTTTGACGTTGCTCTTTAGTTTTGATTTTTTTTTTTAGTGCATTGCCATCGCCTCTAGTGGCGCAGCCTTTAGAAATAAATATGGTGGCGAACTTCAAAGAGTTTTCGGAATCCGCTCAAGCCACCGCTTCAAAAGCCCCTTCATTGTTCCGAAGCTGAATAGAGGTCATACATTCACAAATTCCTTTTCATTCGGCGAATCGTTCATCGACATTACCCCAAACCAACCAATTGCTATAATTGTACCTACTTCCGTACATATTTGTATTTTTATTGCACGAAAACGATTCGAAGATAAAGAAAACGGAAGTACAATTTTCGTAACTATTTGCAATCTTTTGATCCGTTATTTGGTATCCATCCACATTAAACACAACAAAAAAAAAAAATTCTTGAACAAAAGTAGCAACGGAAAAAGGGCCTCCTCGTCAAGGTGCAAAGAGCACCTGTTCGCACCAGCTTGTGCTCTTAAATATAAAAATTTGTTGGCTGTATGAGGACGCGCTGAAAATGCTTGTGTATGCCGAGTACACTTTGCTCCGTATGTACAAGTAACGTCGGTACGATCCATTTTTCGCGGAAACTTGCCCGCTCCCCCTCGTTGCAAGACCGGTAAAAGATTTATGTTGGTTTCTTGCGCGGTGTCTGGTGACCCGATTATAACACCCTGGTACGACTCTCAAGATGTGCATACGCGTGTATGTATATATATCCACACATCGAGTAATTACACATATATCTATACACCTACCGTAAAACTTCAGTAACAAGAGTGCAAGACTAAGTAGAAGTAATAAGAGTGCAATTCATCGGGAGAATTACATGAGGTTTAAGAAAATACTTTAAGGTCTTATATACGCGGAAAAATTTCAAAATTTTTCATTTTTTATTTATTTTTGATTCCATTAGCCCGAACGGTTAGGAATATTTAAAGCTTTACAGAATTGAAAAATTCCAAAAATTGTTAAAGTTACATCATTTAGAGCATAAGATTGCATTTATAATAGATAATGAGACTGAAGTTTGCATCGTTGGAACGCAACGAAAATGATTATTTTTCAACTGTTAGAATTTATCGTGGCTAATAATCGTTACGAAAATCTATCAATCATTTTTTAAATCGCTTATTTGGAGATCTATAATTTTGATCTCCAAGAAAATCATTCGTAAAATAATTTAAACGAGGAAATAAAAATATGAAAAAAGAATTTTCGTTGCATTACAACGATGCAAACTTCAATAGCATAATAGATACACGGACAGAATTAAATGTTAAAAATTACCGTACAGTAACGGTAACCAGATGACAACCCTGAAACTTCGCTTATTATTACTGAGTAAAACACAGATTTTCACGAAAATAAAATAAAATTTCTTCTTCAGATAGAAAATTTTACCAGATTTTCTAGTAAATTTTCATGTGTAACAAAATACGCAAAACTTAAATTTAAAAAATATATAATATCAGCGAAACTTTACTGTGCATTTTATTATTTTGTGCCTTTTAAAAATGTCTATAAAAAAGTATCGTCTTTATAACAGTTATTTTAAGATTTATTATAAAATTTAATGAGTGTTATAGGAAAATGTATTGTGCTCTCGGTAAATATTATCTTGCGCGCTACCCTTCTTGTATAGTAAAATTTTAGCTACGTATTTGAAATTTTCTGTAACGTGAGTTAAAAAAACATGTCGCATACGAATTAATATGCTTTTCTCACTTGTCACCACATTGAAATATATCACGGTAATTTTTACCGTGAAATTCACGACAAAAATTACTTTTTAATTCTCTCCGTGTACCGCGCGGCGCGCCCGACCACCAACTTCAAAGCCGTTTTTCCACGATTCACTTTTTTGAACATTGTGAAAGTTCTAACTCTTGAACAAAGGTTCAGATCGCTTTGAAATTTTTACAACATATTCTTAGTATCATCACCTATCGCGTGAACCACAGAAACAAAAATTTCAATGACACAAAAAAATATAAAAAATAAAATACCGACGGAAAATTAAGTAAAAAAATTTTAAGGTTCGAATTTTTATTATAATAATTAAAAAAAAATAATATTGTTGGTTCACACTGAAGATACATTCATTATGCAATTATAAATATGTTCATTTTTGTGAAAGTTCTCGATGCCGAGAACTTTCACCATCAAAGCGCGCGCAAAAAAAATACATTGCTTTATTATGTTATATCTCCGCCAATTGTTAATATTTCTGATTTTTTTTTTTACATATACTTAACCATGTGCATAAATGATCTGTAAAAAAAATGTTGTCAATATATGCGTCATTTTTTTTAACCGCGTCTAGAAAAGTACCTTCGGAAATCGGCGAAATCGCGTATATAAGGCCTTGAAGCTCGGTACTCTCGAATTTACGATACTTTATACATATGATCCTCCGCATTTATCATGTACGTACTACCATTTTCCTAAAGTTCTCGTATTGTGTCAATTCTTTTCATTTTTATTATATCTCATCCTTAGTCCCTTTTTTTTTGCAATGCGTTTCCTCTCTAATGACGCGTCCTTAATGGGTATGAGTACAATGAGTATTGGGATTCGATGAAATTGAAGTTTGCATCATTGGAGTGCAATGATTTTTTGTCAATCTGTTCAAATTCTTTGCAGGTTTTAAGGGCAGGTTACCATTCATGAAGATGAAAAATTCGATTTTTTTACATAATTTGCATCCTTGAAATGTTTAAAAAACACGGGTAAAACGATATTTTCATATCTAAAGTATTTTATAATTTACAGCCGAAAAGTTAAACTTTAAATGCGTTTTTATGGAAACATCATTTTTCAGCGCGCCGGGCGCTCTACAGCTTCAACGGATGAACTGATTCACATGAATCTCCGCGAAATTGAAAGAAAATTCAATTTGCGGAGTCGTCAGGGAGCGATTTTTGTCAAAAATTGATTTAGGAATATTTTTTTCGTCCGTCGAAGCAAAAATATTGGGTGTTTTTTTCAAACGGCTGCCATTTTGTTATTCGGGGTTTTTCAGAAAACAAAAAAAAATAAGGCCCCTTAAATTTAGTCTAGTTTAATTATTTTTAACCCGTTTTTGTTTAAGATGAACTGGTAAGGTTGTGGAGCGCCCCGCGCAGAGCAAAGCACGCCGTGCATGGCTTTATTTGACGGTAACTGGAGCGGCAATTTTGGATTTTTTTAAATAAATAAAATTGGAATTTATTCTCCATTTATAGAAGAATAAAATACGTTAAAACCCATTTCCTGAAGTATTTATTTTCTTAAGACCATTTCTTAAGATGCTCATATGAAGATTTGCAATCGAAGTCGGAAAAAAAAACAATTTGTTGTAATAATAAAAATAAGGGAATGAAAATATGAACACTCAATTTCGTTGCATTCCAACAATGTAAACTTCAACACCATCGAACGACTGTGCGAACGGGTCTCTGACGATTCAGGAGGATATTTCCATTTTAATGCAAAAATCGTTGATAAATGTGCGTACGTTTGGCGTATAGAAGCCGCAACAGGGAGATGATGAGGATTGTTGTAAATGCTACTCCAAAAATTGAAGTTCGCGTCATTGGAATGCAACAAAAATTAATTCTTTTTTAATTGCTGAATTTTTTTTTACCGATCTAGGCCGTGAAAATCACTTGAACATTTTTTTACGTATTCTTATTAGAGATTTTCGACCTCAATTTGAAAGAAAAGGCTTTCGATAATGGTAAAAACAATGTTTAAAAAATAAAGAAATAAAAAATCGTTGCATTCGAACGATGCACACGTCAACGACTTACTTGAAGGACACATCTTTCGTGTACTGAAAGATCAATAGTATTGATGAATTAGGGTATTTTACATAGCGTTGAAGTTTGCATCGTTGGAAAACAACGAAAATTCTTTTTCTAAATTGTTTCTTTACGATTAAAAAAAAAAAATTATTTCCTCCATTCACGTCGTGTAAATCTCTAATACGGATGTAAAAAATGTTTGCACGATTTTCGTAGTCAAAATCGGCTTAAAAACGAGTGAAAAATAATAAAAAAACAATTAAATTCCGTTTCATTCCAACGATGGAAACTTCAACATCATGAATTTACAGCGTTTCGGTGAAATTTCCGTCGCAACAAACCCAAGCATTTGGTCAAATATGGGTCTCCAATTATGACTTTCCAGTTTCCGTTTGGAAATCGGCAGAAGCCTCGAGAGTGTTACACCAACAGCTCGCGTTCTCCAACGAGATACTCGAATATCAAATATATATATTTAACAATTGCATGTATAATGCCCACACGGGTGCCGGGTAAAAATGATGCGCGATGTTCTCGAACACGACGGCAAGCGCGTATTGTGTTACGAAAATGATCAAGTTTATAATAACGCGAGTTTTGCGCTGAACAATGAAACCGCTTTCGTAACTCACGAACGATGTATGGCCAAGTCCGTGCTGTGGCTGCTCGACCACAGAGTGGCATCGTTTGCGCTGTTTAGAAAGCCGCTTCGAAACGGTATAGAAAATACCCCGCTACTAATAGACTAAAAGTTGCGCACAATACCGTTTCTTATTAGCTAAAATCGATTGGAATGCAGAATCGAGAAATACGGGGAAATAGAGTAAAGTTCAGTACCCACGAGAGTTGTCGGTACTGTTGTAATAATCCTAGTGTGACTCACGGAACTTTTTGTTTGTTCCGAAGGACGCAAGGAAGTCCTCGAAGAACTGTGCGTCGTACCTCGCGGGATCAACTCCTATGAGGGAGGGTCGAGCGTTTAGTTTATAAACGCTAGAGGCTACCAATTGCCGTTTTAGATGTAAATATTTCGAATAAAATATCAAATTTCAAGTTTCCATAAGTTCCGTTGCATTGCTCTCGAGATAAATAGTATTGAGTGAGATGGAAATTTGCATCGTTGGAATGCAATGAAAAAAAAAAAATTGATATTTTTGATTACTCAAGTTCCTTTCTGCAGATTTCAGCTATTAAAATTCCTCGATCATTTTTCAAGACGCTCATTCAAAGATCTACAATCGAAGTGTCCCGAAAATTATTTGGTATAATGATAAAAATAAGAAATATTTTTTAAAAACGATGCAAACTTCAATACCATTTATATTGAAGCCCAATTTTGAATTCTGCATTGTTGGAACGCAACGAAAAATCCTTTCTTTCTACTTATTGTTACCCATGAAAATATTTAATTGAAAATTTACGTTGTAAAACTTCGAAAAAATCGTAAAGAAATATTTTGAGCGATACACGTGACCTAAAAGTGCGAAAAAAAAACTTGAATAATGGAAAGTTTATGATTTTGAAAAATGAATTTTCGTTGCGTTTCAACGATGCAATCCTTTACCATCGTGGAGCTTGGACGACGTTGAAGTTTCCATCGTTGGAATGCAATGATTTTTTTTTCTTTCAATTTATCATTTCTCTATTTTTATCATTACGGAAAGTCTTGTTTTTGCAAAACGAGGTCGTGAATTTCTAATAAGAATATGTAAAACACATTTGATGGATTTTCACAACCCTTGAATCGGTAAAAAAAAAACATGTTAGCATTTAAAAATAATTAGTTTTCGTTGCATTCCAACTGTGCAAACTTCAACGTCATGAGCTTGGGCCATTTGGTTTGTTATGAAGAATCGTTCATTCAGCTGCAGTCGATGTCACATGCAGATATTTTGACACTGTGCTAAATTGCACCTATTTGCATCTATTTCTTCTTTTTAATATTTATTATAGAAAATATTATATATTTGAGGTATTCCACGCTATTTCACGTAGCCCGTGACCCCGACCATTTTTTATTTTCCTGATTTTTTTATATAAAATTGTACCCCATGAAAGGAATATCCACACCAATTTTTAGAATTTTGTCTCCTTTTTTTACGAGTTATAATTTTCCAAAAAATGACGATTTCGGAAGTTTTGGAAACGTTTAAACGCTGATAATTCCTGAACTAATTGAGATATCGACAAATGTCAATATATAATTTTTTTTTCATTTTGAAGCATACTTTCATGAAAAAATATGAAATAATTATCATTTAAACTGAAACACGTATTTTTTGCTTCGAAAGTAGAATTTTTTTTTTGATGATTGCCAATTTTTATTTTTTTTTCAAGAAATTCTCTGAAATAGAGTGACCCATTCTATGATTTTTAAGACTAGTCTCATCTTGGGCCCATTTTTCCGTCTATTTTTTTGCGAATTAATCATATTTTTTTAAGAAGTTTTTTATCATTTTAATCTCCAATAATGCTATACATCTTCATTTTAATCTCCAATAATGCTGATAATGAAAGGGTTTATTTTTTTTGTGCTGAAATTAACAAAAAAGGAGATTTTTTGTGCAAAATTAATTTTTTTTCACTAATAATAAGTCATAACTATTCTAGTTTCTATCCTTTTCGTAAATAAAATGAACTAAATTAAGAATTATATGAGAATACTTGAATTAAAAAAATACCGGAATTTTTAAATTCACGTATTCCCAGATAATTCTTAACTTGGTTCATTTTATTTATAAAAAGAATATAAACTAGAATAGTTATGACTATTAGATCCGATTGAAAGTTGTACTTGTATTGATCAATATTATTAATAGTAAAAAAAAATTAATTTTGCACAAAAAATATCCTGTTTCGTTAATTTCAGCACAAATAAAATATAAATCGTTGCATTGTTATCATTATTGAAGTTTAAAATGATAAGAATCTTCTGAAAAAAATATGATTAATTAAAAAAAAATATAAGGAAAAATGGGCCCACGATGAGACTAGTCTTAAAAATCATAGAATGGATAACTCTATTTTAGAGAATGTTTTGAAAAAAATAGAAAATGGCAATCATCTTAAAAAAAATAGTTTCCACTTTCGAAGCCAAAAATATGTGGTCCGAAGTAAAATTATACGTAGAAGTATAATTTCTAATTTTTTTCATATTTTTTTATGAAAGTATGGTTCAAAATGAAAAAAAATATATATATTGACATTTGTCAATGTATCAATTAGTTTAGGAGTTATAAGCGTTCAAACGTTTCCAAAACTTCCAAAATTGACATTTTTTGGAAAATTATAACTCCCAAAAGAGAAGAGATAAAAATCTGAAAATTGGTGTGGATATTACTTTCATGGGGTACAATTTTATGAAAAAGAATCAGGAAAATCAAAAATGGTCGAGGTCGCAGGCTAGGTGAAGTTGCATGGAATGCCTCATATATATATTTATCTATTTCTATAGTGTTTGGAAATTCTCATACGTAAAAAAAAAACGAGAATTCTGCGACACATTGTTTATTACAAATGGTGGGTAGGTCACATTTATTTAAATACAAATGCAAAGCCAAGGCGTTATCTTTATTGTTTCAGGTGCGGTGAAACGACGAAAAAGAAAAAAGTCGTACCTGCTCCAGTCATTAGGCAACTGGCCGCCGCCAGAACGGTCCACCCAAAAAACATTGCGCTGCATCGGCCACCTTTTTTCCCCGATAAACTTCGATCCTCGTGTTGACACTGTGGCCGGGCCCGTGATAGAGAGGCCTTGTCGACACACTTCTCGCCGAGACGCGTTCACCTGCCAACGATTTTTCGTTTCTCACGAATTCACGTAACGCACCGTTCACACGATCATCGTCCATTCCAGATTGACTTGTGAATCCATCGTATCGAACGAATACAATTTTGTATTCAAAGAGAAAAGAGCTGAGACTCGTTTTATGAGAAATGTTCGTTTTTTTTGGGGTCTTGATGTTTTTTATTCGACCAAACTTATATCGATAAACTCAATTCGAATTGTAAAATTTCGTCACTCCGCGATTCGTCGCATACGAATGCTTTAACGAGAATAGAACGTTATCGTGGATTTTTTTTTTCCTCGATTTAAAGAAAAATCCGTATGGAAAGGATCGTCGTGTTCGTTAGCGGGGAAAAACAATTGTAGAACCTATTTATTCACAGCATTGGCGTGACCGCGACGTGTGACCCCAAACAATCACATGGCACGTGCTTCCAACCTCGATTTTTTTTTTGTACATCGGCGAAACTAGGGTACACGGCCGCGTCACTCCCGATCACATACGAGCACAAAAATATTGAAATACGTTTTGTCGTTTGACTCTGACCCACTAGAGCGAATTTTTTTTTTTTTTTTTTTTTCTCGGAATTTCGCCGTTGAATGTATTCTCGTTTATCCCTAGGGAAAATTAACGGATTACGAGCGATCGCGTTTCCGGTAAAATTATTCACTTCGCGTCGTCGCAGATCTTCGCAGACTGACGTCGCTCGTACGCGCGTTCAAGTCACCGAACATTATATATTCCTTACCCACCGGATCTATTTGAGGTTATGTTACTTTTGACAAATATATCCATCGATGTACATTCGTACCGCCAAATCTCACTGAGAACGATACACGCGGATACAAAAAAAAAATCTCTTTAATTCAGAGAATCGAAAAGTTTGGGACGAAAGTCACCGAGGAACGAGAGACCCGGCGTGAACGAGCTGAGCAACGGCTCGCGAGCGACTAGCTTCATCGCCATTGCACAGCCATGGCTGCCGAACTGGTGCCCCAACCGCACTCGTAAAAGAACCTTCACTTTCCGCTCGTTCCTCGTTCATACGTCCAACTTGACGTCGCCATTGGTCGAAAACCGTCTCCGTCTCGACATTCTCTGCAAAACTTTTGAATATAATACGCGTTGAATATGATATCGCGTATCATCGATTACTTTTTTGACGCAGAGAACGCGCACGGCCATTTCGATCCCACCGAAATATGTTCGTTGAAGCGATCAATAAACGATCGTTCGATCTTTATTCGACTCGATAATAACGTGTATTCATTTTAGACGAACCTCCTCGGGCAGTACATAATACGAAGATTTTCTCCTTGAATTCTTCCCACAACGTCACCATTGAACACGAGCTGTGACGCAATTGACTTCTCGAAAAGAAATACACGAAACAAACCGGATCTGTTCAATTTTTCCGGAAAGTCACTCGCTACGTTGACGCAGATACTCCAGTTGGATTTTCTGGTTCGAGTTGTTGTTTAGTCGTCGGTACGATACGAAGGAATTAGACTGACGGGAAGGTTCGTTCAATTTTGGGGAATATATTGCCCGATACGGCTAATAGGTATTTTCTTAATGTTCGCAGGGTTACGTTTAGGTTAATAATAATAAATAATACTTTCAAAGGGGTTAATAATAATTTATAGTTAATAATAAGGTGTTTGATAATAATAAATGACTTTTGTCATTATAGTGGTGCTTAAGGGGCCAGTCCACTTTGGAGCCACGAAAAAAAGGCTATTTTCGCGATTTTTTTTTTTGAGGATTTTATAAAAGATATGAATATAAAAGTTGTTGGACTTGATAAACAAAGTCTTGAAATACATTTAAAAAAAAATGTTTAATTCATTTTTATTTTTAAGTACAAAAACTATAGTTTAACGTAACGCCTCAAAAATAGGTGGGCTAGGTAGCTCCATCACAACTCGGCAACGGCTTGTCTGAAAAAAAAAAAACCAAGGTCCATTAGATTCAGTATGACACCAGCTACAAAATGACCCTCGGATATAAAGTTTTATCAAAAAATAAAAAAATGGCAGATGAAAAACGAAAAAAGTAAAAAAAACGCGTTTTTTTCGCAGTATTTCGCAAAAAAAAAGAGTAAAAATCAAAATTTTAAAACCATCGAGGGTCATCTTGTTGCGAATCATGTTTACAATATGTGGTTCAAATTTCAAGAGAATCGGTTTATTAGTTTTAGAGATACGATGGAGCTAGATTTTGAAAACGTTGTTTCGAGAAAAACGCGTTTGAAGTTTATACTATGAAAAACTCTTACCCAAACTCAATCGGCAATTCCTGCACCGTACAAAATCCCTTCTGATTGCTCATCATCGTCGATATCTTCAACTCTTGCTTGCTTTCGTTTGGTCCTGGTCTCTTTTGAACACTCGGAACTGCGGCGGTTTGCAGAGCGAGCACGCTCGTCATCGCGATTGTCGGCGAATCCGATGGCGATCGGGCCGAGTTTGACTCAGAGAGCTCGGATTTTCATAAAATTTTGACACAATATTTCTGAATGTATGTACTTTCGAAAACAGTAAAAAAAAAATCGATTTTTTGAAATTTTCAAAGTGGACTGGCCCCTTAATAGTATGGTCGTTAATAATAATGTTTAATAAGAATGAATTATTATTAATTAATTATTATGAATGTCCTTATGAATACTTAATAATTAATAACTTAATACTCAAGACTCAATACTTAATACTAATACTTAAAACTTAATAATCATAATATAATATTAGATGAAGTAAAAAGTTCTCAGCGTTTTTTCGCTTTATTTCGACGATGAAATTAACGTAGTTAGGATTATCCGATTTAGATCAAATGTGCGCCGTTTTGTTCGATAACTTTTGTCCATTTCGAAGGCAATTTCATAATTCCGCGATTGAAGAACTCCTCGTCCCTATTGGTAAAAAACTTGACCAGCTCATTTCCACAAGCCTCCCTTGAGGCCAGTTTTGTACCATCAAGAACATTTTGCAAATGCTTGAAAAGATGATAATCGCTTGGTGCCAGGTCTGGACTATACGGCGGGTGCGATAGAACCTCCCATCCAAGCTCTCGGAGCTTCTGGCGCGCCGTTAAAGATGTGTGCGGCCTGGCGTTGTCGTGATGGAACACAACACCCTTCCTATTGGCCAATTCTGGCCGCTTCTGGTCGATCGCCTACTTCAATCTGGTCAGTTGTTGACAGTAGAGGTCCGAATTGAGTGTTTGGCCCGATGGGAGCAGCTCATAGTGGATGATTCCCTTCCAATCCCACCAAACACACAGAAAAACCTTCTTGGCCGTTAATCCGGGCTTGGCGATCGTTTGGGCCGGTTCACCGCGATTGGACCACGATCTTTTTCGGCTGTTGTTCTCGTATGTGACCCATTTATCATCGCCAGTCACCATCCGCTCCAAAAATGGGTCGATTTCGTTACGTTTCAGCAAAGAATCGCAGGGATCAATTCGGTCCAAAAGGTTCTTTTGCGTCAATTCGTGTGGCACCCATACATCGAGCTTCTACTTGAGACCAGCCTTATACAAATGGTTCCAAACGGTTTTCTAGCTAATCTTCAGTTCCTGGCCAATGGAATAAGTGCTCACATGACGGTCCGACTCGACGATTTCCATGATTTTATCGACATTTTCGACGATTGGCCTACCAGAGCGTGCCTCATCTTCGACGTCCATATTACCAGAACGGAATTGTCGGAACCACCGCTTTGCTGTTGCATTCGATACTGTATTGGGCCCATAAACAGCACACATATTTTTGGCCGCCTGCTCTGCCTTTTCACCTTGGTCGTAGTGGTACTGAAGAATGTATCGAATTATCTCTTTTTTTACCTCCATTTTGTAACGCTGTAACACACAACTGGCTTCACCAAACATAAAACTATCAAAGAACTTTTTTTTCAAGCGTAATGTCAGCTTTAAATCGCCGTATAGTATGACCCGACGCGATGTATACATCGTAAGATATGGCTCACTAAAGACATCTAGCGGAAAACGCTCGGAACTTTTTACTTCACCCAATATAATATTGGATATAAATGTGGCCGAAGAAATGCCTCAAAGAGCAGGCGAGAGGAATGTTAAAGGAAACCCAACAAAATTGCGAGAGGGAGTAAAAAATGCAATGGAGGAAATAGGAGAGGGAAACGAATGGAGAGCTATAGCAAACGATAGAAGGGAAATGGAGACATATGGCGAGCTGAAGCATAACGATATAAGGGAAATGAAGAAGTTAGTGGAAAGGGGAACGAGAACAAAAGTCGACCAAGAAAACCAACAAGATTGGAGGAAAATTGAAAAATCGACTTATTGCCCACAATACAAAAGCAGGAAGAATAGCATAGAGACGAAGAAGTATTGGGAGGATGTGAGCGAAACAAAAGAGACTTGGACGCGATTGAGATGTGGAAATGCGGGCAAAGAAAGAAATAAGGGGTATAAATAACAAGTGTAAAAATTGTAAAAAAGAAGTAGAAAACTTGGTGCAGATATGTACGTGCGAGAAAGTCAAGGAAAAAAAATAAGAAAGAAATAGTATAAAATCTGTAAACATGGATAGGAGATAAAGAAGGAAAAAGCAAATCGACAGAAAAATACAGACGATGCTAAAAAAAGAGTCTGTGACTAAATTATATATGTATATAAAGCATTTCAAGAAACTGACCGGAAAAATTGTCAACGAGAAAACGAATGCAAGAGGAAACGAAAGGTAACACGACAGTAGAGTATAAGTTTAGAAATAAGAAAATCTTGTGAGGGGAAATATATATGTGGGAGGGGGGGGGGGGGGGTGGTTCCTATGTAAACACCCTAAAGGGATACACCTGGAATAATAAATACTACTACTATTATTGTATATAAATTATAAGTAATTACAATGATCTTAATTAATAATAAATTATTGATAATAATAATTTCGGTGGTTAATAATAATACGTAATAACTTTAAGGTTAATGACAATACATAATAATAATTATTATTTTCATATAATAATAAGAAAGGAAAACATCAAAATCTAGCAATTCGAGCAATTTATCGTAGCTTCTCATGAAAATTGTGAATTTAGTCGTAATTAATATATCTTGCAGACTGATCAACTCGTATCAGCGACGTTAAAATTCCAGCGCAATTTAGAATTTTTCACGAGCAACTGCCGTATATCACCTTAATTTCAACAATTTTTTTACTCCAAAAAACGATTTAGTAGAAATTGTGGAAAACTTCGAGTTCAAATCCTACTCAGCCCAACTCATTTCCATTTTACATATACAAGATATCGTATCTTATTTTTACAAGCTTCTATTTAACTTCACTTGTTGTGAGATGTAAAACGGAAAATCGATATTTCACCCTTTGCAAAACGGAATGCAAAACGGAAAATCGATATTTCACCCACTTCCCGCCTACTTGGAGCTCGGAAATCTTGCAAACATGCATCTAAGAGGTGACAATGCATGATTCAACTTAAAACATAACTAAATAAATAGCAATAACGACTTTCTGTGAGATGAAAAACTGAAGATCGATATTTCACCCACTTCAGGACTACTTAGAGCGCTGAAATTTTGCAAACATGCATCTAAGAGGTGACAATGCACGATTCAACTTTTAAAAAATAATTTAAAAAAATAAAAATAATGCCTTTCTGTGAGATGCAAAACGGAAAATCGATATTTTACCCACTTCCCGACTACTTAGAGCGCTGAAATTTTGCAAACATGCATCTAAGAGGTGACACTGCATGATTCGACTTTAAAAAAGTCAAGACTAAAAAGTAGAAAATAATTTATATGTATAATTTTTTTTTTTACATAAGCCTTTATTTAATGTACTGAAAAGTAGAAAATATTTTTTTTACCAAGTCACCTATATGTGACTATAAATAAAAGCTTGGGGCGCTCACAATTTAGACATATAATCTTTAATTAAACATTTAAAAAGTTGAGCGCCCCAAGCTTCTATTTATGGTCACATATAGGTGACTTCGCAAGAAAAAATATTTTCTACTTTTCGGTACATTAAATAAAAGCTTGTTTTTAAAAACTTATTTTTTTACATATAAATTATTTTTTGTTTGTTTTTTTTACATTTTACATGGCTGGACATGTTATTTTTCACATTAAGTATGTTTGAAACGCCACATCAATAGCATTCCGGGCATCAACAATGCGCGGAACACGCGTTTACAATTAGTTAAATACCTTAGAGGCACAGACGTTGCAATATTTTTTTTTTTTTTAGTGACGGTACAACGATAGCTAAAGAAGCTACGCTAGATACGAGGAATTCTCTTGCCAAATGCGAAAATCTCCACAATTGTGGTACTTTCACGTAACGTCCCTCGCCGAGCTTTGCTCGTTACACCCGGAAACGCATTCATCAATGACGCAAAAAAAACTTATCTTGATCTTCATTACCCGTAGAGAATTTGTGAGCGTGTGTTTCAAAAAAAGATTTACCGTCGATCGATATGGCAGATATAGCTGCTAACGTGTATGACTGATAAAACAATTATCTGCACGTTCAAGGTTGCTGACGCGCCTCGTGCAGTTTCTCCGGTCGTCCATAACCTACAAAGCTTGTTTTTATAAAGTAAACGCGTCAGAGTACTGCAGCAAATCTTGTGAAACGAAAATGATGCCTCGATGTTTTCGACGATACGGCAATATTTCCGTTCCCACGTTTCATCTCGCGTAGCATAACATTACTTTAGTCGAAGTACCTGGAGGTGTTTCCTCGTGTTCTCATAACCTAAAACTTTGCCGTAATAATAAACACAATCGTACCTACAAAAATTGAACAATCGAACAAGATAAACGGCCCTATAAAATAATCCATCAATGTCGGGATCCGTGTGTGGTTCGAAAAGTTGGAAAGAGCACAATCGTTTGCACAAGGAGCGGCGTAAAAAATGGCGAGAGGAGAGATTGATAAAGAAAGTGAAGAGGGAAGAAGACGACAAGGTGGCGAGCGAGGCGTCGAAGCAGGCAGACAAAAAGAGTTCGGAAAAATCGTCCGTTTCGACGATAAGTATAGCGGTGCCAGGCTCGATACTCGACAATGCGCAATCAACGGAATTACGGACGTACCTCGCGGGCCAAATAGCTCGAGCGGCGTGCGTCTACAAGATCGACGAGGTCATAGTCTTTGACGACAAGGGCGAAGTAACAGAGAGCGAAAGGAAGAAATTACGAAAGGACGAGTCGCTCGGCGAAGGAAGAGTAGCCTGTCTGCAATTGGCTAGAATACTTCAGTATCTCGAATGTCCTCAATATTTGAGAAAATATTTCTTCCCTTTGCACAAAGATTTGCAGTACGCCGGAGTTTTGAATCCTCTGGACGCTCCGCATCATCTCAGGCAGCAGGACATTTTGCCTTTTCGCGAGGGCGTAGTTACCAACAAGCCCATCAAGCCTGGAAAAGGTTCCCAGGTCAACGTTGGCTTGCTCAACGACGTTCACGTTGACAAAGTTCTAACCGCAGGCCTCAGGGTGACCGTGAGAATGTCCACGAATCACGAAAATTCCAAGAAACTTAAGGGAGAAGTGGTGTCGCCTCTGGCGCCGAAAGCCGAGACTGGTATCTATTGGGGTTACACAGTGAGATTGGCTTCCAGTATCACCGAGATATTCTCCAAGAGCCCTTACTCTAAGGGATACGACCTGACGGTTGGAACTTCAGACAAGGGCTGCAGTGTGGACACGCTACCGACGCGCAGTCTGAGCTACGATCACGCCCTTGTAGTCTTCGGCGGCCTATCGGGACTCGAAGCTGCCGTGGAGCTCGACGCTTGCTTGAACGTCGATGATCCGGCTCTACTTTTTGACAAGTATTTGAACACTTGTCCGGAGCAAGGATCCAGAACTATCAGAACGGAGGAAGCTATCTTGGTGACGCTTTCGGAGTTGAGGACTAAGTTGAATCCGAATAATCCACCTCTGTCCCATCCGCAGTTTCAGACAATAACACACCCGTCTCATGAGGAAACTTCCAATAATGTCAAGAATAATGAAAATCCTGTATCGGAGGACACTTATAATTCCGATACCGAGGTTTCGAATGACTCTTAATCATTTTATTTTGGAATATCGTTATTCGATAGGACAATGATTGAATTAAGATTTTGCAGAATACTTGTTTTATGAATGTAATATAAAAGGCCAGAAAAACAATTTCTTGGAGTTTTTATTATGGTTTTTTTTTTTCATTATTCCTGAACGAGAGTATTATCAAGCGATTTTCTTCTGGAGTGGTAGCCACTTTAATTCTTGGAGCTTTATTAGAAACGTTTAAAGATTTTGTTCTGGAGCTAATTTTTTTTTCAATAAACTACAACAATCCTTAGAATTTGGCTAACTGTGTGATCGGGAAAAAGTAAAATGTTTTCTGTAGCTTTTCTGTCAAGCCTAGATAGCAAACATATTTACAAAACTTTTCTTTAATGAAAGTCAATTTACGGACTACTCGGGGAACGTTTTCCACTGTACTTTGTCCTTATGACCAACCTATAGAAAATATTCTCGAACTTTTAAGAAAATGGAATAAGGTGAAATGAAATTTTACAAGAGATCAAATTGGACAGTACGCTTGTAATTTTTACAAAAATAATTACACATGAAAGTATACAAAGCGGTGTAAAAGGTCTCCATACAGAGTGTATACCCAAAAACAAATAACTTGCTCATCTTCACAACTTTTTAATAGTTATACAACTATTTACCGTATCCCTCAGGCTCTTGATAACTTTTTCTGGGTTGTCAGAGCCAGTCACAGCCGTTCCAGAAACTATCATGTTGGCTCCTGCCTGTAAGAAAAACCTTCCAGTTCGCAAAGGTACTCAAAAAGCGAATTGCTATAATATGTTTGATAATTCATGGCAGCTACCTCGGCGCAAGCTTGAATAGTATTCGGGCCGATGCCGCCGTCCACTTCGATGTCCAATGTAGGATAATTATTTCTCAGCCACGCAACCTTCTCCATCATCGATTGCATGAATTTTTGACCGCCGAATCCTGGTTCGACTGTCATCACCAGAACCATGTCAGCCTGATCTACGTATTCTGCCACAACGTCCACGGGAGTACCAGGCTTGAGGGCAACGCCGACCTTTTTGTACCACAGGAAAATAATATCATTTTTTCGATCTATCGTTGATATACGAGACGTCTGAATTGTTCCTTTGTTTATGTCGACAAAAAGTTACCTTCATTCCAGCTTCCCTGACTTTTCTACATAGCGATGGTACATCCTGGACTGGTTCGACATGGAATGTGTATTGATCTACACCGGCGTCTGCCATTGGTTCTATCCACTAATGCAAATAAAACATCCTCAATTATTCATAAGTTTAAACCTCAATATCATGCTACCTCCTGGAAGGCTACGCATCAATGCCTATGACGATTTCTCTTTGCCGCAATCGAGGAATCTTTTTTGAGAAAAAAAAATTATTGAATTACTAATAAATACCAATAGGAATGTAAAGCTAATATTGGTGAATTTTCACCATTCGATGACAAGTGAGGAATAAATAAATGTCGCTCACATGGAAGAGCTGTAGAATAACCAGCTTTCGAGGTTCCACTACTCTGCATGAAACTGTATCCTATGAATTTCCCTACAATTAAATATTAGCTACATATCTGGGATAATTTTAATCCACCATTGACACGTTTATAGATATGTCAAGCTTTGTGTAAAATTCATGAAGTATATGAATTTATACATCCTAACTAATATAAATCTGACTTTCTGTCTGTTACTTAATCACGCCAAATCAGCTTGATCGATTTCAATGAAATTTAACATGTAGATAGCTGATAGCCTGGGTTAAGACATAGGATACGTTTCATTATAATATTTAATATTTGTCTAATTATAATATTATATACTCAAATTTAATCTAATTATGAAATTCAAATTATTATATAATCAATGAAATTTAAAATGTAGATAGCTTATGACACACAGGATACTTTTCATTCTAATTCTAATATCTAATATTTGTCTAATCTGTATACCTGATGTTTGTTCTACCATCACGCCTAAACGGCTGAACTGATTTTGATGAAATTTGGCACACATGTAGAGAGTTACTTCAAATAACACATAGGCTATGAAAAATACTTCTAATATGTTTCTAATTTCAATACTCGACTCGAATCTAATTCATTTATGAAATTATCAGTCTTATATAATTCTTATTATAGGATACAAACAAATCAAATCTAATTAAAGTAGATGATAATATAATATCAAATTTAATATAAATATATCTAATATTTTTCTGATTATAACATTCGTGGCAAATCTAATGTAATTATCAAATTCAAATTCTTATAGAATACAACAAATCAAATATAATTTAAATTTGATAAAATCTAACGTCTAATATTTTTCTAATTATAAAATTCAAGAAATCTAATGATGAAATTTCAATTCTCATAGAATACGAACGACTAAAATATAATCAAAATCGAATAGAATCTAATATAATATCACAAATTTTACTAAATTCTGAATGACGTATGACAGCCTTTAAAAAAATAATCCATTAAGGAGTATTTTAATACAAATTGCCACATTCACGAAGACAAAGTCGCAGGTAGAAGTATATACATATGAATCTATACATATCAAACTGTACCGCGACTGACTGACTGAAATATAAACAACGCACAGCCTAAAATGCTGGAGATAGAAACATGTAATTTAGAAGATATGTTCTTTAGAAGGTGTACTAAGAAATTTTGATTTGAAAATCAACTCCAAAGGGGGTAAAATGTTATGTAAAAGTTTATTGGAAAATTGTATTCTTTGTGTGTATAAACTTGAAACATGGTGTAAATATTCTTCAAAACAAATAATAAAATGCTTACTTTAGTATTTTTTTAACCAATGCCCGATTAGAGGTACAACACGGTATTGAAGTTTGTATAGGAAAAACGAATTTCCTGCTTTCATCTCAATGTAATTCGGAAAATGTTTCTAAAAGAACATAGAGGTGCACAAAGAAAGGATTAGCTCCTAGCATGGTCAACTATATATAAGCGTTGCAAGAGTGGCCAAAACTTGAATGTGAATGCTAAAGACCATAAATCGTACACTGTTGTCTGCAGAACTATATTGCACAGCCATATAGTTTTGTAGGCAACAATGGCATTGTTTGATACTGGAGTTGTGGTTTGGCACATTTATACTACTATTTCATTAATTACCAACCCTTATCGCAGTCAGTCAGTCTACCACCCGTGCCTGAGAAATATGACACTAACTTTTTTCTTCATTTCTCACTTTTTTTCTCTCTTTGTTTATCTTTTCTCCGCATTAAATTCTAGTCCACGCAGACATAGTCACGGGCATAAGCTAGTAGTAGAATAATTACTTTTATATTTGTAATTATTCAAATGCCAACTTGGATATACAATTGAACATTACTGCTACAAAAAACAAATGAAAACGAGACTTGCTGAGTTAAAATAATTGTTGCAACGGAATTAGGCCTGCAACGATATCCTTCTACAGTTTTTATACCTGTTCGGGATTCGAGACCATCATGTGAGTTTCGAAAAAAGCGCTTTTAATTTTGTTCCTCAAACACTTGACGATGGGATGACCGAACGTGAGGTTAGGCACAAAGTGGCCGTCCATCACGTCCAGATGAAGGTAATCGGCTCCGTTGTCAACCAGACGTTGAGATTCCTCGTAGAGTTGAGACAAATCGGCATTCAAGATTGACGGGCCAATCTTGGCGGTTAGACTTTTTGCCATTATCTTTGTGGTATCTGTCGTTACGACAGAGTGGAAGTACGGGCCAAAAGTAATCAGACGATTCGAAATGTAAATTATATATGTGCGCTCACGAGACACGTGAATCAAAGCTCGTGTGCAAATCCCGATCGTATACTTGCTCGAGTTCAATCGTCAAACTTTTCAACGGTTACAAGTTGGAGCTGTATAAGGTGTAAGGTACTCTTCAATGAACGCGTGAAAGCAGATTGCTTCACGAATTCCAAAAACTAAAAGCTCATGTCGTGATATGATATTCAAAACCACGTGGTCATGCAGCAACCATGCGGCGTGTCTTTCCTGTACAGCGGCAACAAAAATTTATAGCGGAACCGCTTTTTTTTTTTCATCGCTAGAACAACGGTCGTAATAGCTGCATTGGGAATATTTTCCGTCAATCCTGTCACGTGTGCCTCGTGGCGATCGATTTCAGCAGGTATATACGATGCAATTGAATATTGGCTGTATAAATTGTTGCGCGGACTTTTCGTTGCTCCGCATATTTCAAGGTCAACGAGAGGGCGCGCGCATCGTTCACAAGCGCCAGCCAATCTGCAGCTAGAAACGGTGGGTCTTGTTCCCGGCACTGTATTAGCATGGTCCAGTCCGTCAAGTGTCTGGCAAGCGTTAGGATCGAACTGTTGATTGTTCCTGAGGCGAGACGCCATCACTATTTTGTACGCAAATATCCGTGAACAAAGCGACAATAATATAAATAATGAAGTACATATTGGTAACCGGAGGTGTTATAAGCGGCGTTGGCAAAGGCGTTATCGCAAGCTCCTTCGGTACTATATTAAAACATTGTGGAATTCATGTGACATCTATCAAGATCGATCCATACATAAATATAGACGCTGGCACTTTTTCACCATACGAGCACGGTAAGATTTGCAAGCTAACGATCGTTACCCTACAATGAAAAAATGCCACTCGTCCGTTTACTCGTTGCGCCAATCGCCTCGAAGATGCGTGAAATTCTCGGAACAATTGTCGTCGTGCAACCATGTGGCTTCAGTAGCCATCTTGTATTCCTAGCGCGCCGTTTTCACGAACGGCTTTCCAGTCGCTCGTGGTCATCGTTGCAAGTGACTTACCATTCGTTTGAAATAAAAATTCGGTCGTTGCCTCATACACTTTTGGCCAATCAATTAGATCGTGGTACGGTGATTCGAATCGGTTGCAATTTATTGCGCGAAAGCCCTTTTCGCATTAATCACGTGACGGCCGAACGAAAGCGGGAGATTCAAACGCTCCTTTGGAAGCGTCGAATAATGCGTACGGAAAATTACCGATTCCCGGCCTTTCGTTATATCCGAATAAAAATTCTTTTTTTATTTTTTATTATGTATTCACATTTTAACATACCCCACATTTTCCATTTTTGTGTTCCTTTTCCCAAGATGGCAAATATCGCGGCACATGTTCGAGAAAACGTGAGAAAAAAAAAATACTCTAGATTCGAATATTCGTAAAGCCGAGTATGGTTTGAAAAAAATTAATTTTCCTCCAGATTAGCTGCCCACAAAATACGAGTAAGAAACAACTTTTTGTCCACTTCTTCACAGAGGCGTAATTACGAATTTGGTCCAATATAAATATTAATTACAGGAAGAGAAAAATACATTGTGAATTACTTTCGTAAGAAAGTATTTGTAGTCCGTCAGTTTTAAAGAGCATTTGCGAATGCATAGGGTTCGTTCAAAAATAATCAAAGGACTACAAAAATACAAAGCTTGGAAGGGCACAATAAAAATTGTGGAAACTTGCAACATAATGTAAAATTGACTTTTTTTTTACTACTGCAAATCGATTAATATAATTTTGCCCACATTTAAAAGAATAGAATTCATAAACAATGAATATATCAAATATAATAAATAAAAATAAAAATATATATATTATGTGTGAGTGTTTGTGTATTATTTTTTACGTGATAATCAGAACGAATACCTTTGAGAAAAAAAGTTTACTAATTAACGAAGGTAACTACAACATCGATACTGTATTTTGTTTTCTTTCTCCATAATAACAAAACATTACAGGTGAGGTATACGTACTCGAGGATGGTGGAGAGGTCGACCTAGATCTTGGAAATTACGAGCGTTTTCTCGACATTACACTTCACCGGGACAATAATATAACAACAGGAAAAATTTATCAGCAGGTCATAACCAGAGAGAGACAGGGAGATTATTTGGGGAAGACTGTGCAAGGTAGAGAGATTTTTATGGTACAAATGTTTTAATTGCGAGACGCGCAACAGAATACATCAATACGTTTTATCTGTTTTCAGTTGTACCTCACATTACCGACGCTATACAAGAATGGGTTGAGAGAGTCTCGTGTCAGCCTGTAACCGAAGACGGCGATCCTCCAGTGGTAATTAATTGGGAAAATCTTTGCACTTTGGCACACATATAAGCAGTCTGTAATATTGAACGACGATGCGCATAGGTTTGCATCATCGAGCTGGGCGGTACAATCGGAGATATCGAGGGAATGCCCTATGTCGAGGCTTTCAGACAGTTTCAGTTCCGAGTTCAAAAGGAAAATTTCTGTTGCGCCCACGTGTCCCTCGTGCCACAGGTTCGTTAGTGTAATTGGCAGGATTCTTTCGCTCCCTAAGGCTTATCGTTTCCCTTTTCACGGGCATTATCGAAGGGAATCGCGCACGAGGAATGAACAGTACTGTCTATTTTAGCCACGTTCGACTGGAGAACCAAAGACCAAACCGACCCAGGCGAGTGTCCGGGAATTGCGAGGTTTTGGCTTATCCCCCGATCTCATAGTATGCAGATCGGAAAATCCGATCGGCGAAGCTGTGAAGGAAAAAATTTCCAACTTCTGCCACGTTCCACCCGAACAGGTAAGAATTCGGACGGGTCCGGATTAGCATTTTTCGTGTATTGTTTTTTTTTTTCTTGAAATTGAGAGCTCCGACGATAACGATTGGCGTTTATTTTCAGGTTCTGACTATTCACGATCTGTCCTCGATCTACCGAGTACCATTGTTGATGGAGAGTCAGGGGGTCATCGAGTTTTTGAACGACAGACTTAAATTGAACATCGGTATGCCGAGGCCACGTCCCTTCATGAAAAAATGGCGCGATCTTGCTGAACGGATAGAACACCTTCGCAAGGAAGTTAACATTGCGCTGGTAGGAAAGTACACGAAGCTCGAAGATTCTTACGCGTCCGTAAGAAAAGCTCTTCAACATTCTTCTATACAAGTTGGCTATTCACTGAATTTAACGGTAAGAACGGGTCACGACTCTCTGTATTCTTATCATAATTGGTGACAAAAAAAGTATCAGAAGTTCTCCACAAAATGTACTTGGATGTCTTTCAAGTCTGTTCACGCAGTTCTTTGATCAATAAAAAAAAAATAGATGCCAATTTTTTGTCTCGAACGTTGCATTTGTTTCACATTAAGCATCGTTAAGAACTGTGGATCAAATTTGACAAGATTTTTCCAGCCGTAGTATCAGATGTATACACACGATTGTTATTTTAAATTTTTCAGTACATCGAGGCGGCGAATCTTGAGATAACGACGAAACAAAGCGATCCTGTTTTATACCACCAGGCTTGGCAGCAACTCTGCAAAAGCGAGTACGTATTCAACTGCTCCGCTATGTTTCACCTACAGTACCAGTCTTCACGCGAGAGTTTTCCAGGTTCCGCCTTTTCAGAGTTCCTCTAGGCATTGTGTCACGAGATATTCAAATATTTGCATCCAAATAGTTCTTGAAACGCTCAAACGTGCTGACAAAATAAATTTTTCATACACGCCTCAGGAATTTAAGCCACCATAATGTTTCGTATTCCCAATGAAAAAACTCGTTCTATCAGGAAATTAAATGATAGAAAAAACAACCAATTCGATTGTCCATATGACGAATACGTGAAAATGAAAATGAACGTAATTTATATGAGCTGCAATCACGCTGCCACACCTTTCACTGTTTCTCTAAAACTTTCTCCCGCTCAGTCGTCTGCGCGTGGGCGAGTCTGCGACTAAACGATCACCCATCCAAGCGTTGACCCAGACCAACAGCTTAATCTGGGAGATTGCCGCAACCGCACATGGACCGCGCGTCTACTACTGCCCGTTAATTTTTGTACATGTCTTTGTTTTTCTTTATTGTTGAGAAAAGTTAAATTACGATGAAAATGTTGCAGCGGTGTAATCGTACCGGGTGGTTTCGGTACTCGAGGGATCGAGGGCAAGATCGCGGCATGCGAATGGTGCAGAACAAAAAAAAAGCCGTTCCTCGGAATTTGCTTGGGCCTGCAGATGGCCGTGGTCGAATTTGCCCGCAACGTTATGGGACTGGAAGAAGCCAACAGCACTGAGATCAATCCCGAAACAGCGCATCCGGTTGTTATTGATATGCCGGAACACAATCAGGGTCAAATGGGTGGCACGATGAGGCTTGGAAAGAGATACACGCGTTTCATAGACGAGTCTTCAATAATCAGTAAGCACGTTTTGGGCAATTCGTTCCGCGGAAACACAATCGTTGCTCGTATTAAAAAACTTACCGAAAAATTCTTAAATCTTATCCCACTTGTTAAATTAAGGAGCCATAATAATTGCTTGCACGGTAAAGCGACCATATGGAAAAATAGCCAGCGAACCACGTGTCTCTTCTCGTATCCAACGAAATATTTATGTCTAACGAAACGTGCGCTATATTCTGAATTTTTTTCAGAACAATTATACGGTAACGTCGAGGGTGTCGAGGAGAGGCATCGTCACAGATACGAAGTTAATCCCGAGTACGTCGAGCATTTTGAAGCTTCCGGATTAAGATTCATCGGTGAGAGATTTTTTAGTTGCTTGAAAACTCCAATGAAATGCGTTAAAAAGTTTGTTTCCCTGCTGAAAGTTCCATTCGAGAAAAGTCACAAATAACTTGTTGATGTTCTCTTGCGTTAACAGTGGAATTTTGAAAATCTTTTATAATGTAATAAGTTTATTAGGCGTTGTATATTCATCAAATGAAGTTATTCTGATAGTGTGTCATTTCTTGTGCTTAAAATAAGTCACTTCCATCAATATTGAATGCGGATTATTATTATTATTATTGTTAGTATTATAATAAATATGATTGTGGCGCACACAGGTCACGATAATGATGGCGATCGTATGGAAGTCATAGAATTGGAGGACCACCCTTACTACGTTGCAACTCAATATCATCCAGAGTACTTATCACGGCCATTGAAGCCTTCGCCTCCGTTCTTGGGTCTTATTTTAGCGAGCGTCGACAAATTGAACGCGTATTTGGCCAGAGGATGCAGACTGTCACCTCGTCAACTCAGTGACAACGATTCTGGTGAGCAATCCTACCTTCTTGTTTTCTTTTGATAAACTTTTTGCACTGCAATCGAACGTGGATACTTATCGTAATTTTAAATACGCTTTCTAAAACTCGAATCTTTCGGGTTGGCATAATTAGTATTCAGATGGTGGGTTCAGCAAAAGCTTTTGTTCGTTTTTAAATGATTGAGAAGTTATTTGAAATAATTAACAATAAAATAGTGATGATTACGATCTAACAGAAGATAGTGGTGATGAATAGATGAATTAATAAAAAATTTCCTAATTTTTTTGGATATCTCCTTTAAAAGAAATCCCGTGCCTCGGATCCAAAAGTTTGATGAAAAGGTTATCTTATTAGAGATAGAGGTCCCAAATTAAATTCTCACGAAGAACTGGTAAGCCAAGTAGCAATTTTCAAAAAGTTTTCCTAAAGTTGGCTGCAAGTGTATAGAATGTCCGTCCGGGTGTTAGCTTCAAGTTGAAAAGCATCCAAAACGAGAACTGTTGGACACATAATAACTTATCGGTAACTTCCAGACGGACATTTGGTACACATTGGGACAACTATTTGGAAATTGCCACTTAGGAAACCAGTGTGTTCATTGTGCTCACGAGGCGTTCATTTCGAAAATAAGCGCGCTTTTAACGCTCACGCTCTTGCTGCCCAAGCTTGCTGGAAGAAACGTTTGCGAGCACAATATGGTAGCGGTAATTGCGTCACACGAAACGCCATAAATGTTCTGTATGCGCGCACATCGCCAAGTCGAACGACGTGAGCAATGCTTACCAATACTGAAAGAGTTTAAGCGCTCAAATCGAACGCACCCTTCGTGCAAGGGTCCAGTTATCTGCTCGCGTTCGAATCGACCCTCTAACGGTTAACAAAAAAAAATGTAGCCGTACACGCTTTTGTCAAATAGACTGTATGTCCTCCCACGATTACCTCGATTTTCATAACCGATGTACGTGAATTTTTATTTTGCAGACGAGGAATATGTCAAAGTGACGGACAAATCGAAATCGTTGCTCAAGCTTAAGGATCAAAAGGAAATAGAATCTCTCTAGATTGTTCACGGTATCTATATTAAGATTACGCGATAATTTTGTTGTCTCCGAAATTTTCCTTTCAATTGCTTATTTGAGGCTCTGCTGCGCCTCTTGATATATCGATACTCATACGGGGTATCCAATTTACATTGAGACAACGAACTAACGCGAAAGCACAGAAAATAATTAGCCGAAGCCGCCCGTGTCAATCGGATTTTAAGGGCGAGTAGAGCGACATTCATTCATTTTTAACATGGTGGACGTCCTCACGATCATTTTGCGCTCATAATTTTTTGTTTGTTTCTATGGGAACCGATGTTTTGATTTTTAAATAAAAGAATGTTTCGGACAAAAGTGAATTTTTTGTATTCGACCAGTACTTTGAGCAACATGGTACGAAACAATTCCAGTTTTTATTCGAAGCGAAAAAATTAAATAATTCGTTGTCATGGCGATAGAAGTGATGGGCATCTTTTTCAGGAAAGTGCGGCATGCAAATTCAAATCGTCAGTGATATTTTGTCCTGTTGCAGCGTAATTAAAAATCGTTTCAACTTTTTCTGCAATGGAAAAGTTTACTGCTCAGTTAAAAAAATAATCGAAAATACTTCGTATATTGTCTTGACAGTAATGATCGGATTTAAAAATCATGTCAATTGTTTTCACCTCGAATTTTGCCATACAAATATTCTCATTTTAGAAAATGAAGTTGACTTTGAAATCACCTTGAGGACGCGTATTTCAGTGATTAGTGCTTTCCTTCGCTTTCGAGTTAGTTCGATGTCTCATTGTAATACCGTCACCCTGTATACATACGTATACATGTAAATGCATACGAACACACATACATTCACGTATGTCCAAAGTAGGTATCGCCATACGAGCGAACGCCGTGCGGCATTAAGTTACTGGTTGAGTATGATTGTCGTTAC
Organism: Ophion ventricosus; assembly: GCA_963932345.1. Classification (NCBI taxonomy): domain Eukaryota; kingdom Metazoa; phylum Arthropoda; class Insecta; order Hymenoptera; family Ichneumonidae; genus Ophion; species Ophion ventricosus. The sequence continues at coordinate 12,873,959 of OZ010713.1, forward strand.
CAAATAACGCAAGTGATATCGTTGAAGGCTACTTAAGATAATGCGATATATTGATTACGTGCTCTTCTTAACGGTGGCACATTGCCGGCTCTTCTTTCGGCGTTTTGCGTTATAAACAATTCACATGTGAATTATTTTTTCATAATTTTTTTGCCGAATATTATCGCTATCGTCATTATTAGAATATTACGACGATATACGAATAGTTCGAATGAGCTTTGAGGCATCATTTTCTGGTGCCATTGGTTCGTGGCCTCTGCCCGAATTGATTAACTTGTCACGTCGTCGACAATGTACTTAGAATAATCCTAGAGTAAATCAACCGCGCGCAAATTGTTTCAAAAACGCGTCTCGTAATATTAGGGACAAAATAAGTCTTGCTGATCGTCAAACTTATTCGAGAATCAAGAAAAACTCTCGTTGTTCTGAGTTCTTTTCTGACGATGAAAAAAATTGTACATTCATCGAAGACGCCCTCAATTCAACTTCGAAACGGTTTTCTCTGTTTTTTTTTTTTTAAACAATGCACAATTTCGTAAGCACCAGATTACTTGTATCGATGTAACGATTTCTCTTTTCTTTACTACGAGGGGTCGAGGGGAAAGGCCAATTTCGTGAGGTAGATATTTTGTATATTTGTATGAAAAACGGCGTCGTTGGCGCACGGCAGTGTCCGCCTTGTAAGTATGCGCTGATTTCGCATTTGTTTCTCGCGGATTATACCTGGGAACAGTTTACGTTTGACTGTTCAAATTGGAAGTTTTGTCGATACAATAAGAACTGCGACGTAAATTTCCGAATCGTTCGAAATAGGTCGAAAAATTGTATCGCTTGTTCTTTACGCGTTCGCGAAAGTTTTTTTTTGTTTGTTTTATTCTTGCTCAGATTTTAACAAGGAAACAATTCTGAAATCCCGACGATTTTCATTCTGCACAATATCTACATATCTACGCATACCGCTGCAAAGAAGAGAAATTATTTGTTTCATTTACCGCGATACGGGCAATGATTTTTTTTTTCATTTTTCGTAAAGCATAAAACTCTTTACACTTTTGAAAAAAGAAAAAAATGCTTATCGTACACACAAAGTTTAGGTTAATTCGCAATCTCATGTTTTCTTCGTGTAATATCGGATACGATAGAGTATCCATCGACATCGTTCGTTGAAGAATGAAAAATCAAGTATTGCTTCAAACTGCCCTTTTTTTTTGTAATCATCCGACTGTCGAAAATAAAAAGGAAAAATCAAGGCACATCTGGAAGGTTATAGATCTCGATCCTTCTCGAATCTGTCTCTCTCAATTGTGTTATGTTTTGTCTGTAATTTTTTAAATTTTACCGATCGCTGCCCCTTTGCAATTCGCATATTTCATTATAAGGATGTATTATTTAAAAATATATTCGACAAGTTATAATCTGAATTTTGGCTGGAATAGGACCAACCATTCAATATTTGATCGAATGCTCCAGTTCCGACTGGATCGTGGATTGTTATTTCACGAGAATCGAGTCGATTCCGCCGTTGCGATTTTTGAGTATACGTATTAATAATTGAGTTGTGAAAAATGTATCAATGTAAGTGAAGTGAAAATTTAAAGTTAGAGAAATTCGAGTAAAAAAAAAATAAACCATTAAATCCAGAGTCTGGAATGTATCAGAATTCTGTACATGTTTATTCGCTCACAATGTTATTTCCTTCCATATTTCGGATTGCGCCCGCTCAATATCTCTTTCACTCTGGGTACAAAATAATCATGTCTTATTTTTCCCTCATTGTACAAAAGTCACGTATATATTATATACACATTCTCAGTATTACAAGTGTTTTGAAACTATAATTAGCCGTCGATTTTTACTTAATATCGTTCGCACCGCAACTGTAGAGGGGGAACCACGGTCTTCAATTTACCGAAAAAGAAATGTCAAAGATCCCGCACGACCGACCATCGAAAATTCTCCTGCCTTCGTCACCAAGATTTGATGCTTCAATCTTGGTGATGAACATTTTGATCGGTATTAAAAAAAAGCGAGTTATGCATTTTTCGGGCTGAAACAAATATTTAAAAAATAACGTCCTCGTCCCTATTTTTTTTTATAACGATCTTAATACTCGCTGCAGGAGATAGCTTTCTCGAAAGGAATTCTATTCCGAAAAGCTTCTTCTCGAAATGGAAATCCAATTGGGATTGTCGATTTTTTTTTCGAGAAGGTAAACGGAGTTTCCCTTTTTTTCTTACGGGCGTGGAGCCCTTGCTATACATAGCGTTACTGTGGCAGAGAATAAACTAAAAATGCACACTGCAAATTAACGTTAAATCATTAAAAATAAAAAATAAAATTGCAAAAAACGTAAAAATATTTCGCAAAATGCAGTTTGGACGGTAAAAGTTACAACTAATACTGTGCAAGTTAAAGAAAATTAATCGAAAAAGAAAAGTGCACACATGTGCCAAGATCCTTTTGTACATGTATCGACGCGCACGTCAGCCGCCTGTTGCCGGTTTTTGTTCTCCTCTTTTTTTTTCATCTAACAGTTCATTCGCAAAATTGACGAAATTATAATTTCGTCCTCAAGTAAAAAATATATTATACGCTTGTGACATAATTTGCCGAGTGGACAATTAAAAAAAAAACAGAACAGTACATACTACCCTTGTTAATTGGCACTTAATTCTAGTTCTCAACGGAATTTTACATTGAACGTGAGTCGAAAAGCTGTATACTTAACGAAGGTTCGGTCGGGGATTCCATCAGTTAAGAGTACCTTTCCTATTTATATGTTAACATAGTTTACGTCCAGTATTGCTTTTTTTCACGAGTTTCTATTTACATCCTTTTCTAAGTATTTACGAAGGCAAAAACCGGCACGGTTACTATAAAGCCATGTATTAAAGATTGGACTTTATTACATGGCAAATGTGTTTGAAACATGAATTGTAATGATAAAATTTCGTCTCCTTATTTCGACGCTTATTAAAATTAATTCCACGGAATGTATGCCTCTCTTAGCGACGTAAAAAAAATGCACGTCTTCCAGACCCAAACAGACCCCCGACCTCAATGACCGAACCTTCTTTCCAACGACAAAGGTGGAATCCTTATGATTTATCTTTGTGAGTAAAATTCCGTTCCGCGAACGTTACAGCAAAGAACAAGAAAAAAAAGCAGTTAACCTCGTTTTTTTCTTTCCTCCGCTTCGATGAAAATTAGTAAATACACGTTCGCTGATATTCAATAGTTACAAGCTCTCTGGCTCGTGATCGTGCCAGTTATGTGACTTTGGTGAAAAGTAATAAAAAAAAGAAAAGAAACGTTCCGTCTTCCAATTATAAATTACGAAAGGACAAACGGTATGAAAGAAAAACGAAACGCTATGCGATAATTCTGTTTTCATTAGTTTCGACACCATCGTTGGAGAGGCTCTCGTTTGTTCGTTTTCTTTTTTTTCTTCATTTTTGGTAATTAGATGAACCATTCTTTCCGCTTTTGAACTTGATGTCCGGTAGTGGAGTGAACGACAGCCGAATCGGGATCTAGGGCAACCTCGGCACCTTTGTCCTCCTGAGTGAGATACTCGCCCTTGTGTCTCGACATGTAACGTCCTATGAGGATCGCCATTATGATCAGGGCGATGAGAATGACCGCTAGAACGCTGCCCAAAATGGCGGTATCGGTCTCATTGTAAGCCGATCTGAGTACCTCCTCGTCGACACGCGGTGGGGGTCTGGTCTCGACGATGTTCGGCGGATGAGTGACGGGCTCGACACCGCAGAAATCTTCGGACAGTGGTGAGCCGAGGGAACGCACGTTGCTCGGCCCGTCCTCTTGGAACAACAATTTCAACGGGTATATGTCGTCGAACTCTACCCTCGATATACAACCGATGAAACCTTCCGCTTTTGTGTCATTTTTCCCTATAAACATGTACTGTATATTGTTGAATTGGGCATCCGCCGAGTCTTTGATATTGAAGTGAAATTCCTTCGGCTCGTAATTGTCGACTTGCATAACGAGGGTGGCGCCTGAATTTTTACGCCTCACACGAAGATCGTGATACTGGCCGAGGCCAAAGTGCTTCGACGGGAATATAACTTCCTGCCTCTCGAATCCAAAATCAAATACTACCCTCAAATGGCCGCTGTTCGATACCATTATCGTCATGTATTCGCCGGACACATTGGAGAACAGGCCCAATAGGAAACCTCGTGGATTCGTCGTTGTAAAACCAACGCGTATATTCTCCGCTATCGTTGAACGAAAACTTCCCACGAATTCGTACTTTATCATGGAACTCTGTTGCATGTTTACGCCGATTTCTGTAATAAAAGAACGAGTCAAGTTGAAAACAAAGAGCGATAAAGTTCGTGTTATGAGGTTGAATCCCACAGCATATGAGGTACATGCATAATTGTATTATTCAATTGAATCTTGAGGATGTATGGGAAATTCTCAAATATAAATCCTAGATATGAACGTCGAGCTTCGAATTTCCGGTTAAAGGTGTTTTTTTTTTCGAAATGATCGTTTTACCAGTGTTTGTTAATAAGTGTGGGAGATCCAAACGAAAAAATGAGCAGAATTTAAGAATACTTAATTTAAGAATATACTCTTGCAGTCGTTATTTGCCTACAGGAGTGGGGATGAGAATACAATGAGTTTTGCGACAGGCTGCCAATGTCTTGCGAATAAAATTTCATTTAAAAATAAATTATTATTGAACAATTTTCAACTTATAATATTATTGAAAATGTTTCCAAGCCGGGAAATGATATTAATACTTATCATTTCAGTTAAATATAAATATGTTGAAATTTTATTGAAGACAAGTGTGAATCAAGAAAAAAATAAAGCAATTAAGCAAAAAAGAATTAGACCCACCGTCCGCGCATATCGGTCCTTTGAAAGCTGTCCAACGACAATCGCAACTGTAAGAGTCATATCCCTCGTGGCAGGTACCATTGTTGAGGCAAGGATTGCTCTCGCAACGACCGCTGCAGCCTTCGCTAACCCCGTACAATCCTCGTCGAGCGTATTCCCGGAGATTTTGAAGCTGTCCGTTGAGCAACAGCCCTCGGATGCAGCCGACGAAACCGTCGCGATACTGAGTCGTACCACCGACGACAAAGTCGGACGTCAAATGGAGAGCTCGAACCGGTCCGGGTGGCTCTCTTATTTGATTCTTGAGAGCGCCGTCTATGACTATTCGGGCTTCTTTGCGATTCCTCTCGACCGACACTGTGTGCCAAGTGTTGTCAGCGAGATCGTAGGATGTTTGAACACTCACGGTGTTTGAACCATCACCAGCTTGATACTTGAATTGCATTTTGTCACCCGTCACTATCGACACTTTTATCTCGTCCGTTGGACCGGTACTGTGGATAAGTGTCGCGTCGCGGAGTGTCGTTTTGAACTCGAAATAAATATCGCCGCTGTGTCCCATGTCGAAAGTCGGGAGATTTATCGTTGCATCGGCAATTCGGAACGTCACTGCGTTCTTGAACAAATCTGAACGAAAAATTACGGTCGTTTTGAGAGAATTGTTTTTATTCCAACTTCTATCGTCGATTGATTATTCTAGGACGCGTGTCCAATGACCCGTTGGGCATCATGGAGTAATCTTCAAAGGCTTAGGATAAAATTGGAAAATAACAGGATGGAGTAGATCGGAAATTATGAGGATTAATTATTAAGGAGAATATTGGGATTGAATACTTAGGAAAATATTTTTTATTTTTATACAAAATAGCAAATTATTGGTATTAGGGGAACAAAAAATGGAATAAGGCAGGCACGTAAAAGGGGAAGCGCCCCGTACGATGGTACAAATAATAATAAACTTAGGAGAATATTAGGATAAAATATATTAATCCATTTTGATTAAAAAAAAAACAATAGAAATGAATGTTCCATAAGATAGATTATTTCCCTACATAATTTGCGTGGTGTTCTTACTGCGGCTTGATCGATTTGTAAGATAGAGAACATCTTCCACGGGGCATTAATCAGCATCCACAGATTATTATTTTTTAAGTAATTTTCAAGTGCACGGATTGTTTGGGTTTATTGACCAGATTGATCCAGGAATATACCTGGATCAATCTGGAAATTATGGAAAAAAGACGATAAACATAGAAGTGGATATTCGATATTTACCATCGCCCTCGCAGATGAGAGGTCCCAGAGTGTATCGGCCCTCCTTCTCGTCGAGCGCCGTGCCCGTATCACCAAATCGCAATTGCTTTACCGGGAGATACTCCTTCTCCGTGATATCACCGCCATCCTCGAGCCAGCCCTCCAGACCGGAATCGCAGTTGCACCATTTCGTTGGATCGGCGCAATTGCCGAGCACACCACACTCGCACTTACGAGATCCGGGCAACGCGCCTCCCCAATAATCCATACGTTGATTGTGTCGACTTACCCACCAAGAATTTGGTCGGAATATGTCACCTTGGTGAACTGCAGCACGATGAGGTAATATACAGGAAAAAAATAATTATAGACACGTCAGTGGATAGACAGTTTCGCAATTGTTGATATTTTTCTATTTTAACGCAGCATTCTAGTCTGGAAATTTGAAAAAAAAATCGAAGTCCCAATGGTATTGTACCCCTTAATTACTTTCGAAAACTTGCAGTTGTACAACTGATCTTCTCTAAATTTTATTAGTGCGTGTGCATATATATATTTTTTTACCGGGAGTATTGAAGAGACGCGAGTGTTTGCACGCATAATTTATTCTCTGTCGGCAGTTGGTGGAGCGATTGAGCAACGCTTCGATCTGATCGAAATCAGCGTCGTACTTAATGTCCTGTACGAAACTTCCCGGCTCCTCAAAGTTATTCACCGGCGTAGACATCTCGTTGCTGTGTCTGATGACCGTCATGACGCGATCGTCCGAGTAAAATTCACAGGTAACGGGGAATGGCTCTAGTGGGCCGCTTCCGTCCACGTCGATCGTTATGTCGGCTCTTTGACTCACGGCGTTCATGTTTTTGTACGCCTCACACGAGAGCGGATTCAAAGCTGCGAATTTCAAAAACATAGAAACAAAGTACGCCACGCGATTAAAAAAAAAATGATACAGTCTTCTGATTTCTTCGTGCGCCTTGTCGGGCTTTTATGTTCTCATCCCTTTTCACTTTTACCGTAAATTCGGTGAAACTGCTTAATAGTCGGAGCACTGGCGAGTGCTACGCGGCCAATCTATCCAAGTATTGGCTTTTTTCTCTCCGATAAACGACGCGGGGATTATCGAGAAGGAAATTAAAATAAGAAGAAATGCTGTGTACTCACACGTGTGACAAACAGCACCGGAGTATCCGGTGCCGGTGCAGTCGCACATGAACTCGTACGAGTTCTGTCGACAAACGCCCGAGTGCTTGCAGGGATTTGGATTGCAACGATCCAACATTTGACAAGCGTCAAAAACGATCTCGTTGTCGCAACAATACTCGTCCTTTTTCCATTCGGTGGGCAACTTGTAATTGCCGTCGACGCTTATCATTCTCATGCAGCCGACGAAGCCGCGATTGATGCCCATGCCGGTTATGCCGCCGCCGATGAGATAAACTGGCCCGGTCGAGATCTCGAGAAGACGCTTCGTTTTCATTGGACGACCGTCGACAATTAGAACAAGATTGTTCTTCGATATGGTCAGTACGACCTGATGCCACTTCCCGTCGTTGAATCTCTCCTCGAAGTTGTCCAGGATCGTGCGCGGATTTTCTTTCGTCTCGATGTCGACTTTCAGCTTACCCTCCTCAAGGAAGAGCTGCAAGAATCCGGAGATCACGGTACAAGGAAGACAAAAACGAATACCGTGTTTTTTTTTTAGTCATCACGATGAATACGAGGATACTGCTTGGAATGGATGTTTTATCGATCAGTTTCATACCTTGACGTGTCCGCGGGAGGTGAACTCGTGAAAAAGTATGAGACCGCGCTCCTCGTAGCTTCGAAAAGCTAGTGAAACGTTCATCGACGACACACCCTCGTATCCGTCAAGGCGCGCGTACGTTCGCGGGGTCAAAAACGTGACTGGTATGATCGGCGGCTCGGGGCAACTTTTCAACGTGTTGACACGATGGTATCGAAGATTCTCTCCTGTATATTCCCAGTCTTGAAGATCGCGTATGACACTCGTTTTGTTCAGATAAAAGTTTTCTATACATCCCGTGAAGTTTTGATTCACGACCAGACCTTCTTGGATATTGGGAACACCTCCGATGTACAGCTGAAACGACGAGTTCAGAAAATATTTTGGGGTTTTATCGTGCGACGAGCTCGTCATTTTGCGTATGTATCGCATCGGTATGGGTCTAATTTATACTAATTAATATTATAAACTGTTTTATTATGTATTATATTCTGCACTATTAAACGACCAAGAATATAATATTTGTGAATTTTATCACGAAAATCAGCGCATGGTTTCGGATGAAATAGGGAGAAGCTAACGTTTGTTGTAGCGAGAAAGCGTTTTAGCTAAGATTCGTTTTTAGGAAAATTCATTTACGGAGTTTAAGAATCTGCAGCACGAAGTGTCAATAGTTATGATTTATGCAATTAAATATAACTATGTTTATTCAAGAAAAAATAACCGATAGACTTGGCAACAGCGGCAGTTTCCGCCATTGGCACAACTGACTATCGCGAAAGCGTCGTCGGCTCAAGGTTGTTTACATAGTGAAAAACGTTAAACCTTTAATTTTCTTTTAATCAGTTTTTAATTCGACATAGCCGAGAAAACTTAAAAAAAACGTCGACCGGACGAATAATAAATTTTATTATAAAGTTCGAATGCTGTAATACTACTCAGGTTTTAAACATCGGCCGATCTGAGATACCCGCTAGTTAATGCTTGATTGTGAGTGATTCATTCGACAAATCCGTTTAACGCAGTGTCGCCACGTTTAAGTACAAGTTTAGGTAATATGCGAAAACAAACCGTTTGAGCTCAAAATTTTCATTTTTTCGATTATTATGAATTGATTATTCACGATATTCCTGACACGGTAATTACGGTTTGCTCAGTTTTTTAAAATCTAACCTCGGTATCATTTCTGTCCCTACTTCCCTATAACTGATATTCACGAGGTGTCATGAGTATTACCAAATGGATAAAAGTTCAAATTAAACATTAAACATCTCCGAAACTATGTTTTGAAACTGATTGATTTTTGGACGATTAATGCATCCTCAATTGATATCTCGATGATATAAATTTCAATCGTGCATAAGCATTTCGATTTTAGTGTCGAAATCCCTTAAAGACACTATCAACTGTATTTAATAATATTAGTAATATATTTAACCATATCTAATAATACTATCACCTGTACCTAATACGCCATTTGTTCGATTATTTTGAATAAGCCTTACCGCTCTGTTCAAGTCGAGTCTGTAGAATTCTCCCTTGACGCGACCCTTTACCAAGACCCGGTCGACCGAGAACGCAATGTCCTTTCGGTTGCGCGATATTAAAACGTCGTGCCACATATTGTCGTCCAGGAGACTTCCAACTGATAGGCTGGTCGTGATTCCCGAGCCGAGATCAATGTTCAACAACAAACGATTGTCCCGCAACTGAATCGCGATAAAGTCACCTTGAGTGCCCCGGGAATACAAAAGTACACCGTCGGCGTTGTTAGTCTTGAATCGGAATCGAAGGGAGTGCCGATCGGTCTCGATCGGCTCTCTCAGCAAATCCATTCGTACGAGTGACGTGCCGTTGAACGACAGGACATCGGATACTGCAATTTAATTATATTTCGTCAAAATTGAACGTTTGATTCCTCGATGTACATTCAATGGTAATGGCGGATTCGATTTATTAAATAATAATAGCGCGTTTGGCGTTACTATATTATAATTCGTTGATGATTAAACTTTTTACTACAATATTTATGATGGTCTTTATTATAATTTCTTACTCATTTTATATAAAGGATTGGATAATAATAATTTCGTTGTAAATTTCGCGACATTGATCAAGAGCATGATATATTTCGTAATGATTGTATTTTTGGTGGTTCGACGATAACTGAAGGTTCGAAGTATTTGAAAACATCGAATTCGCCCATTATGAAATTAAATTTGTCAATGATATCGCAATTCTGATTGAAAAAGATGGCCCGATGGACTTCTTATAATGAATTCTTCGAGTATATAAAAATAATTTCACGAGCATTACCGTAGTCACATCCGTAAAGTTCAATTCTCAGGGATATTCGATCCTGCCATCTGGTCGGGTTTATCCTGATCCACTGGGCGATAATTGGAACCTCGAATTTGTTCAGCTTTATTGACTCCGCGTTTGTATTTCCTTTGAACATCTGCGATGAAATATTTCCACAATGAGATACGCTTGTCGAGGGTATCGCGTGCTTTCGTGTGTACCTCTTCTATCAGAGTGGTCCAGATTTTTTATCCACAAGAAAATTATACAGTATAGGAAAGCTCGCATGCACCACGGTTCAAATTTTATTTTTCACATCATTCGTTAGGCGAGGAGTGTTACCGCGACTCAAAGTTCCATTAAAATTCGTTAGATGAAATTGTGGAGATTAAAAAATAAAATTGGTGCACCATTGGAAGATGTTAGGACAGCGCGAGACTGTGTTAGTAAACGCGAAACGAAAGTTAGATGAATACACGGCATATGGCTAAAGACCGATCGCGTCACGCTTTTTTCTCTTCCTTCTCCATATCATCGAACGTTTCGTTCCACACTTAGACAAAAAAGAGAAAAACTCCGAAAAGATCTCGTATACGGGAAGTCATTTTTTTCTGACTCCCTCGCGATACAATTTTTTGACGGTGAACATTGCAACGTTATAATGCAACGAAAGTCCATTCTGATCTTTTATTTCTTCATTCTTTTTGACGATGTAGGTCATAGATTTGTAACAAGTATACTGAAAAAACGTGATTTTTCTAGCTTAAAACCACAAGAAAAAAAAAAATTGGGGGCAATCAAGAAGAATTCCCATTGCATTTCAACAACGCAAAATTCACCGTCATCGATTGTTTTCCGCACTTCGTTGTTCTTTCTTTCATTACTCAATACCTCTTCCACGCCCTCCTGGCTCTCATAACTAGTCCAGGCCTGGCCATCGTCCGAATATTGGACGATATATTCCGTCACGTATTCTCTAGTGTTGCGACGACCGCGGGTTGCAATGCTCCTTATTTCGCATCTGTTGCCCAAGTCCATAGTAAGTAGTTGATTGTAAGTGTTATCTTCGGGCGACCACGCGCTATCCCCTGCAAAGCCCAGCCCCATATCCGTGTGTAAAGAAATAGAGAAAAGGTGGAAAGCAAAGCCGGATAAGGATAAACCGCTTCTTTTGAATAAAAAAACGTTATTTAACAAACCAACCGTTTCTTCCCTGTCTCTATATAAACGAAAAATCTCTAATTTGTGATTCTCTTTACTGTAATTTACATTCTTATCACAATACCGTATAACATCGACATTCCCTCACGGAATTCAGTATACGAAGGAAGAAATAATTCCACGACCGTGATCGGTTACATTAGTTGACATTACACTCGCTTTTCATTAAAAGATCGCTCACCCATGCAATAAAAGAAAACCTACTTCTTATTTTCTACGAGGATATATCTATAAATATACATAGAAGGGGGTGTGAATATTAATGGATTTGGCTACATCGCTGTGCACGTGTTACTTATAGCCATCTGCAGTATATTACGAGGAAACGAAGAAAAAGTTGCTGCATGCATTCCATTCCGCACCAGGATACAGTCCATATCTCTTTTGTCAAACAAGGCCAGGGATGCGTCCAATTAATAATAGCTTCGTCAGCCACCAGGGGTTGCCATCGTTTTTGAAGGTATCTCGTTTTTTTTTTTTAATTAAAAAGATTTTTTTTTTAGTGGGTTAACCCACACGACGTTGGGTCACTCACTGTGGCAGTGGTTTACCTTTACGTTGCCTCCGGCTTCCTTATAGTCCACATAGTCGCGGTTATTGGTGCCATAGCTGATTGTATATTCCTTAACGAATTCGGCATAATTCGCACGACCCTGGGTCTCAATGGAAGTGACGTTCCTCACTTCACCCAGGTCGACGATCAGGTACTGATTATTGTCTGAGCTCCCGGCGGTCCATGCCTTTTCGCCTATATGCCACAACAACACGTACTCATGCATGCAACGAAAATTCAACTCCTTTTCGGGTACGGAAGGGTAGCGCAATAGATGAGAACTATTTGTTTGGTTTCTGATAGTTTAAGGTCGGTGGGGCTCGTGTAGAGTCTGCACCGTCTATTTTTATACTGTTTGCAATTTTTCGGTACACTGGACGTAAAGTGGCAAAATTATCAAGCCTGGTATTTAATTAAAAATGGCATACACGTGTTCGAAATTCTACATACGTAAATTGGAGGAACATTTCTTTTTCAACCATTTAATTTTTATTTCACTAAATGTGTTCTTTCTTTGCAACTCTGTATAATTCATACGGTGTTGAAGTTTTCATCGTTGGAATGAAACGAAATTTATTCCTTTTCTTTCATTATTTCTCGATTTCTTTCATCATCCGAAATCTTTTTCTGCAAGTTTAGATTGCAGATTTCTAATAAGTATCCTCAAAAAACGCTCGAGTTATGTACGTAGCCGAAAAGTACCTAAAAAAATTGACATGGAATTCTGGGTTTCAGTACCTGTAACCATGCGAGGTTCACGCGCAAAAGAACAACTTTTCACATCACCCATGGTTCAGTTCAATTTTCGACAACAAAGAGGTAAAATTTCGCTTTAAAAATTCGGACGAAGTAGAGAAATGTTGTTGGAAATACAAGGTAAAGATGCGAGTCCCGTCATAAGGAAACCTTTTTCAATAGAGGGCAAATAATGATGATAATAATAATAAAGTAACAAACAGAAAGCAAGCGTGAGAAAAGATACTTTACATCGCACAGTTCGTACATTCTCGTCAAGCTGTTGCTACAGATCGACAAAACACTGAGAGACTTAATGTCCGAAACAAAAAGCATTTTTTCTACATAGAAATACAAATTTTTTAAAGTCATGGTAAAGAAGAAGCTTACATAATTTACTGTAGGGTACACTTTAAAGTAGTCGTATGTTTTTTTGCCATATTAACCGATCAACAATTTTCTTATTTCTTTACCCAATAGTCAAATGTTCAGCGAATATGAAAAAATGAAATATTGTTTGGGTGAATTCATGTAGGAACAGCGGGTTGATTATTTGTTGTTTTCGGGTTGCAGTGGCTTTTGCCTGAGAACATCCAAGTTCATTACTTTTAATCCAGTATGAACCTAGGGAATGTTTTCATGATCTAAAACAAATTGGCCAAAGTTCTAGACACAAGCTACAAGCTAGTAACTCCATTGTACTTTCAGTAACTTCAAGTTGGGAATTGGATTTAGACCAAATTCTTGGATCTTGGGCACAAGTTTTTATTGGTTTGAATTTTGTAACAAAGTCGATCCGAAGGAATTCCATTATATTTTATTCACTTGGTAAATGAAAAGGTACCTGACGACACAGCTTGAGGTCAGGAGTTCGCAGACAGTGGAAACCAGCAATGTTCAGTGATTTATCAGTATTGGCTTGGTGATTTTTTAAAGTACATTAACTTAAAGAATAATGCATTGTTCTGACGTAGGGGAGAGTGGGGTACAATGTATCACCAAGATGTGGGGCACAATGTCCCGACTTCCAATGAGGAAACAAAAAACTGACGACGCTCTGAAGAAGCGCAATGTGTCACGGGCCGCTGTCAACGACGTGCGACTTCTCGGAGGTTTGTCGCTCGCGAGTTCATAATTTTTATGTGTTGGACCATGATTTATCTGTTATCTATGTTAGAAAAATATAAGACTTTCAACCGCCTCATTGTACCCTACGTTTCGCAGTAGTTAACACACTGTACCCACCGATATAATACATTGTACCCCACCCATGCGGTACAAAGAGCCAAGTCGCAATTTTTTCTTCAATCCTACTATTTTGGTATTTTTAATCTTTTTGTAACAAATCTTATGACCTTTTTTTTCTAATCAGACTACCTTGATTAGAGTAAAAATTCGTTTGAACAAAAGTGGCACACTGTACCCCACCTTCCCCTACCAGCTGATAAGTCAACTGCCGCAGTTTTTTGCTCTCCTTGGAATTCTAGCTTCAGAATAACATGCCGTGGGTAGCAGAAGGCATCAGCGTTTTAGTAACTTAATAATTGCTACTAGCGTCAGATAAACTGGCCAACTGAATCAACGCTGGTAATGTAAATACTGCTGCTTTTGCTGTCCACGAAAAATCTTCAACTAGACTTTTCATGGTTAGCGAAAAGCTGTAGCCCTTTAGTGATCTACAACCATGAGTTTGATGATCTATTTCAAGTTTAGAACAATGCTGGTAAGTTACGGAATGCTGCTGCTTTCCGGTGTCCACGAGTTCATATTATTGGTTCTGTGAATGTAAGGGACCAGGATAGAGTGCGTGTATAACATCCGGGTAAGAGTGTATTCATATCGTTTATTAACCCACTGACTGTACACGTGTCAATAGGTCTGAGAACCTTGTAATAAAAATATAAGAAATTATTTCAACGATATCATCGGCAATACGGAGTTGTTTAGGGAGATCGAACTAATTCACTCTCACGATTCGGGGACTCTCGTCCTTGGCAAAATATTTTTCAGCGTACTTGTGATCTTCGGGATAGAGCGGAATAGCGTTAACGACGAGTTCGTCAAAATTTAACATCTCGAAAGGCTTACACGCGACATGTGTCATCTCATTGTCATCATTTTTCAACGCGACAGCTACGCAATGCTCCTGATCTATCAGTGTTTCGTGAAAGAGCCAATTTTGCCTGATGCCGTTTATCCACAGACCCGAGTCGGTTACGTATTCGTTGACCGATAATTTATTTTTAGTGCGAAAATCGAGTGTACCGAGACTAATCGCTATACCCATCCCGATCGCTTTTACGTAGCTCTCTTTCAGTGCCCAGTGTCTGCAAAACATGGCGATTTGCTCGAATTCAGATTGTTCCGGAATTCCCCGAATCTCCGACCACTCACCAGCCGTAAAGTTTCGATTCATGATACGGAAAAATTCACGGAGCTCTTTGCCACCCGAATACTCGAGTGTCATCACGTCTACGCCCAACTGAACGTTCATCGATTCACCCGCAAATACCGCAAATTTACCGTGATGCGAGACATTGAAATTCGCAAATTTCGGCATTATTTGATTCGACAAAATTGGCTTGTTATTCTCGTCCCTTCCGAACACGATTTTATCGTATGGTATCCCGCAATACTCGTTAACGAATTTTCGCATCATCAATCTCCCTACGAGGGACGCTCTCGCGTCTTTGCGAAACACAAATTTCCCTAATCTCTCCTTCTCGTCCAATTGAATACACGACACGGCCCGTCGTAATTCACTTTCCGTTGGACTCCATTCGGACCAATTGAAAAACCATCTCACGCTTTCCGCCATCCTCATCGAGCGCACTGCAGCCTCTCCTATAATTCGTCGCATCCACGACCGAGTAGACTTTTCTCTTATATTATTTTGTCGCGAATTGACGATTCCGACAGAACATGCACTTCGTTAGGTTTTTCTTTGGTTTGCTTCGCTTTGCCTTTCTAGCGTCCACCTGAAGCAAACAGAATCACCGTTTTACTATTACCGGGTTGGCAATTCGTACGGTGGCGCCTCCTCGAGAATGGCGAACGCACAAGTGGTGGCGCCCATGTACGACACGAGAATCGGAAATTTAATATCAAAGCTCATCATTTCCTTTAACGTCCGCGTAACTACGACTCGAAAACAGCGTAAAAAGGCTCTGCTCTTTGCATCTGACGCTCAATCTTTTCTTATGTATGTCGACATTAGAGTATATTTGAAAAAAAAAAGCTAGCCCAGTGACTTATTTTTCGCCACAGCATCGTTAGACAATTGCAAACCTTTGGCGAGGATAGTTCAGTAACAGCTGCATTACGAATTGATTGAAAAAAAAAAAATCGGAATTCAAATTTCGAACTTTATTTTTACGAAGGTTCGAGAGCAATTTTAAAGAAATTTCATTAGACAAAAATAACTGACAAGTCGGTGTTATTTCGTCGATCTCGTATCGTTGACGGTGCCGCCATCCAGCGTTCGAACGAAAACTTCTGTATTGTCCAATTTTACTACTCGTTTATGCCCTCCGTGACGCAGAGTTTCGCTCAAGCGTCGCATTTTTCGTTCGTTCTCGAGATTAATTAATAGAGAAAAAAAACTCGACAGGTCAGAGTGACCGATTGTGCGACGAGTCAGTGGGTCAAACGCCGTTACTGGCTAAACGCTTTGAATACGTATATAATTGTATGTGGGTGTGTCTGTGTGTATGCTGGAGTAGGAGGGAACATTCGTCTCTCGGCACGCGTATTATCGCGTCGATTTGTGCCTAAATGATTATTTTTCTACACATGGTCATCGGACGCAGGTTTGTCTTTTCTCCACTTATAAAAGATCGGAACTGAAATTCATAATATCGGGCTTCTACTTCAATCCAAGTTGCAAAGTACAAATATATTATAACTACAAAGATAAAAAGAGGAATTTTTAACGAGTTTCTTTTTTGGTATCTCGAGGGTTGACTCGGTAGTTCGGTCGTCGGCCACAAAAGCGCCGGTCACGTTAGCGGCTCTCGTGAATCCGCGGCAATCGGAGTGGAAAATGTTCACTCCCGATTAGTCGCCTCAAAAATTAAACGCCTAGACGCGGCGTAGAAAATTGTCGATTCTCATGTCATCGAATATTCTTTTGAGTCTTGTAATTCGAGATTTCTTATTACGAAATTCATATGAAAGTTCCCAAAGGGAAAAACCATGGAGACTAGATACAGGTGTTGAAACTCCAATGAGGAGACAGTGAATAAAGTCTACGCGAAAATGCGAATAATAAGGATAGCGCGTCGATCTAACAGCCCTATAAATATCGTAATATATCGGTCGACGAGGTGAAAGTGATCGGACGAGGTTCTAACATCACGAAGACCGGCCATGAGAGTATACATATGCAAATTATTGTATAAAGATAAAAATATGAGATTCAATTTTTTTAAGTACATAATTATTTATGTAATTAAATATTTAGAAATTGAATCATATCTGCAGACTCAAGTTTTGTCATACTCGTTTTTGTACTCCGATAAATTACGCGCGAAAACAAAAAAAAAAAAATTCAATAATAATTCATTATGATACGAGTACGAAAAAACTTTTTCTAACGAGTGTAAGTTTGCAGCACATGCCAAAGACGAGTGTTTCAATCACACGAGATTAGAAAAAGTTTTTTCATCGAGTGAGATAAAAAAAAAATTCGTATAATAAGAACCGGGTGAAAAAAAAATCGTAACAATGAAAACCATTATTGTACCAAGTGAAATAACAAAGATCATGCACCTGCGTGCCGTCACTCTAAAAATTATATTGTTATATCAATATTGTATTCCAACCAATCGGCGTATCACTTTATCTTAAACTTTATTATAACGTTGGAATGTAATTAAGGATCTAAATCCTATCTAAATAGGATAGTCATGTGTCCTACAATTGAATTCAATTTCTTAAATTACATAAAAAGTATATATCGCACATTACTTTATATTCGCAATTACTATTACTTTATATTAAATAATTATTTGATATTCGCAATTTTGGGGATGAGTTGGAATGCCGAGTTTGGCATTCCAAAGTATCTTAGTCTCCATGGAGAATACCATTGACAATCGATATGTTCATAGTGCTTTCAATGAGGACGCTAATTGTTGTAATTTGACGATTATTATGCATGTGCATTTATTTTTTAGAACCTTTAGAATTTTGCTTCATATCGTAAAAATCGGTGGGCTTCATTTGGCCCTAACAATCTTTGCCACGGGATTTTCAAGTCTTAAAACAAAGAAAAATCCCTCATCCCTTCAGCAGCCGCTTCAAATTAATCGCAAGAAAGGATTTCGAAATGTAATAAAACTAGCTGAACGTCCCGCGTAACAATTTCATCAGAATGGTTTTTTGGAAAACGAGTTTTTGTCATCTTATAAAAAAAAAATTTCAAGCTATCGACGTCGACCGATTCGAGATACCAGAAATGCTTCGACGCCATCTTTACTTTATTCACGTTGAACCAAATGTGCATCAACTTTGTAATGCATAATAAATGGGATGGGAAATTTGGTTTAAGGCTAATGCTACACCCACTGATCATTGTAAAAACGTTACCATTGAGCTTCGCTTGATTTGGGCCTCTGTCGGACGACGACGATGTCGCAGTTAGGGCAGCTTTGGACAGCAACGGCAAGTTGCACTCGTAATCATCTGGAATGGAATAGTAAAACAGGTTAAGCATTGCAAGGTCTTCTCAGCCAAAATAGAAGCCTTTATTTTTGTTTCATCCAAGGCGTCTCCTACCCGGGGCTTCTGAGCAAAATTCTGCATTCGAGTGTAATAACTTTAAATTTTGCTACTCCGTCAGAGATACACTGTGCGTGACCTATTTTGAGCACATAACGTTTTTTTATATACAACGTTGATGTTTGCATTGTCAGAAATCGATGCGAATTAATTTTATTTTAAATGTCCACATTCTTCCCCAGATTCAAGCAACGAAAATCATAAAAACTTTTTTCATGATGCTTATTGCAGATTGAAAATGTAAATTTGCTAAAAACATTTGGAATAAGAATGCGATTGAAGTTTGCATAGTTGGAATGGAACGAAAATATATATTTTTTTAATTGCTCATTTTTTTTGCATGTCTTAACTATGAAAAGCCCTCAACAATTTTTAAAATTGTTAATTCAAACATCTACGATATAAATCTGTAAGAAAACATTTTTTAGAATGATAAAAATGCAGTAATAAAAATATAAAGAATTTGTGTTGCATTTCAACTATGCAAACGTCAATACCATGAATAAAAAAATATCCAATTGACACGAAAAATCCATTTTGTCAAGGATGCAGTACTTTTGGTAAATAAGACTCGGATAAAATGAGTTTTCAACTTATCTGTGTATATATTAGTCATACCAATAATCATAATAATAATATAATTATTGAAACTTTGGCTGTGTCATAAGTAACACAGGCTTTTGCTTCTGGCAAGGAAAAAATGAATGAGTCATCGCCACAGAATTACTACTGCAATTACTATAAATTATTCAAAAGCAAATCCTTCAGTAGTGAAGCGATTCATCGTACTGTAAAAGATGCTCAAGTTGTTGGTTACCCCTCAAATTTGGGGTAATTTTGGAGTGCGCTGGGTCATAGGGTAAGAAACTATGGTGACGGACAAAACGAATAAACAGAATAATTAGGGAAAAAAAAAGATATCATAAATATTACTCGTAAACGAGGTAGGGATGGTCGAGGACCTTTGAGAGGCATTTCGATTTCCAATTATTCACAGGCACGTTAATTCAGAACATTATAACAGATGCAGTATCAGAGCAGCATTTTTTAAGTAATCGATTTTAAGCATCATAATTCCAATTGAATCGTTTTTTTTTTCTTAATTATTTCTCGTGTCAGAAGTTCTTGTTTCGAATGATAATTGGAAGGTCGCGGAGTCTATCGAGGCGGGAATAGAATCGGTGTATTGTATGTATTCTTGTCGAGTGTACGCCATGTTGATGGAGTGGGCTTGGTCGGGAGGAGTCACGCTCCAAGTATGTCGTGCAACGTTTTTTTTATAGTAGGACGATGCTCACGCTTTTTTTCTTTTATTGTTAGGCTTTCGTGCTTATGAAATTTGTGTGTACTTACAAGCTCTTGTGGTGGGAACAGCCGAGGCCGTCAGAAGTATCAAAAAACACTTGAGAACTCTCATCGTGACATTTGCCTTGGGTATTTTCGAAAAATAACACAACCAGAATGTTGCGGAACGTTGCGAGTTGTGTAGAATGCGTCTCGATGTATAGAATTATACTACACGACTCTACGGGACGGTCGACCCGGGTCGACCCAAGCAGCCCGTAATGAATGGAGACGCGGCGCCCTCGCGCCATCTCGCGATGAAACGTTCAACTTAAACACATTTGTTTTTTATCAAAGATATAAAATTACGAAAGAGGGCGTTGGGATCAAAGTCCCAATTGACGGCGTCGAGTAAACCGCCGTATAGTTAGCAGACAAAATTCATGAATCTTAATTTTTTTTTCACCAACAATTTGGGCATTGTTTGGACAAGTTTAGGAAATAATTATTGAAGTTTAGGAATCAATAATTCGTTCGCAATAAACAAATTAAATTTAACGTATAGTTAGCAGATGACATGATTGAATGAAGGTTTATCGTGCATCATTCGATTGCAAATAGTTTGGGCAAGACTGCTGTGACGATTTCATAGTTTGGGAAATTAATTTTCATAATTAAAATCGATAATTAACTTTCGACGATCTGCCTTATCGCGTGAACACACGCGTGAAAAAAAAATTAAGATTCATGAATATTGTCTGCTAACTATACGGCGGTTCCTTGATGACACTTCTTCCCTATAGTCTCCTTGGTTATCCCCCTGGCGGTAGAAAAGCCGCCACAGGACCAATTTGGTGACGACATCTAGCGTTTGAGAAATGAAATACGAGTCCACAATTTTTTCCGATCACCTTGAAGTTTGCAACGTTGGGGTGCAATGGAATTCAATATTTTTTAAGGTAGTAGTCTCGCCACAGTCACGTTGAAAAGTTTGTTCTCCGCTCAATCGATGAAAGCTTCGACATATTGCAAAATATCCTTATTGTGTAGGTTGTACATCTTATCGGGATGCAAAAACTTATAAAGTAATGATGAAAACGCCTAATATAATTTTTACCTAACCCTCATTTTTGTATCAGACTATCCATTTCGGCTACTAAAACGTAGATACTCTGCGTATACGGATATGCACCTATTGTAGTCTAGTGCTAGTCTGCTCCAGTCGTTTCGTGGCGCTACCGTCGCTAAACATTGCTTAATTTAAATCGCTATATCTCTGAACTAGACGGTCAAAATTCATCATTTTTTTTTACTCAATTCGTTATATGTTCCTCTGTAATAGAAAGATTTAAAAAAATCTGTAGAAAAGTTTCGAACTTATTGCGAGAAACGTGAAATTTGTCCACTACTCCCCATGAAAACACGTGTAAAACCATGAAATCTTTGATTGCCAATATCTCGAAAATGGAATGGTGGAACCTTTTGAAATTTTGCAGGTAATCTTTTAATAGTGTCCTGAATGAGTCCTTGAATTTAAAAAAAATCTATAGAAAAACGCCTCGGCGAGACTACTACCTTAAATGCCCATTTAATTGTTTTTGACAGATTTGCACAACGAAATCATTCGAAATTTTTTTTACAATGGGTATCAGTATTTTTTTCAACTCATCATATCACACTCGATCGGTAAAAATCCCTAAGTCTTCTCATTGGGTCTGTTCGTTTTAGTTACACTTGCTACACTTACACTTTTTACCACCAGATACAGTAATAGAAAAACCACAGAAGGTGTAAGAAGTGTTGAAAAAGTGTTGGTAAAACGAACAAACCCGTTACTAGTGTTTCTTCAACGTATTGACTTTTCTTTCCCTCAGCGAGTGACAATTTCCATTACCGATGGCGGTATTAAGCCTCAAGAGGTTAAAAATATCTGTGCAACCAACGCTCGATCAGTACGTCAAGTATTTTCTACGTGATCGCACTCTCCTGGTCTTTGTCAATCGATCATTTTTAAGGAAAACATTGATATTCGTTTAATTCAAACGATGCTTCTGTTATTATTTATAGCTATATTCGTTTGCGCAAAGAAAAAAAAGAGTCACCCCTCGTCACTGATATTTTTCTTATTCTGCGGATTCACTCCTTTCGTTCGAAACATTTATTCATTTGGAATATGCTTCGTACGCGATTTATTACCTACACTACAGGGCAAACTATTTGGCAATTGGGTCATTGAATGATTTTTTTTTCATTGTAAAGATCATGTGCGGTTTTTAGAGCGAAGTATTTTCTTTTTTTTTTTTCAACAGTTAACAATGATATAGCACTTTAAAATTGTTGTTCTGTTCGGCTCGGCTAAAACGCGCCGAGAGCATCCGAAGTTACCCGAGCGCTCTGTGACGTCACTGCTCGAACGCCAGTATACGATCTACTCGTGTGATACGAGTATTCTGCCAACGATGGCAACGACAAAATTGTATAAGCCTTGTTACGTTCCTCTTTGTATAAATACGACGAAAAGTGCCCTTAATAGTTATTTCTGGTTGTGCCACAAAACATAAAACGTCGAAATCTGTGGTTCGATGCAGCACGACGTGTCAACCCGAAATCATCGTCCACTTATTTTTGCTGCGAATACCACTTTGATGTCAGTGTAAACGTGTTATCAGATAAACTGTATTGAAATATATTTTTTTTAATACGTTTTTTTCAAAATGCTTATGATACGTAGCGGCAATAACTGGCACAATTTCTCAAGCCTCTCCTAACCTAAAAATGTTTAGTTATCCACGGTCGTCAAATTACTCGAATTTGCTTTTACGAATCCACTTTCGCACATCGTTGCACGAAAATTAAACTATATTTCGACTATTTCAGAATGCTCGAAATCTTTAGATGTGAAATGACATAAAATTTTACTTTTTTATACACTCGCGTGTACGCCGTATTCATAGCCTATTCGGTCGCGTTCAAGCGGTGACGTCACAAGCGCCAGCGCCCATAGCGTGACATTTCGCGCCAACATCTACAATTTCAATTATCGTGATATAAAAACAATTAATAATATGACAAAAGATCAATTCTAAAAAAAAATCGAACATTTTTTTTTAACAACTCAATTGATTCATTGTCATTTTGGGATACCCGGAACTGCAATTATCGGGGGCATTTTTGCTTTGGTCGACCCACAGTAACTTTGTACCCGGTTTATTTGCCCAAACTATTTGACCGTAATTACGTAGCCAATATAATTATTGATGCTGCGAGTGTTGTCCGCTTCAGCCCTTCATGCATTGCCGCGGACCTTGCCGCTGGCGTTCAGCAGTTAAATCCAGAGTCGATACATGGGTGGTGTGTTTTTCATTTTTCAAACTCTGGATTAGGAAACGCTGGATAGGATTTCGAATTTCATCAGGCCCGAGAATAAGTCCGCTTTCAGTTCGGTATTCCTATGGTGATTGCAGAATAAAATTTTGAATGAAGATTTAGCGTTGAGACAAAATGGAGAATTAAAATGATTGGGCTTAACAGAGCTTAATGAGATTTTGATCGAATCTAATCGATTGGCAGGTTGATATGAGGATGGAATGGAGGGGTTACTTCAAAAGGGGCTGTTCAAAAAATCGTTTTTGGCTATATTGATTATTTAGACTTTTAAGAATATTGCAAGCGTTTAAACTTGTAAAAATTCCAATTATTACGGGAGTTATAGAAACTTCAAGTGAACGCGGCGGTGAACAAAATATTTCGAGATCTACTCAACAGATTGTGGTGAAATTTATACCACGTATTATTTATAATATTATCTAGGATGTAGCATAGGATTTTTTAAATTGGTTGCCGCGTTTATATTTTATTGATTTTTAAAATTCAAAATTTTGGTGCAAATCAGATTTTTTTCCAACATCTGTTATTTCTACACATTTTTTTTTAATTCCCTATGCTACACTTCAGTTATTACCTTTTGTAACCACACATTTTTTAATTTTTTAATTTTTTAAACGATGCCTGTCAGAGAAAAAATTCCACCATCGGCAATATTTATTTCTACATCAATTTTCAATTGTTTTTAATTTGTTCATAAAATTAGAGTGTATTTGTGAGAAATAAAAATGATTTTATGTATGAATAGTCGCGTCAATTTTTTAAAATTATTTTTATACCTATTTGTCCGAATGCCAAGGTGGTGTAACCCCTTAAAAGATGGTTACACTTGGTACGACAAAATTAGAACGAAAAGATATTGAAAAACACGAAATGGGATCCAAAAGAATCAGATCAGCACTTTCGTAGAATCCTATCAGATTTAACTGGATCAAATGACAATTGGTTTTTTATTTGGAAAATCCACGGTTGAAAATATGATGTTCCATAAATAAAATTGCATTTGCGCCTCGATAATGCATTATCAGCTTGCTATTTCAGTGACGATATTAAATTTGTGCAAGGAAATAATACCATCGACTTTTCGCCTGCTGAAATTGCCCTCAAAATTGTTCCAAGGAATGCATGTTCGATAAAAAGTAAAAAGTACAAGTATAACGGTCAATAACCGAGGCACGATTCTCCCTCGATCCATTTATGTTACTTCGGTGCTCGTAAATGTTGAGTTATCGAGTTTTTTCCTCCTCTCTTTCGAAAGCACCAGCTACATTGCTGTTGGAAAAATTTTTGCCCATCGATCGCCGTACGAGTGTACGTGAACGTAACGATTCACTATCGCGCGAAGGGGTCTCTCAAGTTTGCCCCGAAAACCATCATTTATCGGACTTGGTTCGAAGTTGTTGGGTGTGTTTCGTTGGAGTATATTAAGGACATATTATAAGAATGACAAGGGGCCAATTGGTGAGGGTCCATTATCGTTACCGTTGATAAACATAATTAAAACAGTGAGAGGTGGTTCTGCTACCAATAGATTCCAGGCTAATTGCGAATCGTTCGGTTTGATCAATTGCTTCACCAACTTGATTTAACCCTTGTCAACATCATTTTTTGATAAAGGCTCTTATTAACAAATTATATTGAAAAGACGGTGTTTAGGATTTCGGAGCTTTTCGGTCGATGCATAATCCTGTAGCGAAATTCCCACAGATGTCGTTCGCAGTTGTTTCTCCGCTCGCACATGCGTCAAGCATATGAATAGTCGTAAATCGAATGAAATCTCAATCTTGTGCCGACATTAAAAAAAAGTATCCATCGAGATCCGTGGCGTATAGGAAGTTTAATTATATTTTGAACATGGAAGGAAAAAAAACATCTATTTTCGATGCATTTCGCTTTTTTTATTTCCGAAAAGATAAAAACGCGTCGCAAACTCAAAAAACGATATGCGCCGTGTACGGAAAGAATACCGTAAGCGAAAGTGTGTGTTGGACGTGGTTTGCGAAATTTCGTTGCGGAGATTTTGATCTCCAAGATGCTCCTCGCTCAGATAGGTCAGTCAATACTGATGTCGATAAAATAAAGGTATCAATCGATTCCGACCATTATTTGACGATTACAAAGATCGCACGTAACCTCAACATTGTCCAATCAACTGTTTCGAGAAATTTACGGAAGCTTGGGATGGTAAATAAGCTTGATGTTTGGGTGCTGCATGAACTGAACGAAAAGAATGTAATGGATCGAATTTCAGCTTGCGATTTGGCGCTCAAACTTGTCTACAACAACAACAGTCGCAAAAGATCATGGTTGAAACTCGAGGTAGCTCCTCGGACGATCACAAAGGCTGGGTTACACCCGAAGAAGGTCATGTATCTGGTGGGATTGGAAAGGAAGCATCTATTATGAGCTGCTGTCGTCCAATACGATTGATCTGACTAAATACTGCTCATAATTGGCTAAATTAAAGCAAGCAATCGATTGGAAGCGGCCCGAATTGGCGTACAGAAAGGACGTAATGTTCCACCAAGGCAACGCTAGACCACACGTTTTTCTGATAACCCGGCAAAAGTTATTGCGGTTCGGGTGAGACGTTTTGGTGCACCCACCGTATAGTTCGGACCTTGCACCTTCAGTCTGTCACTTGTACCAGGCGCTACAGAACACTTGGATGACTTATTTGCTCAAAGATTTTAGGACTTCTATGAAAGAGGGACAATAAATCGCGTGGAGAGATGGCAGAACGTCATTGAACAGAATCGAACATATTTAGTTAATTAAAATCGTTTTTTTTGTAAATATTTTGTGTTTGAAATTTACTCGATTTTCGCTACGGAATTATGCATAGACCCAATATTTTTAGATCTGCTACTTACAGCTACTTATAGATCCTTATTATTTCGACATTTTCGGCTGTCACAGTAGGATCCCTGTCCATTCTTGTAACCTTTGGTTTAAAAATTCGAAATTATTTCTGAAAATAGTATTTGGTGGGTTTCTTCACAACAAATCATTGTGGTTACTTTAAAATAATTCGTTAAAAAAAGCAGGCAAGCAGTTTTCAATTTTACGATGTCTTATTATGGCTTATCATGGTCATTAAAATGCAATAAATATAATTTTCAATTTTTCATCCATCATTTTCATCATTCATGGAAATGTTTTTTTTGCTGATTTAAGGTATCGATATATCTTTGGTTTCTAAAAAAAATTTAAGTGATTTTAGTAGTTTATATCTGCCAAAATCTGTAGGCAATTGAACAACAACTCATTTTTCGTTCCATTCCAAATATGCAACCTCCAACATATTCTTTTACTTGCCGTATTTCCCATACTATTAGAAAAATTGAATACGTCAAGTATATTGGTGATCATGGGTGTTCGTAAAATACTGTTGCTCAATGAAGAACACATTAGTTCGCAAGCTTTTGGACTATGTTAAAGTTTGCATCGTTGAAATGCAAAGAAAACATCCTTTTTAATTGTTCTAATTTTCTTTCACCGATTCAAGCTGTAAATGTCACCCAAACGTTTGTACCTATTCTTACTATAAATTCCCGACCTCAATTTACAAAAAAGGCTTTAGATAATGATAAAAATAAAGAAATGAAAAAAGAACAACCAAAAAAATCTTTGCATTCCAACAATGCAAACTTCAACGTCATACTTTCCGCAAGTAATTGACTTCCAAACGACATTAAAGTTTGCATCGTTGAAATGCAATGATATTTTTTCTTCATTTTTCATTTCTTTATGTTGATTATTCACCACAGTTTTTTTTTAAAATTGAAGTCATAAATCTCTGATAAGAATACCTAAAAACGTTTGAGTGATTTTCACAGCCAATATCGGCCGAATAAAATTTGTGCAGAACAAAAAGTAATAATTTTCGGATGTTCCAACGATGCAAACTTCAACGTCATAGTTCCAATGCAATATTGCAATTACGCGCGTACCTAACAAGCCATGGAACGCTACTTTGGAAGAGTCTGTGCGAGATGATAGCGATAGCTGCGACGTCAGGTTAATCTCATGCTATCGGTTTTCAGAAAGCAGGGATCCCTAACAAACGTCACATACTTTCCAAAAGCCTTACGAAAATCGCTCCCTTGCTCGAATCACTTGGCTTACACGATATCGTTGGGAGTACAGCATGGGATGGGTACCAGCCTAGCACAAACGTACCAACTTTCCGTGGTAAAGCACACACACACACACACACACACACACAGAACTTCAAGAATCGAGATACAAGAGGCAAATGTTACTTTGATACCCCTGTCCAATGCTTTATCCACCCAAAAGCGTTTTGCTTCGCGTCCTGCTTCTCCACATTCTCCGAACCGGAAGGAGGCGGCCGTGAACTCAGGTCGGCGAATTAATCATTCGGGATGTGAACTCGCGGAACCTAATATCGGAGTAAACGTATATATACGGTACGTGTTATACCTCGGAGCCCGACAAAGGATCGTTTCCTGGTTTCAACACGCGGAGTTAACTGTTTGTTGCGTGACTACGTCGTGCGGTTGCCTACGTATGCGCCCAATGAACATAAACCCCATCTCGAAGTCGCAGCACAAGTTTACCCCTGTTTTATTTGTCTAGTTTACTGTATCGTTGCGTTTTGATACGACCCTCGCGATCCCCTGCGCGTATCGAAAACTTTTCGTGACCCCGATAGGAACCAAGTGCGATGAAGTTTCAACATGTCTATGTGCTTCATGGAAAGATCGACGGTCCTTGCAACCGGTCCGTGGGTCCACGCTGTGGAAATCGAAACTAGAGAGAAATTAACTTCTTCGTTGGGTTTTAAAGTTGATCATGTTAATTTATAAATTTGGACAATGGGGCGGATACGAGTACAAACAAGAGAATAGTAAAAACCGTACAGTTTATTGATACCGCAATCATAATGTGGTTGACACAACTATAAGCGGAAAGTATATCTAAACATGCGATTTAGGTGCAATGTTTGACTATCTATTATCATCGATATAATGATTAACCCTAGAACTCATGTACGGGGTAGAAACCCACCCCAATCGACTTTTAAAGTGCGCTCCTAAGCTACAAATCGACATTGTTAACTGGGGACCGTGATCAGAATTTAGTTTCACTACCTGGCTGTGAAGGCAGACCAACAGTGGCATCAGTTGCTCGCTGTTTGCCAGGCAAAACGGTTCGCAAGAGCGTCCGGGGTGGGTATATACCCCAGCCTAAAGATGCCGTTGGTGTTTCGTTGTAGTAAGTGAAATTTACTTTTTTTTTTTACCAGAATCAATACATTTTACGTATTGGTAAGTAATTTAAGTGCAAATGGTCACATCCATTATCTAAAGCCATATATTTTATATCTGATTTGAAAAAAAAATTTAGCGCAATGATCTTTCTCAATTTCAACGCGGATCTTGAAAATATGGATCAGAGGATCCTTCATAAAAAGTTGCGTCGAGTCTCTCATCGAGTCTCACCTGCGAGCAAGGCAACTCATTCCGAATATCCACCAGGATTTGCAAGTTTCTATTAGTACTATCTTGCAAGAAGACAAACCAACAGCAAAAAGAGCTGGGTCAAAGAAAGCGGTCACAGGTGCACTCTGTCCAAGAACAAAGGATCGCAAGCTTTAGGTTTTTTGCCGTTTTTTAGGTTTTTTTTTGTTCTTGAAAACACCATACTTTTCTCTCAGACTATCATTGAGATACCGAGTTTGTGGTCCTTGCCAATTTTGTTAACCATTGTATGGCGTTAAAGTTCGCCTCGTTGGCTCGCAAGGAGAAATATTTTTTTTGTGTTTTCATCCATTTATCTGTATTATTATGAGCCATCTTTTTTGCAGCTTTAGATGGTAGATTCGTAATAAGAAGACCAAAATAATGTTTGATTAATTTTTACATGTCAAATTTGCTCAGTGAAGGTTGAGTTTGTTTGGGATTGAAAACTAATTGCCATTTCATTCCGAAATTTCATTCAACATCATATTCAATCGACAGCAATCACGTGGGCGGAATTAGATAGCCAAGGTACCATAAGACATTTACAAGTCCCAGAATGCAATCTTGACCCTATACGGGATCCCCGTTTTTTCTCAAACCGTTTCACAACTCGTTGATAAAGCACTTGACTCGTTTTGTGCTAAGATGGGCGAGTTTCGCACTTGGCGGTGCCTCGGCAGCTTGTCCCGAGCTTTTCTCACGTCACTGACGATCACGTGTGCACTTCTTCTTGTCCCACGCTCTTCACGCCCAATACGTGCAATATCTTATCGAGCCAAGTTATGAAGGGTCAAAGTTCAGCAAGTGGTTCGTAGATGCGCGCACCCCAATTGGTCCACGTTCCCAGAACGATTCTATAACGTTCGGGGATTCGGAGTGGACCAGCCATTGAAGGTATCAGGGTATATGGATGATTCTCCCGAAACGATCACTTTGTAGGACAACGAAATTTTGAAACAAAAATATTCCATTTTTTAATTTCAACATTGCAATTGATTTCAGCTCTAATCGATGTAATATAATATCCTATGGATTACATTGACTTTTCAGTACCGAAAGATTTATCACGATTGAACGAAATAGAAAGGACAGAGGAATAATGCAAACCTTTTTCTATCAAACTTTTATTGGTTCATTGTGTATTATCGACTTTTGAAAAAGAAATTGAGATCATCTTAATACTTTTAATAAAATATTTGGAAGCAAAACACTTATGGACTAATACAATAAAATATAAAACACCTGAAGAAACGATGAAACTCATAAACGCGGAAAATATTCGGAAGTACAATAGGACATAAATAAATAAAAAAAGAAAAGTTTAAGCGCATGAAATATCTGATGCTGTAACGCTTATATATACAGATTTGGTGTTCCTCAAAATTCGCCAAGTTGGCGTCCAACTGGACGGCCAACACATTTTGAATTCATTTCGAGCCAAAACCCGTCCAGTATTTCGGCACCTACGACTGTCCGCGAGAGCTTTGAACCTGGAGGCGTATTCTTGTTGTAACGGAGTTAATGCCAAAAAATGATTTATTCACGAGACGCGTTTTATGTCGCTCGGATCACATATGCTGATGCAGAATGTAGCTTATCGGTAGTACGTGCACTGAGAGATAAGTGTATGGTATTTACAAAAAACACGCATGGTAAAGAGGGTATAGTCAAATTCCCTAAAGTTTATCGACACCGCAATCATAACTTGATTAACACGACTATAAGCGAAAAGTATATCTAAACATGCGACTTTGGTGGCGTCTTCGACTATCTCGTATTCTCGAAATTACTATAAAGCATTGTAGAAGGTTTTACAATATAGATATGGTTAATTCAGTGTTGTCGCAAAATCGGCACATAAATACTAGTTCCGTATACCGTGCGTTAAGTTATGTTCCGAATAAACTTTTACTATACTATTCATAGCATTAGTATTTGTGCGCCGATTTTGTGATAGCTCTGAATGAACCGTGTCGATATTGTAAAGCCTTTCACAATAGTTAATAGTTATTTCGGGGATGCTAGATAGCCAAGCACACCACGAAAATGGCATGTGTAGATATACGCTAATAGTTATGTTAACCGTATTATGATTGTGGTGTCAATAAACTATAGGTAATTTACCCTCTTTTACCATGGGCGTTTTTTATGGATACTATGCACATTTATCTTAGTGCACGTTTGTACTATTTATATGGTTAACATTAACATTTGTCGGGTATTATTTGTTACAAGATCTTCTTATGAAATCTTACGAAATTTTACGATCTTACGAAAAGTGGCCATACAACAAGAATTATGGTAATCTTCACTTATAGCGAAGACGTAAATCATTTGCAGATCGTGTCAATAAAGACGAGATAGCATTAGAACGCCATGATCGATATATATATATATATATATATATATATATATATATATATATATATATATATCGATCATGGCGTTCTAATGCTATCTCGTCTTTATTGACACGATCTGCAAATGATTTACGTCTTCGCTTATATATATATATATATATATATATATGTATATATATATATACGCGCATTAATTTATCAGTTTTCAGAATTCGAAATTTCGTAAACTATTGCGATGCGCCAAAAATCCATTCAAGCAGTGACACATATTATCAAAAAGATATGTGCAAAACTCCATCTACATAGGAGGTAACATCTATTCGGATCTACAGCTGAAATTACTTTTGTCTGTGATGCCAAATCTATGATTAGAATAATATAGGTACCCGATAACATAGTGGCAGTGTGTGTAGTATTACATTTAATATAGTCTAGCGCGGTTTTCCCCCTATCTAGCCTAATAAATCCGCCTTTTTCCACACCAACGCCAAAGAAATATATTAGATTATTTAATCTTGTTATGAAATCATATATATTATATTTGATTATAATCTATTGCATAGTCTATATTATAAAACTTAGAGACGCTGATCGCAACAGCCCAAAGTTTTTCTATGATCTCATTATTAAGATGCGTTTCTATTTATAAGTTCTGTTTTTACGTAACAAAAAACCAAAATATGTATGGATACCTAAACAAAAATTAAAAAGTTTATAAAAAAAAGCAGTGTGTGTAGTATAGGCAGAATATAGTTAGGTAGGTTGTAGGTTCGATTCCATGTGTATTCATGTGTAGGCGAAATTTTTCCTTCGAAAGAAATCATTTCAAGCGGTCAGGGAATGACGAATTATGATAAAAGTCATTGAGGTAGTACTCTTGATTGAGTATTTTTTAAATTTATTTTGGAGTTTATGAAATATTCTATATATTTTGTAGGCGTACCATAGAATATGGTAAAAATCACTGTAAGCATCGTTGCAAATCACAAGCAACATTTTTATCAATGTATATATATTTCAGTCCTGTTCATTATTAGGATGTTGGGAGAGTTATTTTTTTATAGTGTGAGAAAATATCCATCTTATGAAAACCTTCTATATTATATTGAACAATAAACTTTTGGGCAGTAACCATGGCTATAAAATATTATTGTCCCCTCAGGGTAATATGAAATATGGTTGAAAATACAATACATTTTTCTCAGTATATTCCCATTCGAAACAAAATTGTGAAACATGTCAAGAACGATATTCCTAATCGAACAAAAAACTTCGATCAATAGTCGTGGGAGAGGGTGACTTGGCATCGAGGGATGCCGTAAAGTTTCGACGACAACTAATGAAAGAAAAAAACAAAGAAAACCGACGCACATTACGTTTACTGGTCATACTAACATTTGGTATTTTGGCAGAGCTCGATTTTTACTGCCGCAACCCCTCGAACGAATTTTTCGAGCCAAAGGGCACCCTGTACACGAATACGGGTATTACGAAAAAGCACCGACGTGAAGTCTAGGG
Organism: Ophion ventricosus; assembly: GCA_963932345.1. Lineage (NCBI taxonomy): Eukaryota > Metazoa > Arthropoda > Insecta > Hymenoptera > Ichneumonidae > Ophion > Ophion ventricosus. The sequence goes on from OZ010713.1 coordinate 12,906,464, forward strand.
TCGTTCCACTTTGAGTGGAATTCTTGTTCTTCCTACATATAGCCGTCAATGGGGTGCACTTGGTGGTCACGCACGTTCACCCGGGCACACGTAGTAGTTCGACGCGTGAGCTACTGATTCGCCGTGCCGTTTCAACGAACCGGAAAGAAAATAGAGAACAACTCCCGACACTCTATTTTATAGTAGTTCAAACGAGGTGCATGAAGTCTAGAACCCATTTGTCCCGCGTACGTACCGTATCTTTTGCCTATAGATGCGGGAAAGCATGCCATTTTACTTTCGTGGCAATGAGGTCTGTAGTTTCGTAATGGTTCCCTCGGTACTCGCGGCTTTGTGATTTTTTTTCTCCGTTGATTATTTAGAATCCGGATTCAAGTCCACAAAACGCTGAAAACTTTTTTTCAATGTATACCGGCAATTTTTTTTGATGAGTTAGATAATAAGTTTAGTTTAGGAGAGACTTAGTTTCGACGCAAATTTATTTTTCCCCTAGATGGCCGATCCTTATTCGAACGAACCCAAACAAATACAAATTAAAAAATAATGGGAACAAACTGTTCTGTCATCTTCACAATTTAACGTCTTTCATTATTACAACACGGTAGGAAACCGTTTGAAAAATCCTCCCCCAATTCTTTGGGTTCCCATCCGAATACTGGTCCGAGCCGGGCCTTTCCTCCACTCAGTTTTGGTTTCTTCGTTTATGTTTATTTTCGAAAATATCTTTAATTTGGCCTCAAGTGCAACGCAGTTGCGTCTAATTCCACAAACGAAAAAACAACCAACGCCAAAGATTAAAACGATAAAAACGGTGCCCGTGCGGCACCTTAAAATTCCTCGATTGTTTTGCAAACTCGCTCCGCGCACAGTTTTGAACTTCGCAATTTTTCCGCAAAACCACGACGAGGCCTTCGTGCAGCCGCACGTTCGTACACCTACGTGCCACCATACGGAAAATTTGCGTTACGAGGAAACTTTCGTAACGCGATGCGAACAATAAATCGTTCGCGAACGAGCACCCCGTGTTCTCCGCCGGCGGCCCTATAGAAAAAGCCCTATTTCCGTACAACGTTGGAGAGTTAATTTTATCACCCAACTGCACTGATAACCGCAACGCGAAAAACTTTGTTACGTGACTGAGGCCGCTCGACGTACTTTTGGAGCATGATTTTTTTTTTTCGAACTTCCATTTACCCTCCCGCTACTTCCCCCTTTCGTATTTTTCCTTCGTCTCGTTTCTCCTTTCCCCTCGCCGTTTTCCATTGCTTGTTCCGAAAAAATCTTCGACCCTCGTCGCTGGCGTGAAATATTTTTAGCCCTGTAAAGGGGACGAGTAGCGTGGTCCAACTCATTCGCGTATAATGATTATAGTATTTTTCAATTCACACTGAGTGACATGAATTTTCATACATTTCCCTATAACCATCCGAGTTCCATACTGCCGACCATCGTCTGCTCATAAACGCACTCTTTCTCTCCTGAAGCAGCGTATATTTGTCATTGACAGCCCTTCGCACTCTTCCATCTCAACCCACTCCTTTCCTCTCCCTTGTGTGGCTTGAGGCATCTCTCCACGTTCTTTTTCGTTCTACGCGTGTCTACCCTGACTGCACTCGATTCTTTCACTCTGGGATTGTAAAACATGAGAAAGTGGCTTATTTGAGGCGAGAGCTTTGCGCCCTTAGGGGTGGTACTCTCCATGCGTTCAATGGGGCTAAAAGGATACGGCAATACGTTGGCGGGTTACTACGTACATAAGTTCACCCATATATATATAGGGATAGTATATTTGTAGTTCGTTCTATCCATGCAATGTTGTTTACCACCCCACGATGTTAAAGTTTGCGTCGTTGGAACGCAGCGAAAGTGAATTCTTTTTCATTGTTCAACTTTTTTATGCCTGGCTTAGGCTGTGAAAATCACATAAACGTTTTTACGTATGCTTATTAGAGACTAGCTTCCGCCCACGTGGAATTTGGCTTCGAGGTATTAGGTATTTGGGTTCAGTACTTCAACACCCCGTTGAGCCCCTAATTAGGGATTGTTTAAAAAAATCCTAAAATATGCGTTCTATTGTTTGTTTTGAAGAATATTTATACCAAGTATCAAGTTGATATACGCAAAGAATAAAATTTTCCATACCAAATTTTACCCTCCATTTCACACCCTTAGGAGTTGATTTTCGAAAAATCCTTTCTTAGTGCACCTCTACACCTTCTAAAGAACATACCTTGCAAACTTTATGTTTCTATCTTCAGTGGTTTAGGCTGTGCGTTGTCTATATGTCAGTTAGTCAGTCAGTTGGTGACGGAACTGTTTTATATGCAGTGTTGCAAATTGACGTTGTATGAATTTAAGCCAAGCTTATATTCATAAAGGTGTATTATTACAATGAAATAGAATCAGTTTCAGGACATTAGTTTCTTAAACAAAAAATAGAAAAATAAAAAATCATATGTAGGTCGACGTATGTAAGACGGCATACTTCAGTCTAACATGACATATGTATGTCATCTTAGCCACGTCGACAGAATTATGCTCCATCTTTGAGTTAAAGGTTGGTTCCTAGCGACTAAGATTTACTGGAACATTATTACAGTGGTGACGAAGTGTTGCCTGCGGCACGTTAAAATGTTTGCATACTAAAAGCCAACTCTATTCACCTTTACAGCTTCAATTGCCTTGGTCATGCTTTCTTGTGGCCAGCTCTTACGTGTCAAGGTTCGTGGATAATTGCCAGGCATCCTATAACGATACGTCAAAAAAATCCGATTTTATATCCGGTTTTATACGTAGCAGGGTAAGATGACATAGTGTGTCATCTTACATCGACGTCTGGTATGTCAACTTACCCATGAGTGAATGCAGATTTAGTTTATTTGTTGTGACAAGAACTTCGAAGTTGGAATATCCATTGCGCAGTATTTGTGAAATAAAATGATTCTATATTCTGAATAAATTAGGACAATTAGAAAAAATGTTACCTGATGGGTATTTTTAACACCAGATAATAACGTGGTTAGTTTTTTTTTCATTACAAAATTACGAAAATATTTACTACGTAAAAGCTCGCGTTCACTGTCGGCTATACTAGATTTTGTTACTAGCGACACCTGTTGGCCGAGCATAGAACGTCATTTCCAGTTGTATAACGCGAATATTCGAAAGGGTATTGAGGGTTTGTCGTTTTATCTAACTATGTTATCTTAAACACAACTCCCCTATAGATTTACGACCTCAATTTACACAAAAAAGGCTTTGGATAATGATAAATGTTAAAAAGAATACTAAAGTTAACAATGTATTCTTTTATATTTTTGATAATGCGTGCTTCAAAATGGTTGCCGTGTATGTACGCATGCGTCAGAACTCGTTCTCTTGTGATTGCGAGGCTTCTGCCTTCTTCTTCCTCCTGCTTTCGTTGAACGAAGAGCGTTTAAGGAGTTTCGATACCAAAATCGAAATGGTGGTAGGCGATTGAAATTTATATCACCGAGAGATTAATTTAGGATGCATTGACTGTCCGAAAATCAATCAGTTTTAATACACAGTTTTGGAGATTTTTAATGTTCAAGTTGAACCATTATCCATTTGTTAATACATACGACATCTCGTAAATATCAGTTATAGGGCTGTAGGCCCGAAAATAATAGTGATAAGCCGATTAAAAAACTAAGCAAACCGTGATTATAGTGTTAGGAATGACGTGCTAAATAATCAAGTGGTTTCTCTACTTCGTTCGAAATAATATTCGAAAAAAGAACTGAATTATGAGTTCGAACGGTTTGTTTTCGGACATTAACGAAACTTGTAGGTTAAACGTGGCAACACTCTATTAACGGGCTCTGTCTAGTGCGCTACTCCAGCCAAGCATTAACTGGCTCGAATTTCAAAATCAGCGATTGTTTGAAACGTACATAGTTTAACAGCATTCGAATTTTATAAAGAGTTGTATTTATTTATTCTATCTGTAACATTAATATAATTATAATATCTATTTGGCATAGTTTTCGTAATGAAAAAAAGCATTTGGTTTTACGTTTCAAACACTCGCCGATTTTGAAATTCCCACCAGTTAATGCTTGACTGGAGTGGCTTACTTGACAGAGCCCGTTGATGCGGTGTTGCCACGTTTAACCTACAAGTTTCGTTAATGTCCGAAAACAAACTTTTCGAGCTCAAAACTCACATCTTTTTTCGAATATTATTAATGAACGAAGTAGAGAAACCACTTGATTATTTAGCACGATATTCCTAACACTATAAATAACGGTTTGCTTAGTTGTAAGTAGTTTCAATCGGCTTATCCCTATTTTTTTGGGCTTACAGCCCTATAACTGATGTTTCCGAGTTGTCGTATGTATTACCAAATCAATAAAGGTTCAACTTGAATATTAAAAATCTGCGAAACTATGTTGATTGATTTTTGATTGATGATAATCGATTGATTTTTGGACAGTCAATGCATCCTAAATTGATCTCTCGATGATATAAATTTCAATGGCTCACCACCATTTCGATTTTGGTATCGAAACTCCTTAAGCGTATTTTTCTTTTTAATTTTTAATAAATATTTATCCACGTTTGCTTTACCGATCGGAGTTCTGCTTGATAAAATATCACCCGATTCTGCCAACAATAAAAATCAAGAAATGAAAAATAAACAAAATAATCGTTGCATTCCAACGATGCAAACTTCAACGCCATGTGTTTCAACGATGCAAACTTCAATACATCGTACCAACTTGCCTGTTGGGGTATGTATTATTTTAAACAAATCCTTGATTTTGAGGCAAGAGAGTCCTTGAAATGACGTTTACATGAATGTACTCACATTTATCTGAAACTTTGGAAGACCTCCCTCCCTCCCACGTACACATATATAGAAGCAATAAAGAACGAACAGACAGCAAAGAAAATGGCAATGGTCATGTACCTTTATGATATATTATAGTTTTGAAAAAAAAAAGGCGTTACTAATTTATTTTACCGCGTACACCATTCGAAACAGTGAACGGTATACATACTTCTGGATATGGTGTTATATCGTACGTTTATACACTCCCACACACAAAGATGTATACCTGGATGTTGTACAAGTAAAGGATGTAGAGTCGCATGTGGGATGCGGAGAGCGAGGCGAAATAGCCCCCTGATGGAGGCGGGCTAAAATCCATTCGGTGCGAAAGGCTATTTGCGCGCGGTCTTGCGCCGTTCTCTGGACTGTGCGGGAACACCAGGCGGGCATCATCGGTTATAGGGCAACACCGACCAGGCACAACAGCCGTTACTCGTGTACACGGCGTTCCTTCCGAAATTAACCGCAGTGTACCCGTGATATTTCTCTTCCGTAATACTTCTTCCGGCGCGTACCTCGTATCGCAATAACGGGTAAATATATTTCGAGCGAACGAGCCACTTCGAGGTTGGACAAGATTGATGGCAGGGTGCATTTGCCCGTTGTATTTTTTTTCTTTGTCCACGTTTGAGGACTTTGGGTTGGCGAGTCTCGTGATATCGAAGTTTGCATCGTTGGAACGCAACGGAAGTTGCGTAGCACAATTTTTTTCGGCAAATTTTCGTCTCGAAGATCACCGAAACGTTTTTCCCGTATTCTCGTTAGAGATTCTTCGGCCTAAATATGTAAGAAAAGATTTTGGATCATAATGAAAATGAGGAAATAAAAAAGTAAAAAAGACTTTTCGTTGCATTCCAACGATGCAAACATCAAAATTGTCGAGTTTCTACGTATTGATGGAGTATTATACAGGCCAAGGATTGTTGGAATCGTCTGAAAGTTTGGAAAGACTTGATTTTAGGAGGAATAACTTATACGTACACGCACACGTGTGTTCATGCACGAGTACAGGCACATAGACTTGTGCACGTGTGTACATCAGAACGGAAGAACCATAGCTTTCATTCGTCTAACCGGAATCGATCCTCCGAGACAAGCCCGTACAGGGTTTTTCCTTCACATCCGTGTTCACGTTGAGGCGCAAGTGAGAGGAGCCAGTAGACATCGTCTGGAGATCCTGGTCACTGAGGCACACGAGAAAGCCCCGCTCTAAGAATTCGATGTACTCGGTATACTGTTCCAGGTATACTACGTAAAATGTAACATATACGCTATTTACGCTTACACCCACGCGCGCGCACGCACACACACGCACGCACGCACACACACACACACACACACACACACACACACACACACACACACACACACACACACACACACACACACACACACACACACACACATCTGTATGGACTGTTTTTATACGTGTCCGCCTTCGCTCGTTCTATTTTTCTGACAAAACCGAACTATCACCCGCCGGAGAGATGAAAAGAAGAGGAGGAAGAGGACGATGAAGAGGAAAATAGAAAGAAAAAAAACAAGAAACATTGCAAAAAAGTAGGAAGATCCTTTTTCAAGTCTTGTCACCTCGGGAGAACGTTTTCCACGGCTTTTTCTATTCTCGTGTGTTTGGCATCGCCCTCCACCTACGCGTTCTGTGAGAGCAACGCTATAACTACGACCAACCAGAAAACTCGAAACTTCCCGATCCTCTTTTCCGACACTACATTCACTGGGGAATAAAATTGATCCTCTTTGCCTGATATCCCGAGACAGATTATATTTATGCTGAATACGAGTTGAACGTCGAAACGAATGAAAAAGTATAATGTAGCACGTAACTTTCGATGGATCGCCCACTGATAAATCTATTTTAATATGATCGACTTGAGACGGCTGAATGCATCGAAACTTTTACGGAAGAGAAAAGTTAGCGTGTCTCGACGGAAAAACTCGACACTTTGCAATTAGAGCAATATTTGAGATGCCCTGGCCATCCGTACAGAGAGAGCGTGTGGTATCTTTTTTTTCGACACCGCCTAGGTTTTTTTTTCAATGTTTTTTTATGAGTCCCTATCGATAGATTTTTACTCCCTGAATACAAATCCACCATCATCCTCCAATCCTTAATTTATATTAAAAATCGTTGAGTGTATATGAAAACACGTTTTCGCGATGAGCCGGCGTAATTTCGAGCTTTCGAGATAAAACTCCGTGATATTTGGAATCGGCGGAAAATTTTCTATCGGATAGACTCATAAAATATAGTAAATGAAAAAAAAAAAAAATGTTTCCCACTCTTTTGGACGCTTCACCAGAAACGCCAAAATCCCGAAATTTCAAACGGCCGTAGACGTCGGTCCTATTCGAGCTATGTAAACTTTTGAGGAGAGGGAGGGGGGTGGGGGTGGGTGTTGAAGAGGCTTTTGTCAGACTTGAAGAATGCCGCTTAATTCATTTCGATATCTCAATTTGTTTTCTCGGAAAGTCCAGTTGAAAGATTGGGCGAAAAAGAGGCAAAGGTGTGATGGAAAAATTCATGAAAATCGATGGTACTTCTTCAAAATTCTGCCAATAATCGAAAAATCGTCGAAGCTCGATAAATCATGCAGAATTTTAAAAAGGATACGACTACGAAAAGGATGAGCGCAGTGCCGAGTTTCACATTCGAATTTTTGCCAAAATGGAAAAAAAAATAGGAATTTTTATGTTTTCTTCATAACTTCCTATCGATGTATTTTTACTCCCTGAATATAAATTCCCTATCTGTTTTCCCGTTTTGAGTTTTAAAAATTAATAAAAAATGAACGCGACATCCAATCAATAAAATCCTATGCTACATCCTAGAAAATATTCTAAAGAACATGTGATATGAATTGCATCAAAATCGGTTAAGTGGATCTCGAGATATTATGTCCATCAGTTTGAAAAGAGGGTCCTACTAGACAACTTATATCTCCGCCATTGGTTAATTTTTTTTATTCGTTTTTTTTTAAATTTCTTCATAGAACTACAATGTATTTGTGAATAATAAATATTAATTTATGCATTTAATAGTCACGTCATCATTTTTTCAAATTTTTATACTTTTTTTTATCGCCAAGGTGATGTAATTTCTTCAGACGACTGTGGATGCATCGGAAGTTAGGTTAGATTGACGAAATGCGGGTAGGAAGTAATAGAGAATGGTTTAATGAAGAAGGGTAATACGTAAAAATACAAATACAAAGGCATACGTCGGAACTCAGTAAATAAAAAAAAATAGAGCTTACGAAAATAGTATCTTTTCGAACAGCCAACTATTTTCAATCTCGTTAAAGCCCGTCCGCGGTTCAAGGTTATACACTTTTTTTTTTTAATATCTTTTTTTATAAGTACGATCCGACCGACTAAGGCGATCTCGAGCGGGTTGAATTGCAGCTCGGTTAGCCCGAGTAGAACGTGGATAGCGCCGCCGCTCGATTCACTTGGATTATAATGAAAAACTACCTGGCCCCGCACTTATTCGTCCTGTAATTACCCTTAATTGACCAACGTGCCTCGAGGATACGCCAACAAGGAGTCGGTGATATCACGTTTCCTCCTGTTCCCGCACAGAATATTCATCGTTGTATTCCGTAATGAGAAGAAATATTATATTCTCTTGTCTTTGGAGATACTCGCGATAGGAGAGAAAAATAATTAAGAAACTTCCATTATCGTGATTGCTACGGTTCGTTTCGTTATGTGCGCTCATACCTTTGTTACGTCGAATCAATCGAACCCGTTCCAATCGACTATTTCCACCTGGTTATTTTTTCTCTTCCGCAATAAATGTCACGTAACTAACTTTTTTCTATCAGCTATTTGAAATTTCGATATCTTCTCTTCGTCGGTTCGTTTCTTTTTTTTCCCCTCTAATTATCTCGAAGACAGGCACCAGCGGGTCAAATTGAATGTAATTCGAGACGTTTCACGGCTATAATCCATGTTTCTCAAACTCATATATATATATATCTATATATATATGTATCCATCTTAAAAGAGCCTGGGGAAACTTTTCCAATCGATTTAGATCTCAGTGCTTATCCTGTAGGGACTTCTTTTTCACTCTTCGAGTACTCAACTTCACCCAACTATTGTCGAAGCACATCGAATTAATAATTTTCCTCTCGAAGACTTGCTGTTTGATTTATTCATTGAATCGTCCGGTCGCGCGAAACTCTTCACGCAGATAAATATTAATCAAAGCACTTCGGCGGACGGCGTTGGTTTGAATAAACGATAAGGAATGATGGTAACTGATAGAGACAAAAGTCCACTTCAGGCCCGCCTGATAATTAGTGTGCGTATACATGTTATAATAACGAGAAGCTCGATTCGACATAAATTGCGAAAACCTTATTGCAATGGGCAATTGCAATGATGGAGTTAGGTTTCCGCAAGGAAAAATAGGAATTACCTTTTCTTTTCTCAAAGAATATAGTAGTATTGATAGAAAAGGCAATGATTGCCTGGGTGTGTGTGTCTGTGCATCTACGAAAATCTTGGAACGCATAGAGGTCACTTTGCAAGTTAGTTTTGATGCTGTAAATTGACTAGAACGAGAAATTATCACGAGTTATGACGATATCAAGCCAAAAAGGCGAAAAATTATTTCGACCGTATTTAATTGGTCGCTTACAAAAAGAGTGTAAAAAATGGTAGATTATTCGTTTATTTCTTTTTCCATTAATTTATAATTAATTTGTCGTATTTTCTAGGTTTATTATGACTTAGTTTTTATAGATTTTATCTTCGAGCTTAAAATTATATTTTAAATAGAAATATTTTCGCGATCTTTTGTGGTTTTGAAAGGGTCGGACGCAAGGTTTCAGAACATCGAACGACAAGTCTACGTGAGTTACATAACCTCTCAGAATAGCAGAGTTTACGATGGCAACTGATAAACAGCACATTCGGCACTGCATTTTATACGAATTCCAACAAGGAAAAAATGCTTCTAAAGCACGGGAATCAATTTGCAGTGTTCTTGGTGCCGACGTTGTGTCTTATGAAACATGTAATTATTGGTACAAACGTTTTAGAAGTGGTGATTTCGATCTCAGTGACCAGCCGCGCCCTGGACAGGATATGAAGGCTGTGCTTTATTACGAACTCCTGGAAACTGGTCAGACGGTGACTGCGGAACGCTACAGCCGACAATTGAACAAACTGAGCGAAGAACTTGATCAGAAAAGGCTATTTACTGGGCAAGGAAGCAGGCAAGTCATACTGCTGCATGACAACGTTCGACCTCACGTTGCTCGCGCGACTCAGAAGACCCTCTTGAACTTGGGATAGGAAGTTCTCCCGCACGCGGCATATTCACCAGACATGGCCCCATCCGACTACTATTTGTTCCGGTCAATGCAGCACGTCTTAGTGGATAAACAGTTCAAAACGCTGGACGATGTGGGTAAATTCTTCGATGACTTTATCGCCTCGGAGCCTGTAAGTTTCTTTCGCGACGGCATTCGTATGTTACCTGAGAGATGGCCCAAGGTCATAGAAAATGATGGACAATATTTCCAAGATTAAGTTCGTTGTTCTCTATTTTTTATATTTCTATAAATTTGCTGAAAAATCTGTAAAAATTAAGTCATACACCTAATAATTGTAATTAATTTATCGTTTACGAAAAAAGTGTATACGAAATTGTGGATTATTTGTTTATTCCCTTTTTAATTTAATTATAATTTATTTATGATTTTTCCGTTTTCATATAATTGTAATGCATTTATCGTTTTGGTTTCATTTTATCTTGTTTCCTTTTAAATTTAATCGCAATTAATTTATCGTCTTTCCTTTTTAATTGAATATAAATATTTTAGTTTTGTAAAATAATCATTTAATTGTAATTGAGTCATAGTTTAAGTCATGTATAAATAATTGTAGATTATTCGTTTCCTTTTTTCACTGTAAAGCCATTGCCTAATGCGTTGATACACAGTTCCAAAAAAAAAACAAACAAATATCGCCATACCCTTAAGGTATTTGTCGTACGAGAGACATTCATCCTCTGCCACTTTTGCGACGTCGGTTGTTCGAACAAACGTGCCCGCGGAAATTCGCGGGGTAATTGGCGAGTGGCTCCATTCCTCAAGATGAGCTCGCAAGCGGTAAAATAAAACGTGTCTTCTATATATATATATATATATATATATGATAGGGTAGAGGTACGGTTGGGCGGAATGAGGGTGTCAGAGTTGCCAGGATGGAATAGTAGGAAGCCTGCACCTTTGCAGCTTTCGACGGGGACACACCGGAGCAACGTGAGGTTTCTGCTTAACCGCAGTTGAGAAATAGGCAAGTGGTCTGTGTATACGCGTGCGGCGGTAGAGGAATCCAGAAGTAAATGGGGTTTCGCGATGAATTTCATTCTACGAGCCTTTACTGCGCTCGCGTCGCCTTCTCCTCGCCGCCTCGTTTCACCCCCTATACACATTCTTAATGCAAGTTCATGCGAGCTTTTCACATTTCCGAGAGAAAACGCACGGCACCGAAGAGCTTCTTTCGAAAGCTTTCCGCTGGATCTTTTGAACTCCTGCATCTTTGGAGAAAAAAAAAAAACGAACAGAACGCGAAAGTTTTCCGTCAGCCGTGTAAAGAGGCCTGAGACTTACGAAAAAAATATGTACCTTCGGGATTTGAATGTTTCGAAATGTTTTTCACTGACACTTTATACAGGATCGTTTTGAAAATTCAAGTAGCCGTGACGGTGTACGGTTGCTCGGTATCAGGATTCAAAAGTTTTGCCACTTCGCAGCAAATGAAGCGTAAGTTTGAAGCACTCTTTTCATCTCTAACGCAATGTCGGATTCACTTCGGGCATAGCTCTTTTTTCTACAGCGATAACGGGCTTAGCTATGTTTCCGAAGGACGCGCGGCTCAGTGGAAATAAAACTTCGCAGCTTTGAAGGTGAAATTTTACCGTGCAATAATTGCATTTATTATTATTGTTATTACGATATAAGAATGCCGGGATAAGTGTTGGCCCTGTTGTTCTCCGTCGTAATTGAATTCCATCTAGCGACCGCGACTAATTTTTTTCTCTCCCCTCAACCCCTCAAACGTGCAATGAAAAAAAAAAAAAACTTTGGCTCTACCATTTTCTATTGCTATATACCTTCACATCCTCCCTCGTTTCGGCAAAGCTTAATTGCGCATGCACTAAGTGAATTCCACTGTGCCATTGTACGAAGAAGAAAGGGGAATATCTCGGTTTAAATTTCTCCCATTCCCCAAGCAAATAAAATTTCATTTGTTCTTCCTCGTATCTACCCATAAGTGCCCAGGAGACGAGGAAGAACCTTTGAACTGATTCCTCTCGAATCCGACTTGGATGAATTTTTATTGTTTTTTTTTTAACCCGGTTATCGGTGGAAAATCGACGGAATATTATTCTCGAATATGGTGCCACCTATACCGGTACGGATTTTTCACAACTTCCTCGTACCCTCGGCCAATGCGGGTTAGATCTGCGAAGTCCGGGTAGGGAGTGACAGGAGAGGATTCAATTGGGAAGGGTAAGATGTGAAAACCCGCGAGAGTAGGGAAAGGCGGGGCCAGTGTGTCATTTTTTTTTCTATCGAATTTTTACTCTTACCAAAGTAGTCTGATCAGAAAAAACGGTCATAACCGGTTTTATAGACCTTTGGGCGTACAATAAAGCTACCATATTTTGTGCCAAAAGATTAAAAATCCTAAAATAATGGGTTCGAAAAAAATTTGCGGATTGGCGCATTGCGCCCCACGGGTGGGGTACAATGTGTCAGATAGGTGGGTATAGTGTATCAAGTGCTGCGAAACATAGAGTACAACGAGCCGGTTGAAACTCTTATATTTTCCTAACATAGATAACATATTTCCATACATCCCGATAATTACACAACGGGTATTATTGGCCAATTGGGAGTCGAGTCATTGTGCTCGATAACTCGATAACACATTGTGCTCCACACAATTGCCCCACAATATTTGACGTTTTCGCGGCAATCGAATTTTTTTTTTCGAGGCTCAAATTAATTTGGTACTTTTAATAATTCTTCGTGAGCCGCTATTGATGTTCTTTTAGGGCAGCCGAAACTTAATATCAATCACGGAGCAACACAAAAAATTTCGGATTTTACAAACTACAAAACTCCGAGAAATCGCATGTGGTTGAAAGTTGCCCGTGACACATTGCGCTTCGTCGGAGCGTCGTCACTTCTTTGTTTCCTCATTGGGAGTCGACTCATTTTGCCCCAACACATTTTGCCCCAACACATTCGGTGACACATTGTACCCCATTAGTAAAATATTTGATTATTGATGAAAATAACTATTAATTAAACTACGAATTGAAAAACACAAGTCACTGAGTGCATCATAAATAATAAAACTATCGATTAGGACCGAAAACCGGAGCCGCTACAGAAAGTGTCGTTATATTTTACGTTTTCCCGGCGAGCGAAATATTTTTTTTTCCAAGCCTCAAATCAATTTTTAATTTTCAATAATCCTTTGTGAGCTGCTGTCGACTTTCTTTTAGGCTTGACGAAACCTAATATAAATCGCGGTCCAACACATAAAATTTCGGAATTTACAAGCTACAAACCTCCGAGAAATCGCATGTGGCTCACTGTGCCCCGTGACACATTGTGCCCCACTCTCCCCTATACGTTGAAACTCAAAAAAGATATACGAGATGTGTAAATTAAGCAATGCGACTGACAATGTAACGTTCGATCTGGCAAACACTTGGGACGCGGGACTTGAAGGGGTGGCAGGTGAACATGTGATAGGACAGGGAGGAGCATGTTGAGCAGTCGGGTAAGTTGGGCAATCGAAATATTTGGGAAACTTACCACCGCACGCGGGTGCATAAAATGGCGGAAAGAGAGGTATGGGGGGGGGGGGCACACATGCCCGTTGCCATGCGGCGCATGAGACGGTAACACGGGACGTTTGATTATTTTTGCACCCAGAAGTAAAAATACGTAATTGAAAGTTTTTCTTCCACCATTGCACGAGAAAAAATACTTCCAATTTCATTGCAATTAATGTTAATGTTTCAAAATATAACTAATTAACAAGAAAATGTTGGTTTGTTACTACATTGTACGAAATCAAGTTGCATACGTCTGATTTTTTAATGCAATTCTTATTTTACTCAACTTACCTCAAACCTATGCTCAATTTACCCCACTATCGGGGGTTTCACATTATATGTGAAACAATAAGGATAACAGGAATTTCGTCTAGAGAGTTTTTCCCAAATTTCCAATTGACCAAAGTAGGTTTCATTTTTATACGGTAGACTGTTAAGGAATTACAGGACGATAATTCCAAATTTGCTCAACATGTCCCTCCCAACCCTACGTCTTCAGTATGAGTTTGAATTAGCTCGAGTCATTAGGTTGTGTGTAGCAATTTTTTTCGTGAAACAGTTTTTTCTAGTGCGTACTAAAAATGAGTGACATCAATTTTGAGCAACGGTGAGCTATCAGGCTTTGCTTCAGACTTGGGCACAGTACAACGGAAACTTTTGCAAAACTTCAGCAGGCCTCCGGAGACAGTGTTTTGTCAAGGGCCCAAATGTCGAAAAAGGGCCATGCGTGTGACACTCACCATCAAGAACAACTGGATGTTGTATCACGATAATGCTCTTTGTAACACGACAATTACAATAAACGAATTCATGGCCAGTAAAAAGATTCCAGTGGCTCTTCAGCCTCCTTATTCGGCTGACTTGAGTCCTTGTGACTTTTTCCTCTTCCTGCGATTGAAACATCATCTCAAGGGACGTCATTTTGGGACACTCGAAAACCTTCAAACAACTGTAACTGACCAGCTGAAGGCTATTCCAATATCAGAGTTCCAGCACTGCTACGAGGGTTGGAAGAACCGTCCTCATCGCTGTGTGGCTTCCCAAGGGAGTTATTTTGAGGGAGACGAAAAAATCAGTTTCATTACTTAATTTACGCACCTCGTATATGGCAAAGTACGAAACGTAATTGTATTGATTGGGGAATTTGTCTCGAATAAATTTCTAATTACCTTTGAACACGTTTGTTCTCGAACAGATCGTAGCTTTGGAATGCAGCGAAAATTCTTTTCTATCTTTATTTTATTTTGTGTCATTATCATTCAGAATCATTTCTCGCAGATTTATGTTATACATCTTTTGAAAGAATTAAAAAAAAAACATTTTAAAGTTTTTCGTAGTCCAAATCTGTTTACAAAATTCAATTCCATTTGGTTCCAAAGATGCAATGATGTATTCCAACGACTTCAATATTATTTCCGTATATGTATTTGAATAAAAGATCCCACATATTTATTTAAAAAAATGCCTACATAAGTTTTTTTTACACGTCACATGTTTTTGGCCGTTTCGGACTACGAAAAACACTCAAATATTTTTCGCATCCGTTTTCGAGATTTACGACCTTAATCTACAAGAAAATATTTTTAATCGTAATAAGAATAGCAAAAAATAAAAAAGAATTTTCTTATCATTCCAATGATACAAACTTCAACGCCATCCAAAACCAATGAATTTTTTATCTGAAATTTCTTTCTCAGCAAGTTAAATTAGCCATGGGAAAAAATGGAAATTGTCAGAGACACACGATATATGGCTCTGTATTATCTGGCTACTTTTTAATCAATGATCCAGGGCACTTCTCGATTACCGCATGTTTCTTGCATGAGATCTCTTGGCCTTGCCTCCATAAATTCTCTCTCTACAAAGTAAAGCTCCTCGCCGTGAACGCTTCAAGCACTCCGTTGTATTTCATTTCCGACCTCTTCCACCGCCCCCCAAGTACGACCCGGGACTTTCACGCCCGAGCTCATCGCGCTGCTCACGTTAGACCGGTATCGTCGGTTCTTCACGCTTCGCATAGATATAATTCAAGATCAAGCACCCTATAAAACATTAAGCTCCCACTTCGTAACGCTCATCAAATAGATTCGAAGAGCCTCGGAGATTGGCGTTTTTCGCAGTGGAAACAATTCGTCGTAACGTGTCAAGTGCCCGTTTGTTCCACACCTCTTTTTGTCTTCGCAAAGGTTTGCGAACAATGACGAGTCATTGCCACAGAAACAGATATAGATAGGAAATATTTCTCCCGATGTACCATTCCTTTAAGCTTTGGGAAAGATGTCGCGTTGAGAGAAACGAGTGTCCACGAATGAATTCTAAAGGAACTTACGCTTTATGTGGCCGTAGATATTATCGATGATAGTATACCTTCGAAATTTTCACAAGTGCCATTGTATCGTTTTCAAAAAAACAAAAATGGCAAGTTGGCACAGTTTTCTGATCTGATTGTTATTGGCTCCGTGCAGAGTATAGAGTGGGGCTAATTAAATCGGATTTGTAATAAAATTAAACAATATTGTTTTATTAAAAATGGGCCACGACAGTTGCTGTGTAATAAATTGCAGAAATACTGCAAGTTGTATCGATTCCCTATAGCAAATTGGAAGTAAGAACAAGGCAACAAATGGATAGCTGCAGGTTTGTCTTATGACACGAGCTTGAGTTATTAAACTTGGGTCATGTTTTGTCTTTGATTTGTCTATGTCTCTGACGTGTTCAGAAGATACCAACAGTTTTCCCGTAGATTGAGTTTGAGGTTGGAAATTAATATTGTGAGTTATCGCGTCGAAGCCGGCCTTTAAAATTATGCTCTTTTCGGTTTAAAAACAAAATTGTATTTATTATTAGTGGTACAGCAACAATATATGTTTATTAAATTTTTATAAAAGCAATTATATAGCTTCATTTTTTTGTCTTATAACAAAATTACAAGTAAACAAAAATATACATTTTAAGGAAATTTTGCCTACTTTTTTCACTTTTCTGAAAGAAAACACTTCTTGCTGTCTTTGATCAGACAAATTGATTTAATGAAAACACATTAAGGCCTTAGGCCACTCAACAAAAGGGCATATTTTAGGATTTTTTTTCAGCGAAACCATGAAATAAATCGGAATTACAAAATAGGGGTTTTATTATACACGTAATTGACTATACAAAATTATTTTTTCACAGCGATACATGTCAAAATGGCGACTGTGCAGCATTTTTCCGATGAAGCCTTTATTTCTGGAAGGTTAACGACCGGATCAACAGCTCCTATAATTTTTGTGTTATGATGAGACACTAAAGTTTTTTCGATTATATATAAAATTAACTATAGAAGTACGTAGGATTTTTTAAATATATAGTTTTTTGTCAAAATGGCGCATTTCTAAAACAAAAAGTATAAAATGCCAGGAGAAAATTGTTTATAAAAAAGGAACTATATAATATAATAAAAAAATCCCACGTAGTGCCTCAGAAAATGTAATTCTAAATATACAGTAAAAATTTCAAGTGAATCGGTTGAAATTTGTTTGAGTAATGAGTCCGGCCGACTTGAAAAATGTAGTTGTGAGATAAACGCGTTTAAATTTAGTAGAAAGTCACGACATAAATCAAGGTGGGTGGCATTAAAATTCGAAAGCCGCGTACTTAGAGATTTTTTACACCCATAAGTTTTTGGAATATAATTTTATAGGTACTAAGGTACATTTTTAACAAAAAAAAAATCGATCTTTGGAAAATCCTAGAGTGGCCTAAGGCCTTCAATGCAATTGAGGTGCTATTTAAAATTTTATAATTTATTACAATATTATAACCACAATGGTAGAGTCTTCGACAGAGCCGACAAAAATACGAACGCTACGCGGCGCTAGTGTTGCGCATGAAGCCAATAAGAAATCGCGAAATGCGATGGTGTTTTGCTGCCAGTGTTACCTCCGAGAGACTCGAACTATCTTCGCTATTTCCTAGACTCCACTATATATACATACATATATTTATATATATATATATATATGTTTTGATTTTATTTATTTCCTGAGTTCCAGCGTATACCCTTGCGGGTTTTTACGTATTGGCCATCCTAATTGAAGCCTTTCTTATCACTCCCTACCCGCACTTCGCTTATCCAACGTAACTTCCGTTGCGCCCACAGCCGTCTTAAGCTACACTATACCGCATTTGCCGAGGGTACGGGGAAACTATGGAAAACCTGTACTGGTATAGACGGCCCCATATTCTTCTGATTCTGTGATGCACAAACGTTTTACTCAAGCATCTACACCAAGGTCTCAGAAGTAATGGCCTTCCGTTGACTGGTTGATGCGCCAGCTGGTGCACGGCTAAGCGATCACCGCTCCGAGTATGGGGCATGTACAATGCTGCTTTACTCGGAGTACAGCCGGAGCCGAACCCCGAATCCCTATCTACCAGTGTGGGTTACTAGTTGTTTTTTTTCCCAAAAATGTAATGGATTTTGTAGAAACTTCGTGCTTCAATTTTTCATTGGAGATATCCACGTGTAAAAAAATCACTATTCGTCAACATTATTTATTAGTGGAGTGCCGCTCTCCGGAAAACGATGATTCGAAAGGTACTCAAACATGGTCATCCTATCGCGTATCGACGCGAAAATATCGTTAATGGATCATGTATAAACATCGGATTTTTCTATTTCCGATGTTATTCAGCTCCACCCACAAGTAGCTTCCATTTCATAGGAAGCGTCATACGGAGCAGGAATTTATTGGAGTTTTGTGTTGTGTACGAGGGGAAACGTATTCCGATGTCAGTGTATACGGTGAAGGAATGTTTTCGGGTACACTCGTACGAACAGCAGTTGTACAGGAAAACCTTCCCCTTTTTACGGTCCCTTTTCGTGCTAGAATACAATTCATAGTACGAAAGCCCCTTAACCGGGTATCCACTCAATTCACCTCATTACCATTACGCATCACGTCCTGTTGGATAAATGCGCAGATATAGATAAATGTGTTGTGTACGTATACATTCTGACAGTAAAGGGGATCCGAGTTTCGCGGACAAATCACTGTTGCAAGTATCCTTGTTTGGAAGTATTCCCCTGCGAGTCAAGTTTCACACAACTACGGAGATATCCTCTTAAGTGCTATGCTTCGCACAAAAGGTAGCGAGAGAGAAACAGAGAAAGAGAGAGAGAGAGTGGGGGGAGAGAGAGAGAGAGAGAGAGAGAGAGAGAGAGCGAGAGAGAGAGAGAGAGAGTGGGAGAGAGAGAGAAGGTATAGACGACAACCCCAATGTGGGACATGGTAAAGAGGACGGTTACGTAAGCCAAGATTAGCCGTGACGTACATGGTGGGATCATCCACCTTTACAGGCACACGTTCCCGTGGCTTTTCTTCGCAGTGTCTGCAAGAAGGATTTCTTTATATCCCTCTCCAGGATATCTGATGGTGCCAAAGCGTCAATCGGTTGATCAGCGGCTGAGCTATGGCCGATTAAAAAATCGCCGCTCTACAGAATCGCCCTACCCTTGCAGAAATGTGAGCGGGCATTGTCTACTTTGTGTCGGGCTTGCCTCGTCTGATTCACCTGATCAGGCCCTTTCATGGAACAGATCGGGAAGATCACAAAATCGTTTTTTATGGCTTACACTCTACGTTTTGTATTTACTATGTTCTGGCCGGAATACATTGCGTGTAAGTACACTTTCACGTAATATATACCCGGGCAGAACATCGAGATTTCCTGAAAAGTGGAGCCCGATTTTAAGCTGCTGGGTAAAGTCGCTTTGCTTTTTACCCTATCAAAGATATTTATAATTCATTAGGATGAAACTGGTACAGCTGTTGTAATTCTATTCACCATTATAAGCATTTTTTTCATCAATGATAATTTATGAGAATAAAAATGCTTATCACAAATAATGGTCTTACAAGTATTAATTTTAATATAACGAATAACCAAATTATTTAATACGACAAAAAAGTAAAGCAGGTTGCTCGTGGTTTTTGAAGTCGCAGTCGCCTTGTCAGGAAATATCAATGTTCTGATCGGGAAGAGATTACCCGAATGTATTTCGCCAACAATCTGCTAGGTGGTTTCAAGCGAAGCGCTTTGCGTAACCAAGGTACATAATTATACAGCGATTAAACTTCAACCCGTGATTGTATCACATATAGAAGGGCTATGCTTACAGCGTGCACTCTCGCTCATGATTATGTGATACTTGTGAAATAATAAGTATCAGCACGACCTCATACTATCTATTTTACTCGGGCATATCGCCAAAAGACCACTCAGTACCTGGTCATTACTTCATCCGTCCACCGGTTTATTCCTCATGCAGAGACCTGTCAGTACACCATCATCTTCTTCTTCTTCATTTTGCGGGGATTTTCCGATTCCTTTCCTCGTCAGTTCCAGGCCAGTTCCTGATCATGAAAAAGGGAACGGCGGATCGGGGCCTGGCCTGAGACCTGTTACATGGCGAATCTGATCTATCCTGGAAGGCTTGACCATGGCCTGATATTATTCAGGGAAAACAGATAAGGGGCAGCACTTTTTCTCGACTCAAATTTCGCTACGGATATTGGACTTTGGAAATAGTATCTTTTCGGTTTCTTCAGAACCGCCTTTTAGACTTAGGAACTTCACCCTGTGCACGTTTTGTGCGGAATCGATCTACCTTCCAAATGGATGGATTTTCTGAGCCAACCCCTCAGGATGTCGATTTTCACGCTTTTCGGGAGGCTTTTTTCGGATAGAAGTGCAACGGTATTCTCGAAGCTTACCAAAATTCTTTTCCAAAACTTGGTTACAAGCCCGATTTGGTTAATTAGTGGCCGAGAAACAGCCAATTGCAAAATGGTAATATTTTGCCCTTCAGCGAAACTGGCTGGAAGGTGGACAAAATTTTATTTTTCAATTTTAAAATATCTAAAGGTGCTATGCAATATAAAATTGATCACTAATCCCAGCTCTAACCCTAAAAAGTTGATTTTTCCCAAAAATATTTGCCAAAAGCCCTATTTTTAGCAAAAACCAGGATTCGGACCTTCTGTGTCGTCCATCCAGCAAAAGGGATTATTGGCAGTATCGCGACTATCGGTACTAATACGAGTTTTACGCGAACAGACGTCACAAAGATATTCTTGAAGGTTAGTGATGCTCGAACAGCCGACGAACCTCGTTGCCCCCAAGGGCCCTGTTTGTCGCTCAGCTACCTCGCGAACTTCTTATCCAAACCTTTCAACAGGGGTGAGGGAGAGAGAGAAGGCGAGAAAGCCAGAGAGAGAAACGCAGATTTGGTGCTGAGGACGTGACCCTCGGAACTATTCAACAAATTGATCCTCAAATGGTTTTTTTCCTTCGCCGCTCCCTCGACAATATCCCCAACACTTTTTCTCAACGCTATATCACTCACACTCGACTGATAAACGCGATCATATTTATTTGACAAGCGTCTACGTAAAAGATTGACACTCAAAGCAGGTTGAGGTGAATTAAAATTCGGCTCGATTATACTTTCTGTAGATTATGCAGTTGCATTGATATTCAATGTATTCGTAGGCGGATCCTTCGCAATTTTATAACCGTGTTTGTGGTCGGAAATGATTGAACAGGAAGAACCGATTGGAGTGGATCAATAGTACGGAAATTAGTGGACGCGTAATCCATGTACGGCTTTGGTGGTCTTTCATGTTGAGCAGCATTGGCCTGTGCCGATATTTGGATAAGTGACGGTTCAACCGCTCACTGGCTTGCTGGCCAATCAATAAGCGGAAGGCAACTTAGTCTCAGATGATAACACAATTGGAACTCAGTCAAATATAGCCGACTGGCAAGTAGTGCATCAACGAAAGAACGCCTCTGGGCTACACTCTAGGGTAGCTTCTCAGGATCTGAAAATAGTGAGGTAACAAGCATGGGTTAAACGTGAAAAGGGTGAGACTAGCAAAGCCCAGGGTCTACGAAAGAACTCGAGAAAAACGTAGACATCGTAGACAATTTACAAGGCAGATTGCGATGACGATTTTTCGATCCGATCATCTTATTGAGTTATCATACATTCGAAAAAAAACCGACACTAGCTCGGCTCCGGCGGTACTACGAGGTAAGCAGCGTTGTGCGTGGTTGATACTCAGAGCGGTGATTGCTTAGCCCTGGACTCGCTGGCGCATCAACCAGTCAGCAGAAGGCCAATACTTCTGAGACCTGGGTGTAGATACTTGACTCTGTGTACCAGAGAATCAGAAGAATATCGGGCCGTCTATATCGGTGCGGGGTTTTCACAATTTTCCCGTACCCTCTATAAATGCGGTATAGTATAGCTTAAGGCTTAAGCCCTTCACGAACCCGAATATTTAAGAATTAACTGATTTTCGTCTACAATTAAGTAAAAATACATTCCAGTATACTGGTAAAATTTCAAGCCATGTTACCGAACTTTTAACGAAAAAATACATATTTAAAAATTGTTAAATTTATGAAGTACGTTATGGAGATGACACGCGGGCCACATCTTTATCTAATAGTGTATATTATTATTAGATAGTATTATAAATGTATTTGTATATAACTATATACTAAATAAGTCTCGATGTCCGATATAAAATGCGCTAAGCATGTAGAAAGTTCTGAAGATTCCGTAACGACAAGCAAAACAGGGGGTCACCGAACCCTTAAAGATTTATGATAAAACTTAGAAAAATATGACCAGCAGAAGAATCTCCCCAACCGCGACTTTTCAGAGAACATGTAAAAATGTCTAAACCTACTAAGTTTATGCGAAATTTTTCATTCTAGTTCATTGTTGTGTATAATCATTGATTGTAAATCAATTTTATTAAGCGCCACTGTAATCTATTAATGATTCAAAAGGGCTCTGACTTATGCGCCCACAAAATACAACCCTAAACGAAAGGAATGCCTTAAGGGCAGGTTAGCCCTCATAACGATGAAAACTCGATTTTTTTTTACATAATTTACGTTCATAAACTTTTTAGAACATGTGGGTAAAATTATATTTTCATATCTAGAGTATTAACAAATTTACAACCTGAACGTTAAGCTTTAAATGCGTTTTCTTGGCACCAGCCTTTTTCAGTGCGTAAGCACTCTGCAGCTTCAACGGATGAACCGCTTCACATGAATCGCTGCGCAATTGAAAGGAAATTCAATTTGTGGAGCCATCAGAAAGCAATTTTTGTCGAAAATTGATTTAGACATTTTTTTTTGTTCGTTGAAGCAGAAAAAACGGCCAAAAAAAAGTTTTTTTTTTGTTATCCAGGTTATACGGGTGCTATTTTGTTATCCAGGGTTTTAGAATTGAAAATGCTTTTAAAGATGTATGTATTTAGGGGTCTGATTTAGCGAGATGTCGTACGAAACTAAGGCTGCCCCCACTCCACTGCCACTGTGTTGTAGCAGGGTGGGGGGAGCTGCGACATGCTAAATGCCGGTGACTTGTTGAAAAATGCTGCGTTACATGTGGTGTCATTTGTGGTTACAAGTTGTAAGTTTCAATTGGTTGGTGTGTACATTATAATGTTGGTGGGTTTGTTTGGGTTAAGGTGGGTTTGTTTGGATTAAGTTGGGTTTGTTTGGGTTAAGTTGGGTTTGCCTGGGTTAAATTGGGTTTGTTTGACTTAAGTTGGGTTTGTTTGGGTTTATTTGTTTGTTCGTTTGGGTTTGATGGATGGATGGATGGATAGTGAGAGAGTGTGTGAGAGACCGCGAGAGTAAGAATGTGAGAAGAGAGTGAAAGAGTGAGAGAGTTCTCTAACTCACAAAAAGGTACATGCAAATAATATGAGTTGCTTTCATATTGTACTTTTTTTATCACCCGAAAAGTCTGATTACATTTTTAATGCCATGAAAAAGTTGCATTTTGTGTAATATCTGTAGATTTTTTCAGAAAACAAAAAACGATAAGGCCCCTCAAATTTACTCTATTTTAATCATTTTTAACCATTTTCTTTTTAAGATGCACTGGCAAGGCTATGGAGCGCCCCGCGCAGACCAAAACACTCCGTGCATGGTTTTCTTTGACGGGGGCTGAAGCCGCCATTTCGGATTTTTTTTTAATTAATAAAATTGGAATTTACTCTTCATTAATAGAAGAATAAAATACGTTGAAACCCGTATCCAAAAGTATTTATTTTATATAAAAAAAAATTCCCTAAGTTTATGAATTTTTCATGCCTTTCGACGGTAACCTTCCGTTAAGACGGCTGTGGACGCAACGGAAGGAAGGTTAGATTATCGCAGTGTTGGTAGGAATGGATAGGAAAGAGTTCCATTGGGATGGGCAATACGTAAAAACCCGCCAGGGTATTAGTTTTAACTCAGGAAAGAATAATACATTCGAAAAAATGCTTCTCAAATATTATCTTTTTATACCAAGGAAAGCATAGTAAGATGAAAAGATTTTTGCAGAGGGTCTCAAGTTCACTAAAAGTTTGCGAGGGTTCTCAAGTGCGCGGTAAGGAAATGCTCTTCCAAGCACATGTCGTTGATTTACAGTCGTACAAAGAGTCAGCACGAGATCGGGAATTGAATCACAAACGCGATAAAGGCGCTTTGGAAATGTGCAATTTTCGTTCACCATCCGGCGTCCAGATATAAATAGATTCGAATAATTTTCGAAGAGATGTCCGCGTCATACGACCTGAGTCATAGCTCTATCGTGATACAGGAGCGTCCTTAGTGTTAGATCGGCTATCGATAAATAAACCGAGCCCCGGCACAGTCGTCGGCAGTTTATAACTTCATTTTTTTTCCGACTAGATGACGCGAACGGATATTGCAAAGAGAGAGGATTATAAAGTACCGGAGTTCGCCAACGACCCGAAGAGGTCCCAGTTACTTTGATATCAAGTTTATGAGCTGGAGCAAGCTGCATTTCACGTGAACATTCTTAAACTTTGAAATGAAGCGACAACTAGGCAAATATTCATGGATTTCTAGAATAATACTGTCTGGGAAATGGCACTCGTAAGGAACTCTTCTTCCAATCTCTGTGAAACAGATATGACGTTGAAGTGCATCGTTGGAACGCAAAGAAAACTATTTTTTTTTGCATAACACAAAATTTATTTGGCCGATTTAGATTGTCAAAATTACTTAAGCGTTTTTACGTATCCTTATTAGACATTTATGACCTCGATTTGCAAAAAAGGCCTTGGATATAAAGATAAAAAAAAAGAAATTTTGAAAAAAAAAATTAGTTGCTTCTCAACGATGTAAAATTCAGCGTCGTAAAAAGATGTCATTATTGCAAACGTTTTGACGATACGAGGGTGAACTTTGGATGATTGGAATTCGGGAATTATCATTTCCTCGATAGAGCATTTTTTCTTTGTCAATTTACACTCCATAAATCATGCAGACATTTTTTGGAACCCCTGTTAGAGATCCACAACCTAAGTCCGCCAAAAATACAGATTGTAGATTATAATAAAAATGGAGAAATGAAAGGATGAAAAAAATGTTCGTTACGTTCCAATGTTGCAGTACTTGATCACCGCGCGTTCAGTAGATCGCACAGACGGAATCACGAAACTATTGGAGCACTATATACGGTCTCACTTCTGCACAGGGTAGATTGCAGGAAGCTGGTATCCCGGTGAAGATCGAAATACTTGATCCCAATCGAGTAGCCCGATCCAAAGAGAAAAGGATTGATGCATCCGTGATGGGGCAGTAGGGGGAGGCGAAATTGCATCGGTGCAGTTGCTAGTAGAATCCCAGGTGCTCTTCGAATCTCGATAACGTCAAAGGATCAAACGGTTCGAGGACGCGGGTGGGCCGGAAAGAACGAACACATAGGCGACCAAGGATCCATGGTACCTATCTTCGAATAGGTTGAAAGAGAGCCTCTTTCTCCATCATCTCGCTGTATCTTTTTCTATTTTCCTACTTTTTCAACCCGCACCCCATAGCGTGCAGAGTTTTAAGGATATATGTGAGCGGTGGAAAACTTTACCGCATATGCGAGCCGTGAAAAATTGTCCACGACCTCGAGCCTCTCAACAACGAGTATATCATTTGAAAATACTTCAAGTGTGCCGCCCGACTGGCGTTGAGGAGCCCCGGAAAGCCCAGAAGTGGCTACCGCTCGTCGCGATCGTAACTCTTCTGACGGGTGCAGTGCTGCACGTCGACCGATCCTGGCAGCACGTACACAGGCCTCGTATGCCGAATGCGTGGGCGAGAAAGCCCACGTAGCCGCACAAATACGCAGACGTGTCGTGCCTCGTGGTCTTTCATTTCGCGAGGTTATGAAAAGAGAAAAGCACGACAAAAAAAAAAAACGGCAAAGTTCGAGAAGCCTAGGATCTCTACGATATTGCCATACTCGGATGTTCTTTTTTTTGTTTCGAAATTTTCGTCAAGAATTCCCGATGCGAATCTGTAAAGAGGAAAGTCGTAATGTGGGAATAATGTGTATGTGGGAAGGGGGAAGTTGGTGAAAACAGGGGTGCAAATAGATTTTAATATTTTTAAACAATTCGAAAAAGCCGATTTCCCCAGGCCTTGCGGTCTCCTTCACGGCTGGGCCATTTTTTGATATTAAAGTTCGTGGAATGCGATTAAATTATTTTGTTTGTAAGCGAGGATGTAAAGTGACGAGTAAAGAAATCTATTTTTTACATTTTATAAAAGTATACTCATTCAAGAATATGTGGAAAAAATGTTTAAGTTAAAATATTGAAAAATGGCAAACTTACAGACGATTTAGTGAGAGCAAGTAGCGCAACTGAACACGACTGACCGTCCCGCGCTAGGCAGGGAGTCGCATCCTTCACAATAGATGAATGTAAGGGTTCATTCTAATGTGAAAATACTTTTGTACTTTATTTCTCGACGAAACGCGACTAGCTCCGAAACTGGGAAGCGAACCTGGGACTGACTATATTGGAATAGGTTTTCTGCTGTTTCCCTATATCCATGGCAGAAATGTCATGGTGAATGCGATACAGAAGGGGAATTCAGCTGCGGTCGCACGGTGGGGAATAAATAGAATAAGTTGGGCACGTAAAAGGGGAAGCACGCCGTATGAAGGAACTAATAATAATATACTTTTGTACTTATGAAGACCTGTCGATGGATGAATGGTTGGTGGGTCGGCGGATTCACTCAAAATAAACAACGAGTATTACAATTATGTAGTCTGGCAGATAGCACCTAAATGAAATTCCAGTTATAGCGATATTGTATAAATCGTATTACATTTTGCAACAATAAAATTCAACGAGGGAAGTCCAGCAACTTTAAAAATATATGAGATGCTAGGAATAAAGGTTGGACCTACTCTAAACGACTACTGTGTTGACAAGGATCCTCCGTGCTGACGACACTGCAAAAAAATTTTAAAAAGCGGCAAAAAGGACGATGATAGTGAAGAAGGTCCAACTTACGGTACCGAAAGCGAGGAAATTTGGTAAATATCAACATTTTAATTTTTTATACGAGGTTAACTACGATTTAAGTGTACTAAAACTTCAATCGCGTTTCTATCGAAACGATTTCATAATTTTTATAAACGGAATCGTACGTTTAGCTATAATTGTCCGATTTTTAATAAGAAAAAACCTACATTACCATAATTGCAGTAGCTATCGATTTTTTAAAATCAAAGTTTCGCCTAAATCCACTTTTTTTCGCGGCATTTTGTGAATTTTTTTTTTCTATCGAAAAACGGCTACGTGCAATGAGAACTACATGTATATTGATTATAAAACTTTTTTATTTTTATTTTTCAAATCAACTATTGTGAAGTTATCGAAGTTATGCGGCCGTTGGACCACATTTTTTATACAGAGGCTCTATCATACCTCAATAACGTTGTTAATTTTTTATTTCTTTTAAATAAAAATTTGCACGAAATAAGTTCAATGTATGCTGAATAACATATCTTTTTCCGAATCCCACATAAATAATTTAGTACACACAAAAAATCGGAAAAAAGTGACCTTTATTCGCTCTGTCGCACTGGTTTCCTCCCTTAATCGCCTCTAATTGTTTTGCTGATCTAGACAACAAAAATTATTCGATTGTTTGTTAGCATCTTTATTAGAGATCCACAGCCTCAATCGGCAAATAACATTTGGGAAAATAATAAAAATAAAGAAATTAAAAAATAAGGTATCTTCCGTTTCATACCACCGATTTTTTCGTCGTGGAAGCTTTCCCGAACCAATTAGCCGACAAATATTCCACGATTGTGGATCAACAAATACAGGGAAAATAATAAAATCCAAAGTTTTTACTCGTCCGATCACAAGCTTCAGCGAGGTGAAGAAAGTCCGAACACATTTTTCCTCCGAGACCTGTCAACGTATCATTTCCCGTGGGTGCACGGGTGCACCGGAAACTTGCTGTCTGGAAAAAGAGCTACAGAGAGGGGCTCGTGAGTGCGAGCAAGAAAACTCCAAGCACCGTAATTGGCCGTGGTGTGAGAGGCACAGACTCCTGTGCGCTTCTCGACGATGTTTCGC
This sequence comes from Ophion ventricosus, assembly GCA_963932345.1. Taxonomy (NCBI): domain Eukaryota; kingdom Metazoa; phylum Arthropoda; class Insecta; order Hymenoptera; family Ichneumonidae; genus Ophion; species Ophion ventricosus. The sequence continues at coordinate 12,934,683 of OZ010713.1, forward strand.
CTGAAAAGAACCAAAGCTTTATCGTTGACGAAGTATCGTTGCGATCCTTTGATGCAGTATTCACACCCTCGCGCGCACCTGACCCACTTTCTACTACGTATTGCTCTGCTTTGACAGGAAGCTAGTTCGGCTTTGTTGAAAGAAAAGTTTCGGATTTTGGTCGCCAGTAGATGTAGGATGTACGCGGGAAAATCTTTGAAAGAGAACGCATAGAGAAGGCACTTTATATATTTCCTTACGTATTGTAGTTCATCGCTACCCCTCGTGCTATTGGTGTCTTCAAATGAAGTTGGGGAAGAAAACGTCCAAATACTTGTACATGCTATACAAATATATATTTTAATATTATATATACAGTGGGTAAAAAAAGTATTTGTACACGGCGTGTTTTTCAAATCGTCCTACGAAAAAAATTGTGTGTTTTCAAATTGTCCTACGAAAAAAAATCAAAGGCATTAGCATTTCATTTTTTTTTTCCAAAATTTTTGTCGAACATTTTACTTTTCTTCGAAAAAAAAAAATGTTAAAGTATTTTATTTTTTTTTCGCAGGATATTTTGAAAAACAAGCGGTGTACAAATACTTTTTTAGCCACTGTATATATATATATATATATATATATATATATATATAACTAAAGAAAATATATATATATATATAACTAAAGAAAATATATACATATATCTACGTCTGAAGGTAATTGTGGGGACTGTGAATATAGGCAAGCATTTGTGGTAAATAATTAAAAAAAAACAATATTGTTTCGTCGCAACGATGCAAACTTCAGACCCATCAAAAGGATATATTTCTATCCGAAATACATTTATGCATAAACGTATATTCAGCTGATACATTATTTACGTGTCTGCGTGTATACACTTCAAACATTTCTACCAATTTGCACATCGATCCTGGTATAAATTGGTTCTTCGGCCGAATCAGAACCCGGTCATTTAATGTCCCTGCACATTATAAAAACTATATGAAGCATAATATTTCGGGGAGCACGCATTTTTTTTGCCTTTAATTCACGCCTCGAATCACACCCACTTCATCGTGTTCAAATTCGCACTCACCTCATCCTCGTCACTTCTTACGATATGGTAATCATCGGGACGGTATATTAAAAAAATTTCTCGCCGGCTTGATATTTATTCAACCGATACAAGCTGTCGAGTGGCAGAAGTTGCGAGAACTTTGTCGAATGGGTGAATCGTATCCACGTGGAGAAACTTGTCAAGAAAATATCCCTTTGCACAAATTTCACTTCGTCAGCTGTCCTCCCTACGTTATTTCGAAAACGCAATTACAAGTTGAGCGAATGGTAATGTCGTGAGGGAATTGTGCTTGAAGAAGGTGCGTTGTTATATATACAGACATGTACATACATAAACACGTGTATACAGAGTGATCTAGTAGAAATTAGGCACGCGGGACTAAGACCTCCCCATGGTTTGACTTTCAGTGGCGCATCGTGAAATCCCATGCGTCTTCTTAAAGTAGTAGACTCGCCAAGGCGTTTTTCTATAGATTTTTTTTTAATTTTGAGGATTTATTCAGGACACTATTAAATTATTACGTGAAAAATTTCAAAAGGATTTACCGTTCCGTTTTTAAGATATTGGCAATCAAAGATTTCATGGTTTTATACGTGTTCTTATGGGGAGCAGTGGAAAATTTCACATTCACGCAATAAGATCGAAACTTTTCTATAGATTTTTTTTTTCAATTCTCAATTACAGAGGCACATATGACAAAGCGGGTAAAAAAATAATGAATTTTGACCGTCTGGTTTCAGAGATATAGCGATTTAAATTAAGGCCTTAGGCCACTCTAAGACTTTCCAAAAATCGATTTTTTTTTGTTAAAAATATACCTTAGTACCTATAAAATTATATTCCAAAAGATTATGGGTGTGAAAAATCTCTAAGTATTCGATTTTCGAATTCTAGCGCAACCCCTCTTGATTCATGTCGTGACTTTCTACTAATTTTAAACGCGTTTATCTCAAAATTACATTTTCAAGTCGGCCGAACTCATAACTCAAACAAATTTCAACCGATTCACTTGAAATTTTAACTATATATTTAGAATTACATTTTCTGAGGCACTACGTAGGATTTTTTTAATTATATTGCATCGTCCTTTTTTTATAAACAATTTTCTGACGATTTTCTCATGGCATTTTATACTTTTTGTTTTAGAAATGCGCCATTTTGACAAAAAACAATATATCAAAAAAATCCTACGTACTTCTATAGCTATTCTTATATATAGTCGAAAAAACTTTAGTATCTCATCATAACTCAAAAATTATAGGAGCTGTTGGTCTGGCCGTTGACATTCCAGAAGAAAGGCGTCATCGGAAAAATGCTACACAGTCGCCATTTTGACATGTATCGCTGTGAAAAAATAATTTTGTATAGTCAATTACATGTATAATAAAACCCCTATTTTGTAATTCCGATTTATTTTATGGTTTCGCTGAAAAGAAATCACAAAATATGCCCTTTTTTGGCCTCTAGAGTGGCCTAAGACCTTAAGCAATGTCTAGCGAAGCTAGCGCCACGAAGCGACTGGAGCAGACTAGAACTAGATTACAGTAGTGTGTGCATATCCGGATACGCAGAGAACCTACGAATTAGTACTACTTTTACTATGAATTACTTTTTAAGTTTTTACATCCTGATAAAATGTACAACCTACATTATAAGGATATTTCGCAATATTCCGAAGCTTTCATCGATTGAGCGGAGAATAAACTTTTCCACGTGACTATGGCGAGACTACTACCTTAAAGTAAAATGCTTTTTATAAACAGTTTTAGAATTCAAGTACAGACGAATCTTTCCGTTATTCGACACTCAATAGAATGGTGTTAATTAAAGGTATGTTTCCTTACAGTGCTTTAAACAAAAAAAAGGTTACAAACATACAAAAATAATTCTCAAAAGGTTTACTTTTTTAGGTTTAACCGATCAAACAAAATTGAACGGCCTCAAAGCAGACGAAATATGCTATTATTTAAAAAAATGCGTTCCCTCGGTGAGGTACATTCATATGAATGGATGACTGTAACCCATTTTTGAAGATGGGAAAAAAGGAGGCTTTAAAAACTATCCAATTGTTGCGTATTTTGTTTGTAATATTCCTTTTGAGAAAATTATTCTTCGAAGAAATATTTTATGCAGCGTATATTTAATTTTTATGTAACAATGAGTATATTTTAATGGTATAAATAACACAACTCAAATTGAATTATCGCCAAAGAATATCAACACGAAGGGGCACGTGGGGTTCGCCTAGATCCCAAGCGCATTTTCGCTGATTGCAGAGTCAAAAATAGAAATTTGTCAGAAAATAATAATAAATAATTATTAGGATTCCCTTTAATAAAGGCAAATTGAATTAAGAAAGGGGTTTAGACTCGATAGCTGTGTGCTAGTACCGGGAGCGTACTTCGTCATCGGTGTGGGGTTATTATGGACTCCACATGGTCCTTCCAGGACTTAAAAATTGTTGTTCGCGTTCAAAATTACCAAATTTATACACGCCTCGAGCTAATTCCTATTTTATTAATGTTGTTCCCGAGTCACTCCAAGTTTATGCTGGGTTATTGGTTTTGTTCGTCACTCCAAGTTTATGCTGGGTTATTGGTTTTGTTCGAAAAATAGCTGTGAATTGCGAGATTTAAAAATGGAAGTTTTCATTACGAAAAGTGGAGTTGACCTTGAAATCGCTTCGACATCTCTCCTTTTCAAAAGGGGGGAAAAACCAAACCGACCAAAATGTAGATCTCGATGAAACCTTAAAACCGTGTCTCCGATTTTTTTCGTGTAAAATTAATAGTAGTAGTATTTATTCCTTGTATACTCCTTTAAGGGTGTTTACATTAGTGCCCTTCCCTTCACCTTTACATACATGTTTACATCGGTTTTCTTATTATCTTACGTCTATCTTAATATTCTCGTTTCTCGAGTTGCCTTATATAGTCGCATAGTTGTTTTTGCCGGTTGTTTTTTCAGTTGCACCTCTATTTTACGGTCCATTTCTATACCCCTGCTCTTTTCCAACCATTGTTCCAATTCCATTACTGTCTCTTTATTGAGTTTCCCCTTTACCTCTGGACACTCGCAAATGTGTCTTAACTTTTCATTTGCCTCTTTGCAAATTCTGCATTTGGAGTCTGCATACCTTTTTTTTTGCCGTCTCTTCCGATATTCCCACATCTTATCCTTGCCCATGTTTCTTTTGTTTCTCCGCTGATCGCCTCGTTTTCCCAGTATCTTTGTGTACTCCTATTTTCCTATGCTTGTATTCCTTGCACTATGTGGGCACGTCAACTTTACTCCAATCGTACTGAATTTCTGGTTCAATTTTTATTTTTGTGCCTCTTTCTATTTTTTTTGTCCAGCTCCCTTATGTTTCTATTTCATATTGATTGCCAGATTTCTCCCGTGTGAAATTAATATTTATAGGATTTTTCGAGGGTCTAACTTCTAGTGAGTCACCCGGTATATCTATGTTGATTTCTTTTTCAGCATTAACCGTGTAGGCACGAGTGATTTCGTAGACTCAGCATGTTTATCGAATAGGCGAGTCTGCATTCGGGTGATGAGTCTGGTAATCCCGCGAGGTGCAAAGGGGATTTCTTGTTGCTGTCTCAATTCCCGCTAATAATACACATTGGATAGCGCGTATACAAGTATATGCACCGGTACAGGCCTCATTGCCGTACCGTTAAGTCGCGCACCGGGAATTCCGTATAACGAATCCTCCAGGGGTGTTTCTAACACTTCCAAGCTCGTTCTACACTGCATTCGTTCGGTCGTTACGCGCCACTTTCGAGACTCGCGGAAAATTGAAAGTGCTTTTATCCGACGTTGCGCACGTACATAGAAATCGCGCGGATCCCGACGGGCTCGCTCGCGAGCTCCAAAGTTCACGAAATTATTTTCCTGTTTCGCAGCATAATAATTTTCATAGAAAAGCTTTCGTAATAACATTCGCTTAACTCCACGAAATAATCCGTTGCTGTCACAAAACTGACGGGGTTGTGGTTCTTTTTTGTTTACTCGTTATAAGGATCAAACGAATGGCGAGTCGAGTGTCGCGTTAATTAAGGATTATCCGTCGTGACCTCGATGTACCTTCGTATATACAATGGCTATTTTTTTTTTTTTTTTGAAACACTAAATTAGCCGACTTTTCCGCGGTTCTTCCCTTGAGGAAATAACACCGCGCGTTGTTTTGGGGAAAATTTATATGGGGACTTTGCGGCTGATTTTGAAAAAAAATCAATTAACCACGTTGAAAATATTTGATTTTCTTACAAAAAAAAACACACACACACACACCCACACATACAAGAGAGTTCAAAGAAATATTTGAGAGTTTTTTTTTTCAATACGAAATTACGGCACACCAGTGAGAGGGCTGAAACCTTCCGAGGAGAAACTTCCAAATTTTTGGATTTTCCTTGGAGCAAACGACCCGTGTGCTTCTGAAGGGGGCACACCCGAGTAGACGGCTGAAAAAAAGGTGAACTTTGGGAATTATTATCTCAAAAATTATTTGTTCTTTTTCATCCAAGTTTGTTTTATTCGAAAGTATAAATATTGAGGTAGATTCACGAAATTTTTTATAAATATATATTGACCGGGAGAGCTGTTATTGTGGCCGGTGAAAAACACGTCTCTCGCTGGCGGTCCCCATGATTGCATGCAGTCGGTTGATCTGAAACAAAAATCGCAAAAAGATTCTTAAAATTTAATGTATAAAGCCCTTCGGATCGTAGGATTTTTTTTTTATCAAGCTAGAAAGGTCGAAAATTTGAGTTGAAACATGAATGTAAATTTTAATCAGGCGCCACTTTGTGGATCTTTTAAAGAATCTTACGATGCGAAAGCCCTTCTACATTACATTTTAAGAACCTGTTCGAAATTTTTGTTTCAGATCAACCGACTGCATGCATTCGAGGGACATGTTTTACGCCCTGTTGTAAAACATGTTTTATTTTATAGATAATATATATCTATAAAAACATTTGTCAATAAATCTCAATACTTATACGTTCGAATCAAGCAAAGTTGGATGAAATCGGACAAATAGTTTTTGAGATTATAATTCCCAAAATTCACCTACTTTTTCCGTCGTCCACTCGGATGCGTCTCCTTAATGTAGATGTAAAACACAGGCGAAATATTGAAATATCTTTTTGCAACATTTTCATACAATTTTGAGTCGAAAAAAGTGCAGTGCTATTAAAAGGGTGTGCAATTTCTTGAAAGAAAAACGATATTTTTTTTTAGTCCTTGGTACTTCTTCAGCGTTTTATATCTACATTAAGGTCTTAGGCCACTCTAGAGGCCAAAAAGGCCATATTTTGTGATTTTTTTTCAGCGAAACCAGAAAATATATCGGAATTACAAAATAGGGGTTTTATTTTACACGTGATTGATTATAGAAAATTATTTTTTCACAGCAATACATGTCAAAATGGCGACTATGCAGCATTTTTCCGATGACGCCTTTATTTCTGGAAGGTCAACGGCCGGACCAACAGCTCCTATAATTTTTTAGTTATGATGAGATACTAAAGGTTTTTCAATTATATATAAGAATAGCTATAGAAGTACGTAAGATTTTTTGATATATTGTTTTTTGTCAAAATGGCGTATTTCTAAAACAAAAAGTATAAAATGCCATGAGACAATTGTCAGAAAATTGTTTATAAAAAAGGAACTATGCAATATAATAAAAAATCCTATGTCATGCCTCAGAAAATGTAATTCCAAATATATAGTTAAAATTTCAAGTGAATTGGTTGAAATTTCTTTGAGTTATTAGTCCGGCCGACTTGAAAAATGTAGTTTTGAGATAAACGCGTTTAAAGTTAGTAGAAAGTCACGACATGAATCAAGAGAGGTTGCGTTAGAATTCGAAAATTGAGTACTTAGAGATTTTTCACACCCATAATCTTTTGGAATATTATTTTATAGGTACTAAGGTACATTTTTAACAAAAAAACAAAGTAGATTTTTTGAAAATCCAAGAGTGGCCTAAGGCCTGAAGGAACGCTTCGCATTTAATCCTAAGTAATGGAGAAATTTCCACTAACTTCATAAAAACATATGGCTGTGGATAGACCGCCAGCGTGCCGCTATTTTGTATTGAAAAAAATTGGTTTGTACTCTTTTTGAGGCTATTTCGAGAAAACAATTGTAAATTTTCATTCCTTTTTTTTTTATTAATTCGCCTTTACAGATCAACGTATGAGTTTTTGGCCTAATATGCTTTCAGCAGATCATTCCGCGTGTGAAAAATATTTTTCTTTTTTTTTTTCAGTAGTATTCGTATGTATTGTATTTCCTGAGTTCCAATGTATAACCTTCCGGGGTTATATGTATTATCCTTTCCAATTGAAGCCTTTCCATGATATTGACGTTTGCATCGTTGGAACGCAACGAAAGTTCAGTAGATAGAACTTTTTTTGGCATATTCCCGAGTGGAAAATACAACGACTCACCGTCTAGCCCTAAGGTATTGAAATGATATTTCAAATCGCCACTAGCTAGCCGTATTAGCTAGGAACTAGCCAGTCTTTTAACGCTTTCGTCGTCTAGTGACTGGGTACAGAAAATTAGGTGGTGACTAGATGAAAAATAAACATCTCTCAGCTGTATAACATTTCTTATCTAGACATGACCTATTTAGTTTTTTCAAGTCGCTGGACACTAGATATAAACGTTCTCAACTCTGCTTTGAGAATTATCAGAACAAAGCTCATATGTCCATTTACTGAAAAGAGGTAAGAATACAGCACCAGTGAATAAACACGTCCAATTCTCACCTATTATAATATTACGGATTTATTGAAAAATTTTGCAGGAATTAAAGATTAATTCTCTCATAATTAATACAAGTAATACTTAACCTCGAAACTCATAAAAACTTTTGTCTGCGCCTTTAGAACACCTACTATGCACATCCGTATCGAACTGAGTTGCGCGATGTGCAAGTACCACAAAGTAGAAAAATTCCGTGTGACGTCAAAATTCGATATTAAATTGAGAAATTGGATTTAACGACACTTTTGATTTTTTTCGCTAATTTATAGTGATTCGAGTTTTCATCAATAATACATATCCTTTACTTATTTCAAATATACCAGGTCTGTAAATATGATACCGGAATTTGCCCATAGATGGGCCTAGCTGTCAATGTAGTTACCGTCAAGTCGCGTCATTGGCGCCATTTGCTTTGTTGACATCTGACAAAGATTTTTAACTCACTTTTTAATAATACAAGTTTCATACCCCAACATAGTTTGTTATAACGTTGAACATGTCGAATTTTGTGTTTGGAAATTACGATTTGCGGATAGCATTAATTTCCTGTTACCATTTGAAGAAGACTGCTGCAGAATCGCATTGAATGCTTGGCGAAGCTGACGGTGAGCATTGTTGGTAAATCACGGTGCTTTGAGTGGTTTAAAAAATTCAAAAGTGGCGATTTTTATGTGAGAAACGAAGAACGTGGGAGGCCACCGAAAAAGTTTGAAGACAGCGAATTGCAAGCATTGTTGGATGCTAGACCCTGGCGAAACTGTTAATACTGAACGTTACCGACATCAAATGATCGTTTTGAATCAAGCTTCACGTAAAAAACGACCAGAATATAAAAAAAGGCAACACAATGTGATTTTGCTTCATGATAATGCACCATCACACACAGCAAAACTGGTCAAGGAAACGATGGAGGCGTTTAGTTTAGAGAAATACTTTCGCATGCGGCTTACTCACCAGACTTGGCTCCGTCAGATTACCACTTATTTGCATCGATGGGACACGCACTTCCTGAGCAGCGCTTCACTTCTTACGAAAATATACGAAAATGGCTCGATGACTGGTTTGCCTCAAAAGAGCAACAGTTTTTTTTTGGCGTGGCATCCACAAATTGCCAGACAGGTGGGAAAAATGTATAGCTAGCAATGGATAATACTTCGAATAAAATATTATTCATCATTTTCATACAATAAACGTGTATTTTCTAAACAAAAATTCCGGTTTCACATTTACATACCTGGTACATCAGCTTTCGTCTATTCACTGGTCCCCGTTCATTCACTGGTTGGTGGCTCCTATATGAGAAAACGGTTCGAAAATTTGTGAGGTTATGTTGACCTTGTACATGCCCTGAATCGTAAGTGACCAATTTTTATTTGAAACATAATTTGTTAAAATGTAAAGCATGTAAACACTTCCAACGCTACCCTCTGCATACGTTTGTCAGAGTCATTTGTCCTCTCGCTTGTCCTCACCGAGGCCCGCATATGCATAGCCTCCTTTATATAATACGAAGCGTCCTGTTCGATGCCGAGAGGTGGAACATTTATGTACGCGCACGTTCGATAACTGTGGCTGCCTTGAGACGGAGTTTCCCTTCATCCGACTCATTCTGTCGTGACGAAGTGAAAAAAACCGACATTCGCGTGAAGCGATCGTGGAAACATTCTTCTACGATCTATTTCACATCGAAGACTTCTCTGCTCCCTTTGACAAAAACTTTCTGCGCTTCGACGTTGCCGAGGAGCCATCGCAGTCGTGTCATTCATTGGGTGGAAAAACGATCGCGGAGTCCTTCTGGTTTACGATCTCTCATCATGATCGCCTTTACGTATTGAGAAAGCGATAAGTAATGGGATCGGTGAGTCCATCTTTCTTTTCATGGTGACGACTATATGTTTAACCATATATTTATATCTTTATGTGTATATAAGAGGAAACATGATTTTGGTGACATTTGACTTTGAGGACTGTTCTCGTAGTAGTCTATTGTCCCTATACTTAACATTCAAGGATTCGTTCGAAAAATTAAAAAGATCTTTTTCAAAACAGCTTCATGTGCTGATAGCCGACGTGAGATAGATATGGCAGGTTTAAATAATTATTTTTATACATACACAGTGGCCCGAGCAGTGACGTTCAAAAGAAAAATCTAGATGTCGCGTATCACTATCTATCCGAATCATCCCCATACATGTTCAACGATCTTTTCTCGTTATTGAGAAAAAAAACTCATTTTTATCTTTCTATGTTGTGTAGATACTTTCCCTACGATTTTTTTTACTTGTATTGTCGTGTTGAACTGCACTTTTAAGCAATAAATAAATTACCCACTGAACACTAACGTAAATGTCTTAGATTCTGATCAAAAGTAAAAAAAAATAGGCTTAAGAGGATTAGTCGCTAAAGTTCAGGTGATAAATGCTGGTTTATTTAAGGCCTTAGGCCACTCTAGGATTTTCCGAAAATCGATTTAGTTTTTGTTAAAAATGTACCTTAGTACCTATAAAATTATATTCCAAAAGATTATGGGTGTGAAAAATCTCTAAGTACTCGATTTTCGAATTCTAGCGCAAACCCTCTTGATTCATGTCGTGACTTTCTACTAACTTTAAACGCGTTTATCTCAAAACTACATTTTTCAAGTCGGCCGGACTCATAACTCAAGAAATTTCAACCGATTCACTTGAAATTTTAACTGTATATTTAGAATTACATTTTCTGAGGCACTATGTAGGATTTTTTTATTAAATTGCATAGTTCCTTTTTTATAAACAATTTTCTGACGATTTTCTCATGGCATTTTATACTTTTTGTTTTAGAAATGCGCTATTTTGACAAAAAACGATATATCAAAAAAATCCTACGTACCTCTATAGCTATTCTTATATATAATCGAAAAAACTTTAGTGTCTCATCATAATTCAAAAATTATAGGAGCTGTTGGTCTGGCCGTTGACCTTCCAGAAATAAAGTCGCCATCGGAAAAAAGCTGCACAGTCGCCATTTTAACATGTATCGCTGCGAAAAAAAATGTTGTATAGTCAATTACGTGTACAATAAAACCCCTGTTTTGTAATTCCGATTTATTTTATCGTTTCGCTGAAAAAGAAATCATAAAATATGCCCTTTTTAGCCTCTAAAGTGGCCTAAGGCCTTAAGTAGTCGATTTACACTGCAACCTTTTCGAACGGCACCTCCATAAATGAAATCAGCCCCCTACTAGGTGCCGAATATTGATCAGTATGAGCGCGTAGAGGGAGAAGCGCCAGGTCCTATCGTCAGGTTCCAAGCATGCTAGACAATAAGAGTGGGATTGGAGGGGTACTGCTATCCGCTACGTCAACTGCGCAGAGTCGGCTTGAGTCGATGGTGCGCAACCTCTATGTTTGGAAGTGTGATGCGAAGCCGATCCCGCCACTGTGCCGATTAGAGAGGTTGCGGTGTATTGAAAAATGATTTCATCATCAATGGCAATAGGAAATATCACTGCAATTCTCTTGAAAAACGTATGTGTGTATTATGAATAGAAAAATCTGCGTTTAAAGAAAAGATAGTCCAAATAAGCATTATAATATATTGTGCTGTGCCCATATTTTGGGATGCCACCACGCATGTCGCGCCACAAACGCTCGATGTATTGAGTGTAGGCAAAGTGATAGGATCCACCAAATGGAATCGATGATTGAACGGTACTGTGCTTCCATCCTTCCATATCTAAACAACCGTACGATAGCTACGAATCAGGTAAGATCTGAGTCCCTGTTCTTTTAACAGTATTATAAACTGCGTACGTTGGTACGGGGAACGTCGTGTCGTGTATAATACTTCTAACAATAAAAAAAAAACAGTGAAGGTGTAGTTTCTGCACCTTAGTATAGAAGCAAAGTTCTTAGGAATCATTTAAAAAACAACCTTGCAGTATGTTATTTTTTTTTTATGTTTTAGATTTCAAGGTCATCCAAGGTGAGTCCTACATTCTGTATAATTACCAAAATTAAAAATGCTTTTTTCTCGAAAATTAAAAAGATCGTAGAACGTACATGGATTTGGATATGTATTGATACGAGGCATCTAGATTTTTCTTTTGGACGTCACTTTTCGAGCCACCCTGTCTATATATTAGGTGTAGTAAAAAGAAATCCATTATTTTTGCATGAAATTGAAGGCAAAAATAATGGATTTCTTTAGTAAAAAAAAAAAGGTGTAGTAAAAAGAAATCCATTATTTTTGCATGAAATTGAAGGCAAAAATAATGGATTTCTTTTTACTGCACCAAATATATCTTCCGCCCCCGATACACACAGAACCGACATTCTTCAATTTTTATACAAGATAACAACGGCTATGAACAATGGCCATAGCGAGTTTTTCCTTTCGATCTTCTCTCTCTACCTCTCTATCATTCCCACTCTCTTTGTTTCTCTCCCTTACTCACCCAAGTTTCAACCGAAAGATCAACGATACAACATCGAGGTGGGGGGTGGTCTTGGAGTGCAGGGGTGAAATGATGGAAGAAAGGCGGAACGTATGAAAGGCATAAGGAATGACAGGGCGGCGACGGGGGTTGAGGGTGCGGAAGGAGGATGATTCACCCCGGTTTTATCACTGTACTCAACGTCGACACGTTCGTTGCACATTGTACACAGTAATACAGTCGTCCTTCCTTGTTCACCGTGCAACGCTTTGTTGAACCGTCCTACTTCCCGGCGGCGCACGTGTCACTCTTATGTACGCCGTAACATCCGATCTTAACGAACACGCGATTACATTGAGTATTACTGTGGATTCCAGTACTGCGGAAAATTCGTCAGCACGATCTCACGTTTCGTCGTTGGTTTACTTGCGACGGTGAAGTTTGCATTTGAACGTGACAATTTTTTCTTTAATTGCCTCATTTGTCACGGCAGTTTTAAGGCAGCATTCTAGCTTAGGGGCCTATATTTCGGGCGTTACATTTTTAGTATCCATTTTTTTACAGTCTTTTTATCGATGCTTAATGAACTGACAATTTTGTTTAAAGTTATGGGCCTCTAAATATGGCCGTGAAAAAAAACGGGTTGAAACGGTTGACATGATTCCAAAGCTCCCATTCATCTGAAACAGAAATAGAACCGATTTTCTTTGTCAATAAGAATGCCATTACGGCAGGTATGAAGGAGAATTTTTTTTTTTTTTAAATGGTGATTGTCTGAGAAAACGTAAATTTTTCGCCTTATTTTTTTCAATGTTTTTAATTTTTCAAAGATAGTGATAATAATAATTTTGTAATGCCCGAGGCAGAGACGACAGACGGATATATACTGAAGGTCCATACCAAATTTAAAGTCAATCGGTTGGATAGAACTCGAGATTTTATGTTAACCAGGTTGAAAAAAAGCAGTTTCGAGAAAAACGCGTTTAAAGTTTTTTGTACAATTTCAGACAAGCTCAACTATCTATATTGTATAATGGCATAATATACTTACGTTGCATTAATCGGCCATTTCTGTCTCGTAAAGTGTGTGGCTTCCTCGACTTCGAAAAAATGACTTTTTGAAGCTCATTCTTCCCTGCGAGCAGTTCTAGCTTCCTTAGAATCTTCTGACAGTCCGATTCGTGCCGGTGAGGTCTCTCAATTCGGCCTTATTCAAATCGTTATAACTTTGTAAATATTGGGCATTCCAAAATGTTCTTTTGAGAATATATTCTTACAAGTCAATACTTTAAGAAAACGCCAACAAAAAAAAAAAACGATTTTTTCACATTTCTAGCCTAAAATCGTAGTCTCAAGCTACGAAGAGTCAAAGATTTTTAAAAATCCTTTACCAGTCCGTGAAAAAATATTATCCGTACAAAAAATGACGATAAAAGATTTTGAATAGTAATAAAAATAAAGAATTAATGTAAAAAAACAATTTCATTGCTTCCCAACACATGTCACATCCTAACATCAAACTTTTCCCCCCGATTATCTTTGTACGCTCGCAAACATGACGAATAACAATTTCATCAAATGCGCTCAGTCCTATTGATAGGTATCATTGGCAATCCGCTATAGCTTCAAATTCAACGGAGTCGTAATTCGCCCCGTCTATCCGCAGGAAGCCCAACCACCCGGCAATTGCTGTATTAATATCTCCGCATTGCATCGATAAATTGATTTATCCCCATGTTCCACTAGCTCGGCTTCCATTGCCGAAAGAGTGAGCTTCCTCTCCCTCGCTCTTTCGTTCACTTTCTCGTTTTTTACCGTTCAAACACGTAGCGGTGAACCGGCACTACGTCGGCACAATTTTTCCCACCCCGCGCATGGATTTTCCGTAGCTCACTGCCACACTATAGACACGCTTGTCCAAAGCTGTATTGTCGTCGGAGCCCGAGGACATCGTCAGGATCACAGTACGATCGGGAGTGCCAGAGATCGGGAGAAAATACACTGCAGCCAATTATTTTAATGACACATGGATTCGAGTCCTCGCGGCGGGATAAAAGGTTCACCAGAACGTACTCGGTGCACCCGGTCTCCATATATATATATTATAAATCTATCATAAATATATCACATTTATCTAAAGATTATTTCAAGGACCGCTCTGGCCCGAAAATGAAAGGTTCGTTTAACAAAAAAAGTAAGGACTGTCCGCAAAACAGCCAGATATGTATATATATGTGTGCGTGTGTGTGTGTGTGTGTGTGTGTGTGTATGTATGTATATATATGGGACATTCCACGCCAAATCGACCACGTCCCGGCCCGACCTCTTTTGATTTGGCTGAAACTTTAATATGTTATTGTAGTCATCTTAAAACGCTTGTGTGATTTTTTTCAAATTTGTTTACATAATCAAAAATATGTAGTGAATTTTTTAAAAAGTCGCCCGTTTTTTTTTTTCAAATGCTCATAACTTTCCGAAAAATGGACCGATTAACATCTTTTTTTTTAATTCTGCGTTTTGAAATTTCCTTTATGAAAATAAATATTTGAAAAATATTCAATGTCATTTTCGACATGATTTTTTAGTTTTTTGGAATAAAACGCGATTTTTTCGAAGAACGCCACTGTTGATTTTTGATTTTTTCTTGTAACAAAATATGATGAATTCAGCAATTTTTGCCGCCTTTTTTTCTAAACTCAAAAAATTTAAATCTTAATTTTTTCCAAATATAGCTGTTTTCTATGATTATAAAATAATTTTACATGGTTAGTTCTATCATACTCAATACTTTGTATATAATATAAACTCACTTAAAAAGTTTTCCAATGATGTGAAATTATTTTTAAAGGATTATTTAATAGGGAATGAAGTAAATATTCAATTAATTGTTTAATAGTAATTAATGATGAATTTATTCATTTCTGTGACGTTTGAATAATGGTCATAATTTGTGATCTCTTGAATTCAAGAGATCACAAATTATGACAATTATTCAAACGTCACAGAAATGAATAAATTCATCATTAATTACTATTATTGTTCAAAACTTCTCTAATTAGAGAAGTTTTGAACAATAAGACCACCATTTGTGTCAGGTACACAGTGCAACTGCGTTTTCTAATTGGAAATTTTTTTAAGTGAGTTAATATTATATACGAACTATTGAGTATGATAAAATTAGCCATTTAAAATTATTTTATAATCATAGAAAACAGCTATATTTGGAAAAAATTAAGAATAACAATTTTTCAACTTAGAAAAAAATAGAAACATCATATTTTTTTTACAAACAAAAAAATCAAAATTTAAAAGTGGCGTTCTTCGAAAAAATCGTGTTTTTTTAATCAAAAAACTAAAAAATCATGTCGAAGATGACTGAATATTTTTCAATTTTTTTTTCATAATGAACATTTCACAACAAAGAATTTAAAAAAAGATCTTAATCGGTCCATTTTTTCAGAAACTTATGAGCATTTGAAGAAAAAAACGTGCGATTTTTTCCAAATTTCACTACGTATTTGTGATTATGTAAAAAAAATTGAAAAAAATCTCACAAGCGTTTTAAGATGAAAACAATAATATATTAAAGTTTCAGCTAAATTGAAAGGGGTCGGGCTGCAACGTGGTCGATTTGGCGTGGAATTCCCCATATATATTCATAGCACAGCGATCGCCAAAAGTGCGAGACCGATCAGTTATGAGCGTCGATAGCACGCGCGGATGAAATATATTCGATATATCGCATGTTGAACGGCGTAGCGTGCACGAGGCAGCCCTCTATTGTAGAAACCTATGGGAGAGAGTGTGAGCGAGCCAGGGAGAGCAAGAGAGAGAGAGAGAGAGATAGAGAAAGTACCAACCCTATCACTGGTCCTTTTCCTCCATGGGTTCTCTTTGGCTACCCTCATTAATGCTGACTCGCACAATAGCTCGCAGAGATCAGCTAACCGAGCACCCGCATTATGAATAGCCTAGACACGATCCGCAATATCAAATTCTATGTGCGCACGTCAACCGAAGTTGATAATATCAGGTAACAAAAAAAAAATTACTTTGCGCCGCGCGGTAAACGATTAGAAAATATTCGTAAAAAATAATCCACGTGCAATGGAGAGTATGAGTTGGGAATAAATCGTACAATGGGCGAGTGTGATGTTTGTGTCGTTGGAATACAGAGAAAAGGACTTTTTTTGGTTGTTCAATGTTTTTAGGGGGATTTGAATTGCGGGATTCGCTCAAACGTCTTTCAGGATCTTTTTTTTAGATATCTGCAATCTAAATTTGGAAAAGAAAAGAATTTTGGATCGTAATAAAAATAATAAGATAATTAAACATTGGTGGAAACTCCAACACCATGAACCAACCTCTTTCTTGGAAACAGTAATGTTGAAGCTTGCGTTTTTCGAGTTCGACAAAAATTAATGTTATTCGTGTGGACGGATTTTTTTTTTTATACATCCAGTGCGGAAATTGAGTTAGGGCTTTGATCGGACCTATCGTAATATTCCCTAACTTTATTAGGGCCCTAGTCTGGAAGCCTCGCATGGGGGGGAGGGGGAGGGGAAGGGAGAGGGAGAGAGAGAGAGATACAGAGAGAGGAATGATATGCCTGTTATGTTAGATCGAATATAGCTAATCGATTGTGATAAGTATCGTGCCATAAATTATTTAGTCAAGCTATTTATGCTGGTTTGCACCTGTAATGGCAAAGTCTGGTAGTATTGGGGATATCCATACGAGAGAATCTACAACTATGCGCATTAATGGTCCTTGCTTGCTCTGTGTACTTAACCATAGCTTTAGTCGAGCTACCTACCCTGTTATTCCATAATAGGGGCCCGGTCTGGCTCTTTTATGGAAATCCCTTCAAGACAATCGACAAATCCGCCTTTGAAGGCCTCGAATTGTATTACGGATGCTCTGTCAATTCACCGCTCGGGTTGCAGGCTACGAAAATCATTTTAAAAATTTTGTACGAACATCATTGAAGGTCTACAAACTGAATCAGTAAATAAATAAAGCTGACAAGAAACATTTTAAAAAATCCGAAATGAAAGAATTATTTTTTCGATTGCTGGGAGGTAACGTTTTTGTCATGTTTTTACCGAGCGAACGTATGTACATTGCCTCGGGATAAATATTAAACAAAATAATTTTCCTGAATCAGAGGAGTGAGCAATTTGTCGTATGGAAATTCGTTTTTTATTCGGATTAAAGTCCGCATTTTCATTGGAGTCTCGAGTCCAGAGTGGCACACTGTTTGGCTCCATTATGCGTAAAATATAACAAATTCTCGCTGCAAATAAAACAACCGGAACAGGAAAATCGAGTGACTAGACTCGAAACGAGAATGAGTGCACGTATCGCGGAAAAAACACTTGCTAAATTGCACTTGGTATTATTGCTTCGCTATGTATACCACTCGGATCGCACCATCGCGCCCGCATGTAATTTATCCGTGTACGTTTATCCAGCAGCTTCAGCAATACAGTGAATTTGCACTTAACGCGTGCGCGCATCGTGTGTGTGTTTTTTTTTCTTTTTTTCGAAACAGCACCAATATTTAATCTTGTGTTTACTATGCCTCTAATGTGGGATTTTGTCGGGGTGCAACAGCGCTTAGTGTCCGTGTTTTTTGTTCGTCCGGTCGTTAAGGATCGTGGGTTGCGATATTTTCATATACGTATATTTCGCGCAGCCGAGGCAGATTGTTATAAATCGAGGGGAAAGAAACAAAAACGTTTAGAGCTTGAAATATCAGTTGGGAGAATGGTGTATGAAACAGCATTTTATTAACGCTTAAAATACTCGTTTATAATTACGACACGAGTGGAGGGACACCAGGGTTCTTTGTTTTCTGCATTTTATCGCCCTTCGAGGACTTGCTCATTGTACACAAAAAACTTACTCAGTTCTTTTTTAAACTTTGCTCTTTCTACCTTCTATTCATTTCATCGCCTTTCCGAGCGACCATCAACGCAACAGCTCTCACACCATTTTTTCACCCCCTATTTTTCTTAACTGCAAAGTGTCACGGCGCGCATAGTTCAACATGACGTGCAAAAAAAAAACTTGGTTACTCTGTGCCAGGTTAATCGTGATGTATAACTTTTGACGTTACGACGAGTCGTAGATTTAACAATTTTCAAAATGGACCGAATTTTTCGATACGGAAGAGTTTCAGAGCCTGTGGAATTGAACGGTGCTCGGTATGAATGTGCACCCTTCCTTCAAAACTCGAACACCTTTGAAAATAGTTGATAAGAGGTTTTGTAACTGACAGGGCGTGTGCCCCTTCGTCGGAATCGTAGCTTTCCTTTAAGGCAGTATTGTTGTCTAGAAATATGAAAAAATCGTAGATTTTTTATTTATTTTGATTATTCTACAGACCTTTCTGAATACGTCTGGAAAAACCGTTTAATGTTGCTCATGAAATTAGCCGAGTTATAGAAATTATAAGGAGTACGCTCGGGGAGCGCTGTCGAGGAGCAGCAAACTTCAAACGCGTTTTTCTCGAAACTATGTTTTTTAAATCGGCATACACTTTCACTGGACTTTTTTTTTAACGTTGCAAGCAAAATTAATTCGAAACAGTTTTTTTTCCTTCTAGATAACTCGTAGAATGGTTAGTAAAATAGGAATATTTGATAATCAAAGTTTAGCATGCTGCCATTTTGTTTTTTTTTGCTGTATCTGGTACCAAACATCGCAACACTCATACAGAATGAGAATATAGTTGGCTTTTTTTTCGAGATTCATACAACGTCCACAATACTGGTCGCCAATGAGGAGCATTTTCTGTACACTGTTGTGAACAAACCTACAAAAGTGCATGGTAATACATTTTTTTATTTATAAATTTGTACATATTCTTGAAGGATCAATAAACACGTGTAAAAAAGTTCAGAAAGAAAACTGGAACGGTTTAACGCTATTCCATCTTAAAAATCACCTCCCAAACAGCGCTCTAGATAACAATACTGTTTCAATTACGTCCGACTGAGCCTGATACACATCCGGATCCAATCATTTCCGAGGAGATCCACATCACGACAATTTTCGATCCAGAATTACAGTACGATATTGGACGGTATCATCATCATATTTATTTATCCAAAAGTGTTTTTGTATTTTCGTAATATTTCTTTGTATATCCTTTTAGGTTTTTATAATTCGACGTATTTAACTTTTATCGCAAACTTGCCGCTTCACAGGAAAACTATTGAATAATCGGGTAGATGGAGGAGGATATATTTTTCTGAGTTCCGGTTGTGTTAGCATCGAAACATCAGTAAAACTGGCTTCCGCTCAGTAGTCAGGGCGCAAGCCAGTGCCCGACTCAGCGGCCACCCCTCCAAGTATTGATCCCGGCTGACACTGCTTAACACGGGAGATTGCCGAAGTCGCAGACCGAGCACACATCTACCGCTCTCGGCTTAAGCAAAATACCCAGATACCCAGGTATCTGTGTATTCCAATATCCCGGTAGTTACCAATCGCGATAACATTTTTTTGACGACCCTTGGGAAATGCATATTGAAAAAAAACCACGCACTCCAGGGTCGAGTGGTCGGTTGTGCAGCACCGTGGCCCTGTGCTTTCCAGAAGGACGAGCGCGAAAGCCTGGTTGCGGCTGTAAATTCTGTATGCCAATGAATGACGTACCATTAAAGTATACGTGCGGCGCGAAAAGGAGAACATCGACAGCGTTGTTTGTCGCCTCATTCCGATTTTGTGCGATGAAGCAGCGAGGCTCAAAAAATCTCGAGTAAATCAAATCACATTTGCGACAAAACATAATTATTAATTATTAAAAAGGATTCGGCGTTACACCGATGAATGTTGTAAAGGGTACTGCTTTTTTTATGGGCATAGAAAAGTTCAATGAGAATTCAACCTGAAAGTTTCCACAAGTTCTACCACATCGTTTCGAGAAGAAAAACATTGAAATATAGAAAACTTAGGACGATTTGTTGTATGCAATTGTGAACTGCGATGCGATTTGTACGTCAATCACGGCAGTTACAATGGCTGCGAGGGATGTTAGCTAAATTCGCGATTTTTTATAACATACCTATATTGCCTAGATTTTATTCTATTTTTTCCTAAAAAAATAATGTACTTGGGCTGATAGAAATTTAGGCAATTAACTTTCATTAAACACATCTACCATTTAAAAAAATCCGTCTTTGCTGTACGTAGAGAGTTCACATTGGAATCGAAGTGGATTTCGTGCCATTTACCAATTGGCGTTGTTTGAGGATGTTTTATTTAAAATTGTCAACCGGAATTTATTGGATCTCCCAAACAAAAAATATTTCTGATCCCGTGCACAAATTTGTTGGGGAGTTTCAAGATGCACCCACATCTCCATATGGATTTGTTAGGGGCACCGCACGTATGGGAGTCCTCATTGGGGTCCAATTAAATTCTGCACGATTCCCCGATGGACGCCGCTTGAGAATTCTTACCACGTTCAAATCGTAAATATGTGGAAAGTCACGAGAAAAAACTCGGCGTGTTGAAACATAACCTGCACGCTTCGTGAGCTCGTAACATGTATGGTGATATTATATCAAAGTGCAGTAATATGAATAACGAACCTTAATTACTGCGGATTTTCGGTGATGCGATTCAAATCGATTTTTAGGACACACTTTCGTAAGCAATTTATACTTTAAAAAAATAAGATTTATACTTTTTTGAGATCCACTCGTTTTGTATATCTATATTTTTTGTAAAGAAAATTCAGCGTCCAAAATGAGATGGGATCTATTAAGAATCTTATTAGGTTCTGTCGGATAATGTAGCACTTCCTTAGAATTTAAATTGGATTCGTACATTGGATTTCAATGAGGAAACCCGATTAAATTCCAATGTACGAGCGTGACGTTTTAGTATAGGGATCCAATGCGATGATCCATTGAGAATTCCTATCAGGAAGTGAGGACAAGTATGGGAATCCAGTTGGATGTCTTCGACAATTTCTGCACGGGCATCGGTAAAACGCTCGACCCTCCTTCATAATACAAGGCTGACAAAGTTCTTGGTGTCGAAAAGAATTTTCACCTTTCTTTTCACTACACTTTGACAGCATTGTACGGAATTTCACGTTTCAAATCCATGATGTCTTTTGGACCTCTGTAAAAGCAGCATTTTTTTAAACTTAGTTCGGTTTGTATTATCACGGGTGTCTTTTTTCTATTGTTCTCGTCTTTAATAGTTTGCCTATACACTGCTCATCACTTTCTTCTCTTCGAGTCTCCAGAAATACGTCCTACAGCGTCATCTTGTGGATCACGCTTGGCTGATCGTGTTCCATGAGTTTTCAAAACGATGACGCGCGATAAACCCACGGCAAGGCTGATTCGGCAAGTTGACGAATGAGCCTCGCTATCAAGGGGCTGCTAATTTTAATAGCGGTGCCCCAAAGGCAGTCATTATCGAATTTGCCAAGGTGGATGGAGGCTTCGTTCGCGTTAGTCAAGAAGCGAGTGGTTATCCAAGTGTACTTGGTCCAATGTTCACGGAGAATACACGGTGAACCGGAGAGGGAGTGATGAGGTAGAGAATTATAGCCTGCAGGGACTTTAGGGGAGGAAGGGCGTCGAGGGACGGCGGGCAGGGTGCAAACGTCAGCTTTGCGCGTCAACTTGCTCGTCATAATCATTACAACAGAATGGCTTCTCGCTACATCCACCATTACAAAGCCAGTGACTTCTGCCTCGTCTACTCTTATTTGCTGGTTCACTGAACTCCATTGTTTCGGTTTGTGAAAGCATGTCACTCCCAATAATTGTTTTAGGGCTGTGTTCCTGCAGTCCCTCTCAAACAAAAATCTTAGGCGACCCTCACGATTCGCAACGCAAGTGAAAGGAAAATCCGGAAGAAGGAGGTGGTCAGAGAAAGAGAAAATTACTTGCAACTTTGTCGTTTACTTGAAAATTAACGAGAATTTACATTTGTGAAAGGGATGCAAAGGAGTACTAATTAAAAGTAAGAGAAATCACAAACTCCGATTAGATGCGATTCCCAGTAACATTTTTTGAATGACTTCAGAGGGTACATTGCAGTAAGTTCTCAAGCATCAATTGAAAATTTGGAAATTAAATGCAAACACAACTGCTCCTTTATTTTAAATGTAAACAATTAGCAATGTTATTTAACATTTCGTCACTGTATACTCGAGTAGCCAAATTGTGCTCTTAACTTCGTCCGGCTGGTTGGTTTGAAATAAAAGAACGAAATTTGTTCATAAATTATCTACATCGACTTAGCTCTCGCCCGACGAAGCCATGTTAAAAAGTTTTTCACTACAACATCAATGCAATTGAAATAAAAGTGTCCATCAGATTGTAGTCAATATGATATAATTTATGAATAAACATTATTTTATTGTTTTTAACGAAGCAGAGGGATGGGTTTTGGTACAAAATAATGTTCATAAGTATTTATCTTTTTCTTGAAATTGAAATTATGTATATATACAATAGAGGGTGAGATGGAGGGAGGGAAAAACAGTGAACGATGGCAAAGTCAGTCGAACTTCGAACTGACATTCCCAAGGTTCTGGGTTCGATTTCAGCATCAATGGATATTGAAAAATGCTATTCGTGCGGGCTTGGCGGTCCGAACTCATTTCAAAAAATTGTAGATCGTTCCGGTATATGACCCGGCTCAGTGCTGGAAAGCTTGCAAAAACAACAGAAACCAGGTAATCCAAAAGTGCCTAGGGCACAAGGGCCTTCGAAGCCTAACTGGGAAAGACAGGTGCCCTTATAACCAAACCCAACCTACCAATGATATACCAAAACTGAAGTAATTCGCAAAGTTAGTAGTTCATTCCCAAAATGATCATCAATTTTTGCGATGACCCGGTCGTGTATCTCAAATGGATCGTGCTGGTACGCTGCATCTATCTGTGCAACTTGCTAACTATCATTGCAGCCTTTATATATATAATATGTATTAATTATTGGACTAGGCAAGGAGCGGAAGGGGCTGAGGAACGAAAAAGTAAAATGAATTCCCTCTGAGACCGTGATAAAAATAAGAAGAATGATGAGATAGCGTCGACGAGTAAGGGTAGTGTTGGAAAGAAATAGAAAAAAAGATGAACATCCGCGACAGCTCGTACCGCATCATTTATGTAGACTCGTTACACTCTTGCAGAAAGTGCTAGCCGGCGATGATAAAAAGAGAAAATGAATACTTTAGGACGCCAAGGAGATCTTGCGCTCTTGAGGAAATCTAAAGTGCCTGAACTGGTGATCGAGAATGAAGTGGTAAAGCAAAGAACGTCGAAACGATCGAGACCATACTTTCACCTGATCACTCGGACGGTCTTCTTTTTGTTTTACCTCTATCGTGACGAAAAAGAACGTGGTTTTGAAAGCTTTCACTTAGGCTGATCGATTCTATGTGCAATTGACAATTTGAATTGCCGATCGTCCAGTTTGTCCTACATTTGGTGAATTTCGCAAATAGCCTCATCGATAAGCATCCAAGTTCTTATTTTTTTCGAAGGTCGTTGATAGATATAATAGGAGCACATGGATGAAGCAATGAAAATCGGCCCTAGCGTTTTCATTCCACCTCTTTCCGTTTTCGTGCTTCCCTCTCCATCTACGCCTGACGGTTATTCTTATCAACTTCGGCCCTACATTCGCCGCAAACTCATTCTCGTCCTTTCCACCCTCTTTGCTCAGGCTTATGCTTTTCATTCCCGCTTCTGTCGCTTGGCTCCTTCGACCTTGGCCAATTGAACGACGCTCTCATTCCTATCTCAACCTTTCCCAGTCATTTTGCCTCGGGAATTCAACGCCATGTTTTGCTCTCCTCTTATCGGATAGACTCTCCACTAGACCGAAAAGCACGAGGGAGGAAGAGGGCCAGAGGGAAGGAATTGTTGGTGGATCTTTGCCCTGCTTTCTCGGTAGATGTCACGAAGCCAATTAATCGAACTGGTCGGGAGGAAATCTCATGAGCGATCGCTCGTACGCCTCTCATCTCACTCTCCCCCTGTGTCTTTCTACTACTCTCTCGCTCTTTCCTTCCGCGTTTCCTCTAGTTGAGACGTGACGGCATCAACGCTTTTCTTCCGACTCATCCTTCTCAATCCTATTTCAGGCGAGAGAACACAACAGCGAATCCTCGACCATATCCTTCGGCGTGGGATGGTCTCGACACAAAAACTTAATACCATTTTTTTCTTCGCGCCCTTTCTTCGCTCCCTTTTACCAAAGTTTTCTCGTTTGAGGCGATCGGTAAAACGAAACGATGTACCAACCTACGATGAGGAAAGGTCATCAAAACATTCCATTAGACAGGGTAATTTGCTGAAGCTCTTGTTTTTCGTAGCTCTTGAGAAGGAGGCTACTCACGAGGTTGAAACCCATATGACAAGCTGAAAACGCGAAGTATCCTTTTAGGAATACTGTTTGGGAATGGAGACTTTCAATCGCGAATGGAAATCCCGTTCTTCGTAAAAGGGAAAAATCATCGTTGGTGTATTCTTGCAAATGTAATTGTCCTGTGCTTTATGTAGTTCATTGTTATTGTGATTCGTTTCCTCTCTATCCTTACGAATTTTTATTCAGTAGTCATTTATCTGCAGCCAATAACGTACGAATATAAATACTATATGTTCTTTTTGCAAACCGTTTCTTGATGCATGTCTTCACTAGGGGTGTTGACTTCACTTATCGATAAGCCGCTATCGTTCCTTCTGACGTAATTAATTATAGTGGGAATTTTTCACGAGTTGGTCATCACTACCGATCTTGATTGTACCGAGTTACTTCCTCTCAAGAACGAGCAACTTAGCAGCTACTTTATTTATTGGTTTGAAAAGATAATCGACAGCTTAGATTCTTCGTAATTGCCAATTTAACGTTGTTATTAAGATTATGATTATTTTTATTACAAAGATACATATTAAATCAAGGAATGGCAAACTTTACGATACTGGGGTTTCTTGCTGACGTACGAAACCGGCATATTTCGTAACCCATCAAGTCGATGTACCATCTCATCTAGGAAGGATCATAACCACTCGAGGCTTTCCCTCTCTCTCTCTCTCTCTCTCTCTCTCTCTCTCTTTCTCTTTATTATATTGGGCAATGCTCTCAGCAGCTGTGTGGGTTTATACGTAGCTGCGTCCAATACGAAACTTGGCCGAATAGATAAGGGAGCCCGAAGGAGCAGCGCGTTAAGCGTTAAACGGCTATATCCGAGTTGCAACGATGGAGTTTAGCATCAAAACGTGATTTCCAACATATTCCGCATAATTGCTGATATCAAAATTTGCGGCTTATCTGGAAAATGGTTCACGCAGACGAAAATTCAAGAGGCAAACAGATTTCTTGAAACAGCCTCCCCCTCGGCATTAGAATTTACGTAACGTTATTCCGCAGCTTTTATAATATGAGATCCGAGCGTTTACGATGGTAGGATTTTACGGACTAAACAATAGTTCGATTGAAACGATCTCTGGATTTGCGTTGCTTGCTCTTTCGCCTTACGAGCCTAGGGTAGTTTCAACCGGGTCCTTTCCTGTTGCACTTGTATGCGTGCGAGTGTCGTTTGCGCATCCATGTGTACGTAAGGATATGGATCAAGGCGTTTCTGGCGTTTTATTCATTCCTCATCCTTACGGAATCTCTCCTTGGATTTCAGCGCGAATTTGCCAATCAATTCAAACGTCTCGTGACCTTTTTTTTCACCCTCGGTAACCTTTCGATCAAGCTCTGATTCGAATAAGTACCTTATACTTGTGTAGATATGTTCGAATGCGTACAGTGGCAAAATACAAAATTTACAATATATATACATCACATTGGCAGAAAAAAAGTACGCACCTTCCTATTTATTTCCCATGGTCCTTTGCGTACTTTATTTTGTCCACTCCTGTATATACATATATATATATATATATATATATGTGTGTGTGTGTGTGTGTGTGTGTGGGTGTGGAAGTGTATCTAAAATCGGAAGGGTCAGACTTTACGATTATTGGTATACATTCGTGAAAATGGTGGAAGCAGAAGATTGGCAAGTTATTTCAGCCTCTTTTTTTATATACGCACATAGAAGAGGTTGGTGCAGGATAGCCCCTTTGGGCAAGACGTTCCCTCGCCAAAAATCGTATCGCCTGGATTTTGAGTTATTGGAGCACGTACAAAGCAAAGGTCCAGAAGACATCATGGATTTGGAACGTGGAATTCAATCTTCGTAAAGTGCCGTGAAATTGTGACGAAAAGAAGGATGAAAATCCCTCTCGGCACAAAGAACTTTGTCAGCATCGTATTGTAAAAGCGGGTCGGGCGTTTCACCGACGTGTGTTAACGAACACTTATTTTTTTTAGTGATAAATTTGTTCAATAAAAGTTGATTATCTAAGTTTTTATAAGCCCAAGTACATCGTTTTTTAAAAGAAAAAACAATAAAATAAAATCTAGGCAATATAGGAATCTTTTGAAAAATAGTGAATTTTAGTAACATCCCTCGCGGACATATTAACTGCGGCGATTGACGTAGAAATCGCAGTGCAGTTCACAATTTCGTACAAACAATTTTGCTAAGTTTTTTGTATTTTAATGTTTTTCTTCTTGAAACGATAGGGTGGATCTTATGAAAACTTTAAGGTTGAATTGTCGTTGAACGTTTTTAAGTCTCGAAAAAAGTCAGTACCCTCCACAATATTCATCAGTGATACGACGAATCCTCTTTAATAATTGATCATTATGTTTGGTAGCAAATGTCATTTGATTTACTCGCGATTTTTTGGGCCTCGCTGCTTCGTCGCACAGTGTTGGGATAGCGCGACAAATAACGCTGCCGATGTTCTCCTTTGCGTGCCTCACGTATACTTTAATGGTACGTCACTCATTCGCATACAGAATTTACAGCCGTAGCCTGGCTTTCGCGCTCGTCCTCCAGGAAAGCACACGGCCACGTTGCTGCTTCACCGACCACGCGGCCGTGGAGTGCGCGGTTTTTTTTTTCAATATGCATTTCCCAAGGGTCGTCAAAAAATGTTATCGCGATTGGTGACTATCGGGCAGAAAATTCGATTTCGCCAGAAAGCTATGTGCCTCCCAGCTCTGTCGTTCACCTCTATTGTCTCGTAGGTTTATTCCATCGTTTGGCTCACTCTTGGAATACACGAAGGATTTTATTTTTTTAACCCTCGTTTTTTTTTTTTAGTTTTACAGCGTCGCAGGTGTAGGCAGAAAACCTCGTTGGTAAAATAATCGAGCGGAGAGTTAAGCTTCGAAAATCAATACGGGATTTGGTATAATTGCTTGTTATATCGATTGGAAATTTTGTACTCATTTAACGATGTCATGTAATTGTGAAAGATGTAAGCAAAAAATGGTTGACAATTTTTTAAACTATTTCATCTGATTAATCCTCTTCTTTGGGAAGATGAAGTTATTTCAATGTCTGCATTATTGACTCGGTCACTTTGAGTTTTCATCACTCTTCATGTGTTACTTTTCAACGCCATACTACCTGGGTCATTAATAAATATCGCTCGAAACCGCGACGTTCTTCCTTCGACTGTTTTCCGGTCACGGATTCTTTGCTTCCTTCATTAAGACTCCATCGGTATCGGCGATCCTTCGCCTGATTTCGATCCGTATACCATTGTGCCTACGGTCGCCGATTAGTACGGGAAGTTAGGGTTTTTAGGGCATCAGTACACCATTACATCGTTGAATTGGCGAAGCTTTTACCATTCGCGTCGTTTGCCTTCTGTAAAATCCATATCTTCATCACTCATTGTCTTGCCAGGGCACTCAAGGTTGGGCAGTCCCGAACAATATCCCGAGAAAGTGCCGGTACTTGACTACACTTAAGAACAAAAACTGTACGGTGTGGATTATGACCGCAATTTGCGGCGAATTCGTGCATTGTTTGGTAGGAAGAGGGCGACGAATGCACACGAGTATAGTCTGCACTGCATTGTTCGACATGCGGAAAACGGAAAGTCATCCCGGCGAACAGTGCTCTATGATTTCTCCGAGAACCGGAAGCTTAGGGCTTTCGAGCAAAATGCAGACAATAGCTTTGTCTCCAATTCTCGAAGTATCTTCATCGCATACATATGAAACGATGAACTTCATACGCAAGTGTAAATGGCTCGTGAATGGGTGCTGAAGAATCCGGGTTCCGAATGATTACATCCGGATGTTCAGCTTCCAAGGGAAACGGAGAAAAAGTGCTACCAATTTCGGTCGACTCGTTATTGATGTAATCCTTCAAATTTTAATTCGTAAAATGCATATAAAAAAAAAAAATTCCTTTCCGGATGGAAGCCTTATTGAGGATCAGAGGTACGCCAACATTTCGCAAACGTTACCGTCTGCATCATGAGGGCTGAGAGATCCGGATACTGTAGCTCTCTGGTGTCTCAGGTTTTCCATTTATGACTGTAGTCATCGTTCCAGTACCAGCCAATAGGATGATTTTAATTGATCACCTGTTGAATTAAAAACATCTGATTGGCCGGTGCAGTGATTTGGAACAATGACTGCAACCATAAATGGAAAACCTGACACCAGAGCTTCAGAATCTGGAGCTCTTAGTCCTGATGATGCAGACGTTTGCGAAATGTCAGCATAACGCTGACGTTTAGTGCTCTAATTAGCAATTAATTTAGTAACTAATATTATTCTCAACACAAACTCTCGTAATTACATTAAGAGCCGTGAAAACCTTTGAATGAAAATATTTTCCTGCCTCTCAGGTGGCATATTTCACTCCTGGTTGTGGGCCAGCAGTTTTTCGTAAACCCGTTAACTGCCTCAAACTTTTGAACTGTAATCGGCAAACTTTAGATACATTTGAAACAATATTATCTTGTTTTTGAGTAAAGTAGTTTCAGTAGGTTTGTATTTGTTTCTAAGTAACTAACTAACTAATTAGTAACTAGCTAATCTAGTTTTAATTAGTACCTAATATTGTTCTAATTACAAACGAATCTAGTCCTAATTAGTAATTAATCTAGTAACCGATTTTATTCCCAACATTGATGGTGGATTTTGAGAAGTACCACCAATTTTTCGTAAGTTCGTTACTGCCCCAATCTTTTGAACTATAATCTGCAAACTTTAGATACATTTGAAACAACTTGCTTAGGGGTAGAGTAGCGTCTTCAGTAGGCTTGTATCTGTTTCTAGCTGCCTAAACATTCTTTCGACAGAGGTATTCCAAAAATTCTAGATCCCTGCAAAAAGTTCCTAGAACAATCCAAACATAACGGGTATTGACAAACATCATCGTTACAAACTGTTCAGTATGCAATGTTATAAAAATCTACCGAGCTTGTAACGACTGAAAATACTTTCGCTCCTAGGGGAGTTTCGTGGGTCCCCGAGAACTACATATTGCGCAAGTTTGCATCTTGCTTTTTTTGTTTGCATTTCACTGCCAGAAAATGGCGAGCGCCGCGTTCGGCTGGTGCCTCGTTAGTCGCAGTGAATTCGATTTGGAAAAGGGATGAGGCCTTAATTAGTCTCGGGTACGGGTGCGTGAGAAATTGGCGACAGGTAGGCTAGTCCCCACCCACCTTCCGTATAAATCCTTCTGTCCTCGTCTTATCTAATCCGAGGTGAACTGCTCGACGCGCGCGTTCAGTCGGGCCGGGGCTTTATTTGAAACTGCGCGAAGCTACGAAGTTTCAACGTTCGTGAGGCTAGTGTGTACGATGTGTGTATATTCGTTTAGTTTCCAACGAGCAAAACACGAAAGTTGCACCCACACCTACGACATTTCTCTATTAGCAGGTTCGGCACTTCCAGCACTCCATGCAATGTACATCCTCGCGACTACCCGTTGCAATTCGCTCTCGTTCGTCGTCCGATCCGAGATTTTCCATTCGTCACAACCGATAATCGGTGACCTTATTCTTACAATCGAACTCCGTAACGTTGTTCATCGTTGAGCAATACTGCGCAATGAATTTCGCATCTTTGGAACGCTATGAAAAACATCAATTTTTCATTGTTTTTTTAACTCGAGATTTGCAACCGATATTTGCAAGAACCGATTTAGGATGGTAACAAAAATAAAGAAATAAAAACATCTAAGCAGAATTTTCGTTGCACTCCCATGAGTCATTATAGTTTTCAGCTGAGTCTTCCTTACGCTTAAGGGATACCTTTACAACTTTCAAAAAAGAATTTTTTTCTTCCATAAAACGTTAGTCCAATGTCTTAAAAATATCGTACCAAAAGTTTGAACCAAAATTCGAAGCGGTTTGGAAGTTATAGCCATAAACGTGACATAACTTCCCGACCCTTGAGGGCACTGCATGCATAGTCGTGCGTTACCGACGGGTGCGTTATTTTGGAGCATACTCAAAATACTCAAAATGCCAATGAAAGTTTCAACTCAACGATCTGGATCTGGCTCCGAAGCACTTGAATTCTGGATTGAAAATGATCGAAATTGTATCCTATCTTCCGGCTGGACTATTCAACGAAGGATATACATCGATTTTGAAAACCATGCTCGCATTAGATATCATAATTGGAACTCAGTGCAATAATTACGCCAACAGCGCCGGCGCTCGACAGTTACATCGACAGGAGCGGCGCAGCTCTTTATCGACCAAAGAGGCTCGAAAAGCACGGAAAAATGAAATGGCTGAAGAAAATCAATTCTTCGAAGAAGCTGAAGGCTTAGTATATGACCCTGGAATCGCTAAGTAGCCAGTAAGTAATTATTATCATTGACTTTTTCAGTGACCAAACTTTAAACGCGTTTTACTCAAAACTACATCTTTCAAATTGGCATACATCCTTATCAAATTTGGTACATAACTGAACAATATCATTACCTAGTCTATAAGCCTAAATGTTTCAAAAAATCGGCCAAGAAAAATACTTTTCCATATCAAAATAGAAGAAAAATGTCATAAATAACCGCAATGTCTATTTAAAAATGGTATAATTTTTCCAATTTTTTATTTTTCACTTGTTTTTTAGGCTCACAGATAAACTATAAATGTTTTCAATGACAATTGGAATCTGAAACCTATTGGTTTCGGATGAAAACAACGAGCACCAGAGTGTATCCCATTTTCGAAGTCCCGAGTCGACCTGCTCCAAAGCCAGCGGGATAACTTCGCTATTTTTTATTTTTTTGTAACTTTAAAAATACCCTTTGGTAGATCAAAGTACACCCTAATAAATGCTGAAGTTTAAAAAATCTGAAATAATTATTTCCCTACCAAAAAAATTCCACAAAATCATCGATTTTTTAGCATTTAAAGGTTTCTTCCCCCTTAAGTCATTATGGGCCTATTTCTTTCAGAAGTACACTCGGAACATAATAAACTCGAGATTTTCTAGTTAAACTCTTTGGAGTTCAACTTTAACGTCATGCACCTGTCTGTGAAATATTTGGCGCGTATAAGCTCGAAATTTGTATGGCCTCCGGCAATATCCTAGAGTCGAAATATATTCGAACACGATTGAAAATAATATTTTTTTTTAATTTCACTACATTACAACAATGCAAGCTTCAGACAAAAAAAAAATGTGCCGACTATTCCATCACAGTGAAAATTGAATGTTCTAGTCTAGACGAAATCCCAACAAGCTTTTTTACGATCGTTGCCATAAACGCATACCTTACTTTATTTCCATATTGTTGCCATGATCTTATATTTTATTGGGCATAAAACTAAGATCATGTTTTTGGAACTCGTATGAAATTTGAATTCAACCAAAACTTTTTCCTTCAGACAACCAAATTTGGAACTCGATTTTTTAAATAAAATAAATCTAGAAATATCGTATTTCACACAAGTTATGCGTTACAGTAAACCAACATTTTATTCAAATGATTTCACGCTGTTTTTCAAAGCGACGCAATTCGCATGGATCATTTTAATCGTGGTGGATGCAGGAAGCGGGTAAGACCAGAAATCCTGATGGCATCTTTTTGATCGTAACGAGATCGTAACTATTATACTGGGCCGAATGGTTCGGACAAGCCACCTTGCTGACCTACAATACCGAAATCGACCATCAAACTGAACTGCACCTGTTAAAGTACACGCAGCGTAACGCACTCCCGCTCTGTTATAACACGAATACGCATTTTCCACTCTCCACGTTCTGGGCACGTGAATACGTAATGACGCTACATTCGTTCGGCTCGCGGATGCATTTACCCTCGTCGACAATGGGGGCGTCGGCGACCAAAAACATTCGAACCAGTTAGCGAGAGATCCAGAGCGACTATTATGCGGATAAACACGGGGGCGTTTCCATTATTTGTCCTGAACAGAGCACAAACACCCGAGCTTATCGAATTTATATCTTTCAATCGATTAATCCACGCAAGAAATAAGTTCCATGGATTTTAAGATAGTACAAAAAAAAAAACGGCAAATCTATTCGTTGTCATGGATTGTTTAGAGTTTCGAAAAGAAAAGACCAACGGCGTCGCGAAGTTGCGCGATTAATCAATTATGGAAAGAAATTGTTCTTTTTTCGTGGTGGTGCAAATTGTTGGAATGTAATGGAAACTTTTATAATTTATTTATCTCGTTTTTATTATTGAAGTGAAACTTCTTATACGAGGTTACACTTTCTAACGCTACCGTGGAGGGGGAAATAAAGAGAGAGAGAGAGAGAGAGAGTGCGCAAGTGCACTAGTATCCCCATTTTATACGAAGAATCATACGGCGCGTCACTAGCAACCTTTCTAAAAACATTCTTGCTTTGCTTCTGCTACCCAGCAAATGTTTTTGAAATGTGCCTCAAGTGACGCTTCGCAGGCATTGCTTGTTGCGTTGTCCTGTTTACCTCGGTGTATTTACATTCGATTTATAGTGTGGAGAATTTTTGTTGCTGTTTGTTTAATTTTTTATAAAATATTTCGTAAAATATATGAGGTGAGTGATATGGGATGAATATTGAAAGTGATTATTTAAAACACTGAAAGTGTGAAAAGTGGAAAATGGCTAATAATTGTGGAAATAATTCACCGAGTTCTAGGTTATCTGAAGGTACGTTCTATTTTATCTTGTTTTATCATTTTTAATAATTTCAATCATTCATAAATAATAAAAATAATAATAAAAGTGACAACAAAAATGATGAATGAAGATAATCAACAGAAAATTTAATGCGAATTTAACATAAATTGCTTTTTAAGATTATGAGCCTCGTTAGAGGTTAAATGAAATTGAAAATGAGAAAAAATTCAATTCAATTGAATTTAAATTGCAATCTTACTTAAGTCAATAAAGTTTACAATGAATTCCAAATTTATAATTCGATTGTCAATGCAGAATTAAGTTTTTGATCGAAAATTGAGGAATAAAAGTTAATCTTGCAATTTTGCAATTGAAGAAAATGCGATCGTTATGTTTTTTATTTCTTTTCAGCACAATCTGGTATTTTCATTCATCAGTGACATGAGTGTTTGAAGTTTCACTTCTAATGAGCGTGGCTAGCACGCATACAATTTTATTCAAGATCTTTATGTTAAAAGTTAGATTGTAGATAGATGAGGCACCCGAAAAGTGTTTGGGTTATTTCAGCAGGCGAAAAAAAAATTGTTAAAAAAAATTAGGCGATTTAAACGAATTTATTTCCATTAGATTTTAATGATGCGAACTTTGGCATAATCTTCTTTCAAGCTCAACTCCCGAGAGCTGAAGTTTGTATCGTTAAAATGCACAGAAAGTTCTTTGAGGCAACGAAAAACACTGGAACGTTTTCCAGGTTTTTTTATTGGAGACCTACCATCGAAATGCGCAAAAGATTTCGAGTAATGATGAAAAGAAAGAAACATAAAGTATTTGCATTGCATTCCAACGATAAAAACTGAAACGTTTTCCAGGATTTTTATTAGAGATCTACAGTCGAAATCCACAAAAGATTTCGAATAATGATGAAAGGAAAGAAATATAAAGTATTTACATTGCATTCTAACGGTGAAAACTTTAACGTTATCTTTTTTCGAGTTCAACTCCCGAGAGTTGAAGTTTGCATCGTTGAAATGCACAGAAAGTTCTTTACGGCTACGAAAAACACTAAATCGTTTTTGCGGATTTTTATTAGAGATCGACAGCTGAGATCTTCCAAAGATTTCGAATGATGATGAAAAGAAAGAAATATAAAGTATTTTCATTGCATTCCAACGGTGAAAACTCTAATACCACGGACGGGTAATCCTTGTCGTGCACGTTTTCGGATGAATCGGATGAGGGATGTATGCGTTGCAGCTCGGCGAAGAAAAAAAAACCTCCCGATGCGTTTTCCGCTCCAGCGAGCTTTCTCGTATAACTTTATGGGCGACTCCACAGATTTAGCTGTTCGCAAGTTGCTCACTCGTGGTTTGAAACGAGGAGAAGCGTGCACTTAATTTACGATATGCGATTGCCCATGGCCTCGAGAGTAGGGAATACATTCGCTATAGTCGCAACCACCCCACCCAGTGACTATAGCGTTTCGTCTTTCGTTCACGACCCCTAACGATCCTTATGCTTTTCTCCTTTAAGAAGAAAATACTTGTGTACGTAGCGACCCGCAACTGTAGCACAACGTTATACGGCCATTGCTTCGTTCTTCGTATACCACAACCGCGCTATTTAGGCGCTATTTCGACTTTCATACGTTTTGCCGCCAATGAGAAGCATTCCCCATGCGTACATCGCGAAATCGCCTGGTCTGCTGTCGATTTCTTGCGAATTTATTTGACGCTTGTCATCGAGATCATTTGCACTTCATCACCTTCGACATCAGGACCTCGTAGTATCGCAATCGTGCAAACGATTGAGGTGCGGCTCCGATATTTCTTCACTCCCTCAAACACGCGTCCACATATTTCGTCCAACTTCCGTTGATGGCTCGATTCACGCTGATAAAAGTTTATAGATGATATGAAACTACGAAAATCGAATTCGGTGACCAAGTTCGTGAACGGACGATGTCCATAAACTTAAATGAGGTACCTGGAGGATGGAGTGATGCTCTATAGGCGGAGGTTGTGGGCATAACAATTTCGTATTTTACGATGTTATTTTCAAGGATTTTGATGCTAGCAGGGAACATGACTTTGGTGTCCGCCTTTGATTTCCGTGCAGACATTTTTTAGGGGGTCCACAGATCCTATCACATCCCTATAGGGATTTGATCCGGACGCCGCTCGTACAGAGTCCAGATTGGAATCCAAGTGGATTCCACTCTATTTCCTCATCAACGTCATTTGAGAATTTTCTATTTTAAATTATCAAACAGAATTTGTTGAATCTCCCAAAAAATTATATATTTTCTCGTGATCCCGTATACAAATGTGTTGGGCGTCCCAAGATGCACCCGCACCTCCATAAGGATTTGTTAGGGATACCGCACATACCGAGTCCTCGTTGGAATCCAATTGTCTTTTACATTGTTCCCCGATGAACGCCGATTGAACATTTTTATCACGTTCGAATCGAAAATATATAAAAAGTCACAAGAAAAAACTCGGCGTGCTGAAATGTAACCTGTACGCTTCGTGAGCGTGTACGCGTGTAGTGATATTGTGTCAAGGTAAAGTAAAACAAATCCATGTTTACAGTGAGTGGTCAGTGCTGTGATTCAAATCGATTTTTAAGATATACCTTTTTAAGCCTTTTTGTACTTGTTGAAGATGCGATTTATACTTTTCTAAAATCCATTCATTTTGTATATTTACAAATCTTGCTTGAAGAATTCAACGTACGGAATGTGATGGGATCTATCAAGAATCGGATTTTGTTCAGTAATCTAAGAATCCTTTAGGATTCAAATCGGATTCGTACATTGGATTCCAATGGAAAATCACGATGAGAATCCAATGTACAAGCGTGACGTTTTAGTATGAGGCTTCAATGGGTTATCGCATTGGACCGCTATATTAAACCCATTGGATCTCTATCAGGAAGTAGGAACAATTATGGGAATCCAATTAGATCCCTACGACAATTTTTGCACGGGTTTGTTGAACCTCATGTATATGGTAGAGCATTAACTATTAGACACGTATTCTTTTTACCAGTGGGAAAACGGTTCTAAGGGTTGGAAGCACCCCTTAGAATGAAGCATGTCAAGGGCTGATTTTGCAATTTCACCCGCAAGCAGTTTACCGATTTCAGTGAAACGGAAACGAAAATTCTTCCAATGTAATACGACAGAAATCCACTATGGGTACATTGGAAAAAAAAACAAAAATGAAGGGATTTATCACCCCTTTACTTTTCTTTCTCTCACCCCAGATAAAAAAGGGGTCGGTCAAACTGAACACAACGGGTAACCCTTTGAAGGGGGAGCAAAATCAAAGTTTACGTATTTTTTACATTTTTTTTTCTAGACAACAAGCTTAAGAGGGTAAACCACATTGCATACATTTTCAACAATTTTTAATGCAAATTCAGGGTTTAGGGGGAAATGAATGAATTCGTTTGGGGGGAGTGAAATCGTATTCAGGAGGTAAAAGTACATTGATGCGGACTCGTAAAAAATATTTAAAATCCATATTTTTTCCCATTTCGACGAAAAATAAGTGACTTCACTGAACCGTAGATCATTTCTTTTCTGCTTCAATTTGACACTCCATTCCATGCTCATTCTGTTCGGTTTCGGTTGCTCTGTAAAATGCCGTTTGATTTATTGAGCTCCGATCATTTTGCGTTTTTATGCAAAATTTCAAAGACGGACCATTGGTTGTTTCGAATTTTTCGATACATACCCCTTTGTTTCTTTTTCTAATTAAAACCTAATAGAGATATCGAGATAAATCAAGCGGCATTCTCTAAGTCTAGCGAAATCCATTTCAAAACCTTCATTAAGTTCATGTCACTCAAATAGGACCGACGCCACGGTAGTTTAAACTTTGGGATTTTGACAATATTAAAAAGTGGCCAAAAAAGTCGAATTATTTTTTTTCCGACTTTTTAAGCATTTCAAGGGTCTAGTCGATGGGAGATTTTCTGCCGATTACGAATATTATCTAGTTTCTGTCGAAAGCTGAAAATTATGTCGGCTAAACGCGAAAACCGTATTTTATCACACTTTTTACGTTTTTTTAAACGAATTGGGGGATCGGGGGGAAATAAATGGTGCATTCCTATTCAGCAGGTGTAATTTAATGGATATAGGCTTGTAAAAAAAACATTAAAAATCTAAATTTGTTTCCCACTTTGATCAACAAAACGTTTTTATTCACTCAATCTTTTTTGAACGACCGAGCGTTCATTACTGTCGGAGTTTATTATTAGCAGACAATCAGTTCGTGAAAATCATTTCATAAAAATAGATCAATTATTTTTAGGCTGCGCTGGACTAAGATTTTTCTCCGATCGAATTTTGAAGGGAAAATTCGTTATTCACGAATTATTTTTCATCGATAAGAGTATCGGGAGATTGATCGGACCGAATTTCGAAAATTAGCACTAGTCGATGTGTCTCAAGACCAGAAACTGGACCAGATGACTGAATTCAGGGAAATTCTAGTCAACAGAATCCGGCTAGTTAGACACAAGGGTCTCCGACCGCACACAAAATTGCATCGAACCGCCATGATTTCTTGATCAATACACAATTCATATAGGTATAGGCATAACAGCGGAAACGGAAATACAGGCTGCAAATAGTTATTGTGTACATTTGACAAACGATCGATGCTTGCCCAGGCATTACCACCGCAAGCGTAGCACTGAGCAAATAGGACAAT
This sequence comes from Ophion ventricosus, assembly GCA_963932345.1. Taxonomy (NCBI): domain Eukaryota; kingdom Metazoa; phylum Arthropoda; class Insecta; order Hymenoptera; family Ichneumonidae; genus Ophion; species Ophion ventricosus. The sequence continues at coordinate 12,972,668 of OZ010713.1, forward strand.
CTTTCACATTGCAATATCGAAACCTATATCAACACCAATACAATCTCATTTGCCACCCGCAAATGCCAAACTTTCATTACTTTGAAATTTGTCCGTTTCCTCGCAATATAACCGATCTTTTCTTCTCTCTGTAAATTTAATATCAACAGATCCATGTTTTCGTAGGTAAAAAAGTATGATATTGTGTTGTTGTTGAGGAACACCCACAGGGCTGAAGTACATCGACAACCCGATGGAAAATTGTACCGAAGATCATAATGTACAGTGCTCCTATTATTTCTTATAAACTCTAATATATACTCACAAATATTGCCTCACAGATGAAACTGTAGGTTATGCATGAGAATGAAGTTTGCATCGTTGGAATGCAATGACAGTGATTGTTTTTCAATTGCTCAAATTTCTTTGGGAATATTTTAGCGACGAAAAATCCCCAACAAATTTTTTGATCGGTTATTTAGAAATGTATGATCTAAATCTGCAAGAAAAGATTTTGTAGAATAATGAAAATGAGGAAATAAAAATATAAAGAAGAATGTTCGTTGAATTCCATCGATACAAACATCAACACCATGGTTATGCAGCATCCCTACTATTCCTTATGTATCCTTATAGGTCCTCATAGATAGTCAATAGGTAATCCTATTATTTCTTATAGAATCCACATCTTATGATGCGGTGTGTGTGTATTTTTTTTCAATGACTTTTCTCAAATAGTTTTTGAGTTTCGCCGTACACGCTCTTGTCAAACAGACTGTATATCATCATAGATACTACAGTGTCTCACAGATCATACAACCAATCAGATGTTCCTCATAACATATTTTTCAGATCATTTTATATTACACGATAGGTCATGTAGCAAATCATGTTTTTTTTTCTTCGTCCAGGGTTTGTATTTAATTTTGCTGCGTCGACCCCTGGGGAACTGGGTGGCCGCTGTACTCAATAGAATCACAAATCCATTAGCAACATGCTCGTATTCTCGGAATATCAGCTTTCCAACGGCATCATATCGTTGTGTCGCGCTACAAAACAAAAAAATGATCAAACAGAAGCGAGAGCTGGCAACTGTTGTGCTCTTGCTCTCTACAAAGATATTTTTGGGGCTCATATACAACATCCCAATCACACTGACCCCAGCAGCTACGTTGAACTCATTATTTTCAGGGTCGTTCAGCCGCTCTCGTACAACCCTCTGGTTCTCCCTTCATACCAGATCGCCGACTGGCCACCACACGACTGCCCATATATCTCCGTATCCCCGTGTACGTCGCATCGGAAATTATAATACTGTATTACATACACACGCATACACGAACGCAGACTCGCAAAATCATCGGACGCAGCGTTTCAACCAACTTTTCACACCTAGTATTTATATCTGATTATCCAGGAATATGAATATTATATTCGCGAGAGTGGGCTGGAAGGGGGGGGGGGGGGGAGGAGGAGGAGGTGCGTCACGTAGATAAATTTCACGGTAGCGGAACGCAGTCATTTCCATACATGCCCACTATCCAGACGTTTTCATTAATATATCGCATGGGAAAACGAGGTCCACCCTGGTTTCGTAATTTACATGGAAGAGACATGAATGCTCGTACCGTGAATTCCCTCGCACGTATATGTATTAACTAATAATATTATAAGGTGTAACACCTGTCTGTATGTTCGTTTTTACAGGCGCAAATTATATTCTTGATTTTTGGAAATCGTCTTTCTCGGTCTCAGCAAAGGGGTTGCCAAAGTGTGTTAAGCTACTTTCCTGAGCTTTTGGTCTATAAAAGTAAACGCTTTTAGCATTTTACTGTACTTTGTTTCATGCGGACACTTCGTGTAGAGCCTGAGAAAATAGGATTGGGCTCTGAAGAGGACAGCGGCACGCAATACTCTTTAGCTTTGTGAGGAAGCCCTTCAGTAATTACTCGATGTGAAACAGTTTCATTAGATTCAATTATTTTTTGGCTCCATCCGTTGTTTTTTTCTCGCGATATAAGTATGTTTTAATCGATATAGAAAGTGAATTTTTCGAATGATAAAACGTGCTTTTTTAAAAATAATCTTGGTAGATGAAGTCTTCATGGGTCTCCTTAAGCAAAAAACAGGTTGATTTTCAATATTTTTCTCCGATGAAAGTATTCGGATTACGAGGTTGGAATTTTACAAATAATTAATACATAGTCTTATCATGTTTTAGTTTTTTTTTTATATTGATAAACAATGCAATTATTATTATTATTTGAACAGAGTGCAGCCGTCGCTGCATGGTCCATCGGTGTAGGTGGTTTTGGCGCCTAGGGTGGTCTGAAATGAAAAATAAAACATGAAGTTTTAATATCATAATAAAACTATCGTATTACCGGATACTTTTTTTTTAATTCGAATAATTACTAAAATGGCAAGTCGTAGAAAAAGTTCGATTTTCGAATAATCGAAAAAAAAAATGCATAATTTATCATTAACAACTGGATAAACATATCAAGAAATCATTCGGTCATACGATAGAAAATGTTGTAAACTATGCTCTGTCCGAATTTGGAGTGAAGCGAACGAACAGATTTTGTGGTACAACCCACACCGTTACATTGATCAAAACGCCAAAAAAAAGTCAATCGGAGCGGGACGATTCGCCGCAGCGCAGTGAACGACCTAAGCCTTCCCAAAAATCGTCATAAAACGGTCAATTTTTGGAATTCTTACAAAACCAAATTTAAGACCCGACGCTACAGAATCGGCATTAAAAAATCGTATTTTTGAAATTTCAAGTTTATGCAGACGTTTTAATACAGTATGACCCTAAAATCCATTCCTCACACGAGAACCAAGTCAAGCAACATACAGGCGAGGGAAGGTGTGGGCCAAAATTAGTATGTACACGCAGAAAGGTAATTTTGAACCCGTTGCATCTACGAATCTTAACTATCAACATGTCTGACTGTTTTGATGACCGTCCTCAATGTTTTCAAAGTCGGCTTTCGACATAAAAATTTTACCACATAGGTTAGATCCATCAAAGAGTGGATCGCTACCAAACAGTACGCGGTGCTTTCAATTGTTTTATATTTTCTTGCGTTGGCAACACCACCTAACCTTTCAGTGGCACATGTCGTGTCAAGGTGTTGGACAACAACTCGCTTCGTTAAGATATTTATTTCCAATTTTATGACTAATAATCGATTTTCGATGTGTTCGATCTTATTTTTTAACCATTTTAAATACGTTTTGTAAGGTTTGCGATTAATTTGTACCCAACGAATGTTATTATACTTGAAATTTATGATCCAAATTTTTTTATTGAGAGGTTATGTCGCCGTTTTGCCTGCTTACGAAAATTATAATGACCATAGACTAAAAACACGTATTTGGTAAGAGTACGCACCCAAAGAGTGCGCACGCGTACTCTTAGCTTGTACTCACTTCTGATATGTACCAACGGCTGATGATCTCACGCCGCTCTCATGCGCACTCTTACCTTCTATGAAAGGTTCTCACTGCGTACTCTTTGCAACACAGCACCCTAAGAGTGCGCACGGGACGAGTTCTAAGTTTAATCCTTTTTTAAAAATATTTTTCGAGATTGTTACTCAAGATTTATATTTAAAATAATATTCCTCAATGACCAAAGCTCAATTTAAATAACTAGTAGACAGTGTATTATCAAAATTGATTTTTCTAGAAATAAAAGTCTATAAAGTGCGTAGGGGAGAGTGGGGCACAATGTGTCACGGGGCACAGTGAGCCACATGCGGTTTCTCGAAGGTTTGTAGGTCGTACATTCCGAATTTTTATGTGTTGGACCGCGATTTATATTAGTTTTTGTTAAGCCTAAAAAAAAGTCGATAGTAGCTCGCAAAGGATTATTGAAAATTAAAAATTGATTTGAGACTTGGAAAAAAAATATTTCGCTCGCCGGGAAACCGTAATATATAATGACACTTTCTGTAGCGGCTCCGGTTTTCGGTCCTAATCGATAGTTGTATTATTCATGACGCGCTCAGTGGCTTGTGTTTTTCCATTCGTCGTTTAATTAATAGTTATTTTTATTAATAATCAAATATTTTACTAGTGGGGTACAATGTCTCACCGAGTGGTGGGGCAAAATGAGTCGAGTCCCAATGAGGAAACAAAGAAGTGACGACGCTCCGAAGAAGCGCGATGTGTCACGGACAACTAACAAGCACATGCGATTTCTCAGAGTTTTGTAACTTCGAAAATCCGAAATTTGATGTGTTGGTCCGTGATTTATATTATGTTTCGGCTGGCCTAAAAGAAAGTCAATAGCAGCTCACGAAGAATTATTAAAAGGACAAAATAAATTTGAGCCTCGAAAAAAAATTTCGCTTGCCAGGAAAACGTCAAATATTGTGGGGCAATTGTGTGGAGCGCAATGTGTAATCGAGTTGTTGAGCACAATGAGTCGACTCCCAATGTTATTGGCAAATAATACCCGTTGTGGGGTATAGGTTAGGAAAATATAAGAGTTTCAACCAGCTCGTTATACCCTACGTTTCGCAGCACTTGACACACTGTATCCACCTATCTGACACATTATACCCCACCCGTGGGGCGTAATGAGCCAATCCGCAAATTTTTTTCAAATCCATTATCTTAGGATTTTTAATCTTTTTGCAAAAAATATGATATCTTTATTGTACGCCCAAAGGTCTATAAAATCAGATATGACCTTTTTTTTCTAATCAGACTACTTTGGTAAGAGTAAAAATTCGATAGAAAAAAAGTAACACACTGTGCCCCACCGTCCCTGACTCTTTGCTGGCTTTACCCTATGTGTGTGTTCGTTTGTGTATATACGTGCTCTTTCTTGCGTCCGCCGCATTAGTTCTGCTCGTACACAATGAATATTTAATCCGATTGAATTTCCAGTTCCAACACCGCTTCCGGATGCTTCGTCGTTCAGTCATCCTATTTATTTCACTGGAGGCGTGCGCGCGTGTGTGCGAAGGTTGTAAGTGTGGTTTGACGGCCAAATAGTGTCCGTACCATCGTTCGGTGTGGGCTATCACATCTCTACAGTAAAATTCGAAACTGATTACAGATGTTCACTCCATTGTCGAAGGATAGTTTTTAGCTGGGAGAGAAAGAGGGATAGGTAGTTGACGAGAGGCAAACAACCTTTTCGTAACTCCGTTGCACACATAACGGGCACTCTGACGCTAACACATGTAAATGAGGATCGTACCGTAACGCGCTAAATGTGTGCAGTATACACGCACTCGTTCCGTTTTATACCTATTTCTATGTGCGGTTGACGTTATCCGCCGGGTCGTTAATGAGCGGCGAATGTGCATATTCTATATGTGTGCAGGTAACATGTCGTGACACACGCATGCATATACATACCATCTACTGATACACGCGAACTTTTCTCGCTATCTCGTTACAGTGGCCGTTTCGAGAGCAACACGCTATGATACCCGATTGGCGTAACTATCGGCAAATGGAACGTGTCCCGGATCACGATCTTTCCCCGTTTATGGTTAGCAACCAATTTCAATGTGTCCTCATTAATCCCGGCGCAGGGTTAGATTAGCTTGTGCATCTCATCTCATGCGCGGTTCCCGCATCGCGAATATCTTCCAAATAATATCGCGTAGTCAAAGTCGCTTTCAATATGATTTCGATGCGTCCATTAGGCTTATTACACGTTGCTCCGGGCAATATCCCGTAATGTTCGTAAACAGCACGTCCGCGAGGCCATTGAAAACTAACGTACCAATTGATTATGCTCTTGAAAAAGGGAAAAAAATGTGTTTTCGTTGAGGTGACTGAGCAAAAATAACGCTCACGTCAGCATTGTTGAATGGTAATTGATTTTTTTTTCTCATGTGATTCTATTTTCTGGCAGTTTTGGGCTACTGATATCACGTATACGTTTTTAGGACCATTATCGGAGATCTGTAACGTAAATATGAAAAATAAAGATTTTGAACAATGGTAAAAATAAACAAATTTGAAAATATAAAAAAAAATCATTATTTTCGTTCGATTCAAGCGCTGCATTCCAAACTTCAACAGCTTAGAGAAGAGGTGGCTGGAATAGTATTTACCGTGTATGTGTTTCTGGCAAGTGGCAGAAATGGATGGCTATAGATCATTTTTCTTCACGCAGCATAGTAATATTTGTTTATGCAGCTTGTTTCATTCAATGGCCTATTTCGATACTTTTTCTTCGCGCTAATTCTTTAAATATCGTTACATCAGTACAGAAAAATTCGTTTGTCCACGTTCAGAACAGCCCTATATTGATCTACGTAACTGGAATGCAACGAGAACTTCTATTTTTTTTTTTACTTATTTGTATTCTTTCATATTGCACTAAATCGTTTGAAGTATTTCGAGTTCTTTTTTTTTACCGACCGGCAGCTTTAATTGCCAGAAAATGTCTTTGGTACTGAAAATAAAGATTTTTCAGAAGTAATATCATGCCGTCCAACCGGTAAAAGCTTCAGCCTCGTACTCCATATATCAAAGATAAAAAAAATATTATGCAGTTTCGAAGTTTAAGAAATTTGCAGCATTGGCCTCTTGTAGCAACGAAAGTGACGAAAGTAATACACTGGTACTTGAAATGATTAGCAGTCAATTTACTGAAGCACTTCGTTACTGTTTTCCACCATGAGGTTGAAGTTTGCATCGTTGGAAAGCAATGGAAATCAATCTTTCTGAATTCCTTTAATTTGTTTTGGCAGATTTTGCCCACAAAAATCGTTCAACTATTTGTTGAGATCCTTATTTAGCAATCAACAATATAAATCCATTTTAAAAAAAGATCTGTAATAACGATAACAAATAAAACAAAATGTAAAAACGAGCTTTCGTTGCGTGCCAACGATACAAACTTCAACACCATCTCCCATCAAAGACAGCGCTCTAGATATATTTTAACCAGATCTTCATTTTTACTGTAAGTATTGATGAAAAACTATAGGTACTCGTGAATAACGAAAGCTTTCAATCCGAGTATCGTTATTCCCCAAGCTACTATGAGGGTAACCCAGTTCTGTCTGCGGATCATCGAATGGTTGAGAAAGCTGAAGCATAAAACATACATATATACATTAGTCGTCGAGGGGTCTCGCGCGTCCGTTGTTTCCTCGCGTCTCTTATCGGATTTGTCCGTGTCGTCGCCCAGTGTGGCGATTGGAAGATCGATGTTCCCAGGCCTGAGTGTTGACCGCTTTAGCAATGATCGAACCGACACCGCCGCGCCTCTGCGGACACCCAGATGCTCTTGAGCGGTGAAAATGAAAGACCAGGCGTGAGAGCAAAACACGCCAAAAATCACCTTTTTCCCTTTCATATTTCCCGTACTCGTATCTCTCTTATTTTCTACTTTGAAGTGTGAACGATGAGAATGCGGCTTGAACAGTATCTACGGTTTCGGCTTTAAGGGGTAATACCACGGTAAACGTCTAAAATTAAGCGATTTTCTGCGATTTTTTTTGCGTGGAAGGACAAGTAAGAGGATAATAGTATTCAAGGATTTTATTAGTCATATCTTCAAGTGAACACAAAAAAAAACTATATTAAAAAATTATACAAAATGGTGACGCTGGGGCCATTTTCGCGAGGCATGTTAAATCTGAGACGCTCTGCGGAACGCAGTATAAATGACGCAAATTTTAATCTACAAAAAAAATTTTTTATTCTATTCATTTACATAAGTATATTATTTACATAAGGTTTTACATTTATTTACATAAGGTTTATAATTCGTATTGCATTATTCGAAAATCATCAACGAAATAAATTTGAGTACCAAAATAATTCAGTATCTGCTCAAGGTGAGCTATTTGAGATTTTTTTTGGAATTAGGAGAACGTTAATAGTTTGTAAAACACAGAAAAAACAATCTGCCCACTACGGGTGATAGTTTGAAAATTTTTATATATTATCATGGTTTTTTCAGAATTTTTTTAGATTTAAAAAAAATGGCTTTTTTTTTTATTTTTTTGAAATAAGGGATGTTTGGAAAAATCTAAAAAAATTATGAGGGTGTATTTTAGACTCAATGCGATCATATGAAAAAAAATCAAAGAAATCCGAGAGGGTCAGGGACACGGGTTTACACCCTTGGGCTGGAATACCTCATATATAACTCGTAGAACGGTGAGAAAAATAGGAAAAATTGATAATATAATTATAATTGATAATCAATTTTTTTTTGCTCAATCTGGTATTAAATATCACAACACTCATACAGGGTAAGAGTGTGTTTGGTTTTTATTTAACATTCATACAACGTTCACAAAACTGGTCGCCAATTGAGACCGTATTCTGCACACCGTCGTAAATAAATGTAACAAAGTACATGCTGATAACTTTTTTAAAATTTGTACACATTATTGAAAGGTCAATACACACGTGTAAAAAAATTCCGAAACAAAGTTAGAGCAGTTTAACAGTTATTCCATGCTAAAAATCAGCTTCAAAACAGCGCTCTAGATAACAATGCTGCCTGAAGTTTGAAGGCAGTTGGCACCTATGAAGATGGTTCTCGAAGTCGAATGTCCTTGAAGTTACTTTATCGCACTTTGGGATTCATTGAAAACGAATCTATGTATTTATATATATATATGCGTAAAAAGGTGATTATGGAAGTATTCAATTTGAAGAACCATTTTCACCGTAGCCAACTGTCAACGAAGTTGAGTTTGAAGGCTTTTGATTTTGTTTGGTTTCGTTTGAAGACGTTGATGTCGTTCGAATCATCGGAGCAACGATGCTTCCGTTCTCAAGAATTTATCGTTCAGTCTGTCATTCTGGAACGAAAGCTTTCCCTTCAAACTTTCGTCACCTCTGATTTTGTGATCTTCACGGACCAATGCGTTATGCACGCCGTGCACTCTGATTGAACTTTGTGCTAGATATAAGTATACTATGATCTCATTCGAGAAGTATGTGCTCGTCACGTATGCTTAAAAATTTCAAACTTACACATACTGAGGAATTTGCCCGTTTGTCCGCTTCTTGGATTTTCCAGTCCGTTCGTCGCTATACTCAACGGCCGCTCTTTCCCCGTCACGTTATACTCGTCGCCTTCTGCCTCATAGATTTACCGCGAGTGCACATTGCCGTTGGAGTTATATGGTATCCTTCGGAATTTCCATTCGTTTTAACCCTGCTTGGCCTGTGCTTCTTCCAGCGTGTTACTACGTACAACCCTCCGAGTAACTGACGCGAATGCGTTATGCACATAGAGACACACACACACACAGACATACATGGACGTCATGTACATATCTCAGCAAGAAAAGTCTGATCTGCGCATGGAAGCTTCGCGCAAAGCATTGAAAATATTTATTCAAGAAATTTCCGACGACATAACGCGCGTCATCCAGATTTTCACTCGGCGCTTTTCCTTCTCTCTTTCTCTCTCTCTTTGTCCTCATAGCCTATGTCGCATCTCATCCTCCGTCGTATGTTTCACACTTGGATCTAAAACACGTATGAAAACCTCGAGTTTTCCTTTTCCCCAGAAAGGAGAACAAACGCCGTGAGGAAAGAGTTTTCCAAGATAGATAAAGGTATATAGGAGAGCAGTGGCAAGGAGAGCTTTGGCTCCGTTGGTTTTCCCGCCTCTCCAGCACACGCGTTTCATACTTCCTTGGCAATATACATATACCCATCACGTTCGTTTTCCCTCGTTTCCACTTTGCGCCAGAAACTGAGACTCGGGCCATAAACTTTATGACAAGAGATTTTACGGAGGATCCTCCCTTCCCTGTCCTCCCTCTACTATCTGCTCCCCCGCATCGACCACGCAACCTCCCTGCCCCTCTCGAGGATAACAACGCAGCGCAGAACTTGAAAGGCCAAGCAACGAGGGACTTCCCTGATGTGGGATTTTACTTTGTTTTCCTGCCCGAAACAATCACCGCAAGTCTCCAGGAGGGATGAAAAAAGACGGCGAAGTGACGGGAAGGAAAATAAATTTTTGTGTGTTGTTCTTCTTCTTGGATGACGCCTTGGTCTTGCGTTGGCAAACGTGCACCACCGGGTGTCAGCGCTTTCATTCGGCGGGAACTTTCTCGAATGCTGTCTACCGCAGTCATCATTTACGCACATACCTTTCTTCGAGAACATCGTGCGGTTTACGAATTTGGGATCCCAAACGTCAGATCTTAAACGCTGATTCTTTTTGTTGGTGATTGGAAGCTGAATCGAAGTTCGAAATACTGTTTTGTTTTTAATGTTCTTTCGTATGAGCGCCTACGAGCTTCTACAATTGCATCGGCTTTCCCTTTTACCACACACTTGTAGCTTCACTATTTCCGGCTGAGAAACTCCCCAGAGTGTAGCCCATAGCCACTCTTCGCTAATGCACTACTGCCTTGACACAAGGGAATAGGAAAACTGCGGGAAACCTGCGCCTATAGAGGCAGAGTGCTGTTTTGACATCGAAAACTCAGAGCTCAGTAGTCTGTGCGCCAGCCGACTACTGAGCCGTGCGGCGCCTTCTACTGAGCTCGCCCATCGGAGCCTTGCCCAGGTCAATACCGCTTCACATGGGAGATTCTAATACCAACCGCGCATCCGCTACTCCCGCTGGAGTTCCAAATATCATTTTCACAACTCGCTATTTACTACGTGTCGTTTTACGTGCGAAAGCTTCAGGGCTTTGCAAACTGGGGATAACCGGAGACTCCAGGAGAAACGGGAAGAGACCCGGCGTGAAACGGAGCTGAACGATTTATGACCAGCCCTGAAGAAAATTTATTAAGCACCGCACAATAAATACTAACGAGCTTGCCGTCTCGGGCCGTAAGTCTTACAAACCTTTTTTCCAACGACATTTTTCTTACCGTGATTTATGTGGTAGGTAAATTTCGTTTAATTTTGTTTACGCTTCCTAATTTAATTTAGCTTAATTATTTAGTACAAGGACCCGGTTGCTGCGTTTTTTTTAATGACTGTAAATCAATCCACGATGTTTGGCAATCTTATTAAGCTGGCAAATATCCTTTTGTTTTGAAATCTCCGATGTAGAATAGCTTGCCATTTTATTCTTGCCTTGTCACCTCATAAGTTCCATAACTTTTAGAGCGAAGATATTTGTCCTTGCCAGTATGTGCAAGGACAAGTATGTGCCAGTATGTGCTCTCTCTCTCTCTTTGTCTCTCTGCCTGGTATAATTGAATGTCATAAATATAAACTTAAATCTCCACCATGTACGTTTAACAACATGATTCGATAATGAAAATTATTCGGTAGCCTGATTACACTAGCCAATGATCTAGTAACGAGCCGTCATTCATATTTATGTTGAAGTTTGCATCGCTGGAATGCAGCGTACATTTTTTGTGACGGATTCAGGCTACCTTACATAAATGTTTTTTTCCGGATCCTTATTTGAGATCTACAATCGAAATCCGCAAAAAGGTTTCCGGCTAATACTAAAAATAGGATAAAAAATAAACAAGAGTGTCCGGTACATTCCAACGGTGCAAAATTTAACACCATTCGTGTTAATCCATATTTGCCCCTTTATCGATTAGTTTTTCGTGGGAAATTGTTAATATTAATGGAACTCTCTCGGAATAGGTGGAAGGCCATCCTGACGAGACTAAAAATATCAATACCCAATTGTCGTTCTACTTCTTAGTTTTTAAAGTGCTCGTGAGAGTTTGGATAGCTTTGTCGCAAATTTGGGTTCAACCCTTACACTCGTAAGGGTTGGTACAGCGTTTCTCATTATAACACTATCGATCTGAGTTCTCGTAAAGTTGTACAAAGTGTTTTCCTGATGCGGAGCATACCGCTTGTCGTTCGCTTGGATATCATGGAGGAAAATCATTAGTTTAGCAGAATGAGAGGGTCAATTGAATTTAAAATTAACTCGATGAACTTTCGATACCATTCTCGTTTCTCATTCAGCGCTGAACTATGAAATAAAATGTTTCTACAAAGTGTACCTATTATTGTTCACAATTTAACGAGAAGCTGTTGCGAAATCTCCATTGTAACCGTTGCACGAAAAAAACGTATACGATTTTTCGTGTCTTTTCGTAAATTTCGAATGACAATGACTTTGGACGCCTTTAATTATCAGTCGCCCGTTGCTATGGTAGGGGTGGCCCTATTGAAGCGAAGAAAATATTGTTTTTTTCTTTATCAAAAGAATAACTCGCACGCCAGCTGCAGAAAAGTTTTTCTTGCCTGTACGCAACTTGTAAAATTGAAGCGTTGAAAAATCCATTAAATCGTAGGCGGACGCAGGTGGCTTGCAGCACGTGTGCGACCAAGTTTTTGGCGTTGCATCGTTGCACGGGTCCGCGAGCATGCTCGGAATGATAAATAATCGAATTTACGCAGAGCGTAAGCCCTTATCGGGTTCTCAATTTTCAACATTATCGAAAACGTAGTTCGCAAATGTGCACCCTTCTCGTTCCAAAACTTACAATCGCGAGTAAAAAAAAAAACAAAGTGGCACGTTTTCACCAATGTCGGAGTTTGCATCGTCGGAATCCAACGGAAATTTTTCATAATTCATTTATCTCTTTGTTTTTCCTTTCATATACAAAATTTATTTGAAAATTCGGCTTGCAGATTTACAACAAGGTCCTGAAAAAAAGACGAGTGTTTTTCACAGCCCAAATCTATCGAAAAAAAAGAACAATCCAAAAAACTTAATTTCCATTGCGTTCCAATGCTGCAAGCTTGAACATTGTCTGAAGAATCGGAAATGGTGAAGTGACAAGCATGGGATAAAAGTGAAATGGATGGGCTCATGAAAGCCCGCAAGAGCATGGGAATGAAAAGTAAAAATAAAAAAAGTTAAGAATACAACTTTGACCAACTATATAGAACGATTACTCCACCTTCTTCCTGCTCATACAAATAAAGGAGCAACCACAAGCCTCCCTCAGTCTCTCCGATGACATTGGGATACAAATTATCTTCACTTTTCCTGTTTTTTTTCGGATCTCTCAAAGCGGCGACACGAGGTTTCGGAAACTCCAGCGATAAATCCAGATTAGATGGTACGAGGGGAAAATGCGAGTATCAGGCGACAACGTTAATTCCTGAGCATTTATCCGTCCGTGTGTCTCTAGATGTACGTATAGAATCATCCATGAATCAATTTCCGTGAGCGAGGTGGGCGCGAACAGCTATCCCGCCCAGTTTGCGCTAATCCCGGCTTATACTTCGGATACACGAACACTTTACAGGTTTCCTTCGTTTCTCTAACTTGTCGCTCGTCATAAACCTTGCCACGTACCATGATTTGTGTTGCTCGATTAAAATCCTGCCACCTTGGCACGCCGAACTGGACTGGCTCTTTGCCACCTAGTAAGTTTTCGTCATCTATGGTCCATTGATGATTCACGAACGCTTCATTGCTGGAGCAGTCATTGGTGATGAATTGGAGTACTGTTTACCATTGCGATACAATAATAATTGTTGCTATAGTTTTTATTGTGCGTATTTGTTTCGTTGATTAACAATACAAATGGAGTACAAAAGTGATGGTGATGAAGTTTGCAACATGCATTTGTATTTGAAGATTCGTATTAGAAATTCATAACCTAAATCTGGAGGAAAAGGTTATATAACGATGAAAATAAATGAAGAAAAAAAATACGGAAGCATTTTTTTTGCATTATAAGGATGCAAACTTCAATGCCATCCAAGGTGACTATTTTTTTTAGCTCTTCCACGAAAGAATTTTTATTCGCGATAAATATTGGTGTCATTACTGCTGGAACCGTTGAGAATCGAACTGGTCGCAAAATAACAAATCCAGATTACCGCATCCAATTATCAGCTAATTAATTGTATAATTAATGTGATAGAATATAATTTATGTAGTTTCATACGAAAACAACAAAGTCTTGAAAAACTGGTTCCAAATCTATGTTCACAGCCTGAAGGGAGACACCTTTCGGACGTGTCCATTTATTCCAAACTCGTTTCACTGCAGGCCAAAGAACGTGACAGCAAGCCAAGATACTTTTCTTGAGAACTTTTCGCAATATCCGTATCTGCAATAACCCTCAAAGTGCCAAGTCATACGTACCCGTAAAGTCACGTCACTGTCAATTTACTCTAATAATTCCACGCGTATGCTTTTTGAATCCTACGAGATGGTTGTATCGTGTACTCACGAACTTTGCCCAGCTACAAGCATTTTCGTATGTTTTGCTGATCGCGGACGTGAAAATCGTAGTTTTCAAAACCAACCGGTCTTGGAAGTGTTTATGCAATTTCCTTTTTCGGTTCAATAAACTGGCATTTCCCAATGAGAACCAGTGCTCGCCAATAAAAGAGAAGAATTTATAATTTTATCATTTATAAGTTTGTTCATCATCCTTTCGATCCGTAACAGTTCGGGCGAATAAATGTGTTTAGTTGTTCAAATAAGACAACTTAATTGACAACTCTAACGACCCGAGTGGTTTTTCGATTGAAAACTCGTTCTAGTTCGGTTAATTTATATTTTTTAATTATATATACACAACATATGTGCACAAACAGACACACAGACACACATAACCACGTGCATCGCCCAGTCTCGTTGGATCTGTGTCCATCTGATTGCGTACGACCGTTTCGCAAATTGTTTTTCCACAAAAAGTCTCGCCATGCTATCCCGTCATCGTGTGTTCCACACGAAATCGAAAAAAAAACTCGCGATGTATCTCATCACATCGCTTCTGCTATCGCAACGCAAATCGCAATACGTACGCACACCAACAGGTGCGCACTTTTGCATATATGCTAAAAGTCATTGAAGGCTTTCGACTTTCAGGACCTCCTCATAGTCCTCATAGTAGCCAATTAACATTTGTTTTTACCCTAATGTACTTGAAATCACCGTTGGATAAATGTAAGTATATTTGTATAGAGATCTTTTCAAGGACCATTCTCAAAACAGCCGGATGTGCTGATAGTCAACATTTCGTTGATATAAGGACTTAAAAAAATGCTCTGTCCATAAATATATCTTGATGCTGAACACCGTTTCCAACGTTTGGATTAAAAAACTGCACTTTGGTTATCCGAGTACAAATCCGCATTGCGCACGCGAATAAATACGCATTTCATGCCTCGACTGTTACTATCCATTTTCCCGATCATTTCAGCTGAATGTGCAGTACGAAATCCAAAATTTCATTAGGCTTGTTTTCATTAATCTTGATGAAAAAAGGTTGAAGTACGTGATTTATATATCTATATTATTCAATAAATTTTATAAGAAAAAAATTATCGTTTGCTTTTAGCTTAATAATAGCAAATAATATTCGATTTGATTGAACGAAGTCCGGCTTTTCTCACGAGCCAGCTTCAATCTTTTTTCGATGCCGCCAGTTGCTGAAATTCTCACGACGATCACATTCCGAATAACAAGTGAGACTTGTCCACCGCTTTTTTTTTTCTTCACGGGCTCTGTTCACTTAGTTTCCAGCGGTGTGTGCGTTCATAACGGAAAGTTTAAGTCCCGAATGAAAATCTGGGAGAATTATTCTTCAATGAATTTATATTACCGAACAGTGAGCGTTGTTGACTAAAGTTTTAATGGTAATGCTGTTTTTGCGTTATAACCTAGATTAAAGAAATTGTGAATATCCAGCGAAAGTGTGAAACTCCGACCTTGGAATCGCTATTAAATAGTCCTATTCAGATTTATTCTTTCTGGATGAATACTTCGTACCCTCGCTGCGAACTCTCGCGACTCGTAGAACTTTGCCGTTAGTTGCAGAACGAGCGTGCACCATTCTTAACATCCACTCGCAGTCTTTCGTTGTTGAAGAGGAAAGAAAAACGAGTTTACATTTCAGTCTGAAGCGGAAACCATTCAGAATATCGGAAAATGTCTCCTTCAATTCTTTTAAAGGTGATCAGTTCTTATTTTTTCATTGATTCAGTAGAGAAGAATACATCGTCACGTGTATACGCCATCTTAGGACTGCTTAAAATGTACACCTTTGAAATTCAACGGGAAACTTTTATTCGTTTTTTTTCTTCATATCTTCATTTGAATCCAAATATTTTTTTCGCAGATTAACGTTGTTCATTTGCAATAAGGATCTTAAAAACGATGGAGTGATTTCATCAGCATAAATGTGTCAAAAAAATGTAAGCGAACCGAAGAAATTCATTTTCATTGCATTTCCCCCTCTACTTAGGAGTACCTGTAAATTTGAGATGAGGGGAATTTTGGAAAGGTTGAAATGAATCGTGCCTGCGGAAAGCGTTGAATACTTATTGTAGTGTTATTCAATTATTTTTTTTTATTAATCGTAAGCCTAGACCGGTAATATACAATGCTATGTTATTATCTCTAATTATATACAATTGTCCCTCCGCGAAGTATCTTTTAACTCGTGACTTCGTGTAAGTTTCGTCGTATCATCGACGTTTAGGTTTTTTCTTCTTTTTTCATTTTGTTTTGGCAAATCTGCGAATTCGATTGTTTTGGCAGGAATGAAATTTGGCTTCTTTAGAATGTCGTTTCGTATGATCATACAGGATCTTCCTGCAAAACTCGTATCGAGAAAACTCGAACTAATGACATTTTCTTAACTACAAACGTGTGTGCGGACGATTATACAATTATTGGGATACGAGATAGGTTTTTTTTTCTTCTTTCTTTCATTCTTAAAAACCGCGTAGCAGTTCATGCTATCGAGTGAAACCGATGACTATATTCATGAAACAATGTTTTTTTTTTCTAGCGTCTTTCTTTCATCATTGAGAATCGTTCCTTCCCCGTTCGACTCTTCACCTAGCTATTGTTATATACAAAAAATGTTCTATGTTACAATGTCAACGTTTCAGCGAGGTTTCGAACATAAAGAACCGGTGTGCGCACCTGCGTATATGCATATATCTGATGGATCATTGAAAAAATCAGTCTTAATACGGATAGATACAAGAATCTGGGAATTTCTCAAATCGTTGTTCGAGTATCTTTTCTCTTTGGGCCTCGGCTCATTCGTTTACATTGCACACTCGTTAACATTTAATTAGTAGCCTCGTTAATTTAACTTCCTCGCAATGGGAACACGTTTTTTTATTCTGATGGAGATATCACGCGAAAAATGTTATATCCAATTCTGCAATGGAAGTTAAATACTTTCTAAATGTTTCCCATTTACTTTATTCGTCACGTATATATCACCGTTGAGATCACTGAACAAATAAAGAAAAAAAAGATACAAAACGTTTTACGCGAACACTTTTGAGACGAGGATTTATTGGAGTCTCGATTCGTTGGATCACTCAAAGATTTTCGTCTCGACACGATACCCCCTCCCGACATCTTCTTGATCGATTCTTGTTCACTAGAACCAAGTGCTCTCCGAGGTTGATTATTCCCAGTTTTCTGCACCCTCGTCTTCCCGTTCCAGCAAGGCCGATCGGTGTTCGTTTATTCCGCTACGACGTGTCCCCTCCGCTGATTCAATCATCAACCAAAGATACTGGTGCAAGTCGAGACGTTCTTAAGTTCGATATCGTGATGCTCGATCGTATTACTCTTGCGAGCAGGATTGATTTTGTGCTACGAGTTCAATGGTGTCGTGCCAATATTGCTGATAAAACTCGGATTTTCGGCTCTGTCACCGCTCTGGAGTGAAAAATGTCGGTAGGACATGTACTCGGGTGGATGGGGAGCAAGTGGCTGTTCCCTCTTCATCGCGGCTCGTTGCTTTTTCATTTTCATGTAACCCAGCACCGAGACCAGCACGATGAACACGACGAAACCCATACAACTGCCGACTATCAGACCCAATCTCCGCGTCAAAATACTCGCCAAACCGCCCCGATCGCCAATCGTACCTTCGCCTATCACCGAATCCGGCGCGTCGAGGGTTCTCACCTCGGTGCATCGGCTCATCGGTGAATTGATCATCATCGGTGGCACCGAACTCTCGATAACATCGTCGTGCGAACCGTTCAATTGCCACGAATTTATGTCCTCCGGTATCGGCGTTCCCCAACTCCCCAGGCCCAAAACGCAGATCAGATAGCGCGTGTCCGACGACAGCTTCGACAGTCTCACCGAGCGAGATTTCGGATCCAGAAGCTTTCCCCGTACCTGATAAGAAAGACGGCGAACGAATGATCTTCGATCGTTCTTTCTGATACGCGCTTTAATGTGTATGTGAGGTGAGAGACAGGCGGAGGAGGGGAGGAACTCGTTATTGATTGTAGAATCATTTCAACAATGTGAGGAAAATATCCAATGTACTTTTAATTACAATTTAATGACAATTGCTTCCTCAAAGAGAAAGCTTTGTTTTCGTGAAACCTTTCTTTTTTTTACAATCTATATGGAATTGGGTTTAGAATGTTGCAGAATGTCGAAAAATGTTTAGAGAAAACAATTGTCCGTGTGCGTGTGTCTATACGTGTGTAGGATTTTTTATGAAACAAAAACTTCTACCGTTTTTGAGATAACTGATCACATTTTTGAAAAGTGTATCATAAGAATTATGTTCTAAATAAACTTTGCGAAAATCGGCGGAAGGGTTTAGATTTTGAGGGAATTTAAATCCTCGGAAATACCGCTTTCATATTTTAACTATGTTTGAAGTTAAGATAGTGAAATAAATGTTTGTACAGGAATCGAGTATATTCAAAGTATGTTCGTCTCAAATCTTGCGAAAATCCGTGAAACATTTTAAGTTTTAAGGGATAATGAGCTTTCAGAAAAAAAGCCTCTTTACCCTGTACCTTTTCGAACATTTAAAAAATCCCACTTACAGCAATTTGCTTGCATTCTACCATAATTTCAATGAATTATAGGTCTCCGAAATTTTCACCATTTCAGTGTGTGATACAATATATTTCAGGAGTAAAGTTTGATACGATCGTTGAGAGGATTTAGTTGGCAGGGAGTTTAATCTCCGAACCGTCTTTTCACGCTGGAACTTTCTTGAAATATAAGATTTTAAGAATATTCTTAAGAAATACTTTAAAGAAGAATTTAAGAGTCAGCATAGTGATCGTAAGCAGTGTCTCTCAACGCGTTATTAAAATACACGTTTAGAAAAAATAATTGTGCAAACTAGAAACTTGCGCATTGCTTCTTTATTATTTCATTGTTCTCCAAGCTTTCTTCACGAGAAAGCCAATTCCGGAATATCGACCATGTCATGGAGGAAGCTTTGTCCGCGAAATTAAATGCGAGGAAACAATGTGCCGATGCCTTTTACCCTTCCAACGCATGACCCAGGCGGATATCCACTCCATGCCTGTCATGTCCTACAGAGATCAAGTGGCTAAACAGTACATGTGTCCATTGGTTTTTGTTTTTTTTTTGTACGGAAGGGAATGTAGGCAAGAAATTTCATTTTATTGAAGTTTGATTGATAGAAAATCCGTTAAAAAATCGTGGAAAATGCAGACAGTCAGGAAATCTTCATTTTTTAACGTTCGTCCGGTTCCGAAATCCACCCTCGTAATTCCCTTTAGGATTAGTTATGGTCATTTTTCATTGAATGAATGATTTCCGAAGATTGCAAAATTGAACTTTGCCCTTTCGAGGGGCGGAATGCCCTGAATTCGCGCATCAAAAATAGTTAAAAGTAAAGTTCACCGATTCGAAATAGCTCAAAGTCGAACTGATACTGAGATGTGTAATAATTGATTGCACCGAAATCTGCAATCGATCAATAGCTAATTGACCATCTTCCAACGTTCTAATAATCTTATCGCTACGAGAAATATTTATTCGAGGATTCTCCAGTCATTATCGGCGGACTCACCTCGTCGACGTTGTCGAGTGCATGATAGGCAACCTGGTAACCGTGTAGTCCCGAATGATTTCTGCTCTGCCATGAGACGAGCACCGAGAATGGTTGAATATCCTGGATAGCGAGTTTCAAAACGAGTGGCACCGAACAGAACGCGTGTGGATCGAGATCGAGAAATACGAGACCGCGCAGTTCCGGTGGCTGTTCGCACCTGAGCAAACCCGTTTCAACTTCACCCACGCCGACACCCCCGTTACTTCCGCGTTCACGATCACGTCCAACACGACCGACGAGCTTTTGATGATCGCGCAACCATTCCCATAACTCCTGAGACTCGCAGCCACAATGCAACGGATTTTCTGCGAACCAGTCAAACTGCATGTATTTGAAGGGTTCGACGTCGAGAAACTTTGAGATACTACAGTTACTCTCGCCGTTTTCGAAGACATTACATTTTTGAGACAAAATCGTTAATTTATGATTTTTGCGATTACGAAAATGGTATGAATTCATAGAAAATTATTTTACGGCGTTTTCTTCACGATTATGGTGTCGGAGTTTGGATTTTTAGAACGCAACGAAAATGACTTAGGATGTTATTTTAATCTTGAGTACTTGTAGGTTGTAGATCAGAGATGGAAAGTTTTTTAGGTCTAAAGTTCTAATACGCTAAAAATCTAGAGTTTTTTTTAGGATTTTCATTAGAGAATGGGGGTCCTAAAAGAACGTTTCAGTGATTTTTAGCCTCTGAATATAAAAATCAAACACGTTGGGCAGGTAAAAAAATGTATTTTCATTGCGCTCGAACGATACAAACTGCAACCAACATGGATGGTTGGGTTTTATCGAATTGTGATGCAAATCAATCTCTGATGTTTTTTTTCGCAGGAACATCGTAAAACTCTCGAATAAAATTAACTTCTATTATCCATTTTCTGTGGAAAAGATTTTAAGTAACATTGTGATCATCTTACTGAATGTTCGAAATGATGTAATTCACCAAATTTCAATTGAGTGAATTGAGATTCGATTCAATATCATTCATCGATGATTTCGTAATAATAATTGTAAGTCTAGTGAAACTGGGGTAAACTGAATTGTGAGTGAACCTGTATAACGATTGATCGATTTTATAATTAAATGTCACATAAAAGTATTCCTTGGGCGTTTACCTTCAGCACGTAGACTGCGTATCTGAGTTTCGAGTGGTCGAAAAGCATTTAAGGGTAGATTTTCCAGATAGTTTCTGCTCAGATCCAACAAACGTAGCTTTTTAAGTGGTCTGAAGGCTTCGCTCGAAATAGCGCTTATCCAATTACCGTAGAGATGAAGCTCAACCAGACTGATGAGATTCTTGAATGTCACCTTGCCTACTATACCAATCTGATTGTAGGATAAATCGAGAATCTGCAATGATTTAAGATCGCTCGGGAACTCTTCGAGTTCCTTCAGACGATTTCGAGTGAGATTTAGTATGCGCAAATGCTCCATCCCCTGCAGTCGTTCCTTAGGTAGAATCTCCAGGCTATTCATGCCCAAATGAAGGGTCAAGAGATTCGGCAAGCTCCTGAATGCTCCCGGTGAAACTCTAAGTATCCCATTTTGGCTCAAGAACAGATGAAGCAGCGCTGGAAAAGCTTCGAAATCTTGGGAAGTGACGATACTCAGATTCGTTCCGGATATATGAATTTCCTGCAGTGCGGGATATTTCGCTTCGGAGGGTACATCGTGAATACGATTTAGCGGATTTTTCGTGAGATTGAGCCACGTTAAGCCCGGCAAATTTTGTCCGGATAGTGCCATAGCTGGTATCTGCATGAATTTATTTTCCGAAAGATCAACGCGACGCAGCATTGTCGATCTGGTGAAAAAGTTGACCGGCAACGCTTTCAGATTATTGTGGCTCAAGTCGACGGACAATAATCGCGACATATTAGCCGTAGCGAAGCCTGTCATTGTCTCGATCCTGTTGTGACTGAGATCGAGCTCCCTGAGGTATCTCAGACTCGTAAGATTCGCCGAATTTACAGCGTTAATTTTATTGTACGAGAGTGAGAGTATCTCGAGATTGAGGGCGAATGATAGTGCCGTGTAAGGAATCGCTTCGAGTAGATTCTTCTCAAGGTGTATTTCTCGCAACGAGTGCAATCTCGAGAAGAGCCTTGGCGGCAAGTCGCGCAGTAGATTCCGACCAGCATGAAAACGCGCGAGATTCGGATTGAGGGTGAATATGTTTTCGGGTATTTCGGTGATTCGTGCATCTTCGAGTGAGAGTTCCTGCAGCGAGGGTAAGCCGTAAAGGCTGTACTCGGCGATTTCGCTAAAGTTATTTCCGGAAGCTTTCAACGTTCGTAGACTTACGAATCTCAATTTTCTCAGGGCCGAGGCCATCAAACGATTGTCTTCAAGATTGAGATCGAGAAGATTCGTGAGCCCGCGAAATGCATTGTTCTCGATATTTTCGATCGAGCAATTTCTCAGATTCAAGCTTGTTATCGGTAGATCTTCTTGAAACATCGCGTCCTCGAGATTCGTCAGGTTATTATTGGCGAGGTCAAGGATCCGGAGCTTCTTCAGGCTCGTCAAGGCGTAAGCTTCGAGTTTACGGAGTCCGTTGTTCCGCAGATAGAGCTCCTCGAGCTCGTGAAGTTCCGAGAACGTTCTCGTCGTCACGTGACTCAGTTTGTTCATGCTGAGCTCGAGAAATTTGAGAGCTTGCATCGGCTGAAAAGCCGTATCTTCGATCATCGATATTGAATTGTTGGTGAGATAGAGACGCTCGACGAGCAAAAGATCACGGAAGAGCGGTGCCTGCAGATGGGTAAGCTTGTTGTGTCCGAGCCACATGATTCTAACGGATGCTTGGCCGCGCAACGAGTCGTTGTGCAACACCTCGAGGCCGTTGCTGTCCAGTTGTATGGAAACGAGGGAGCTCCCACCGCTCGAAGAATCCGACGATGACAGCTGAAAGACATCACCGAGAGCCGACAACTGATTGCCCTGAAGATTAACGTGCTGGAGAGAATTGAGAGTCCTGAGGGCTCCGGTCTCGATGTTGGTTATCGCATTGTTCTGCAGATGTAGCTCGAGGAGGGACGGCAACTGAGAGAACACGCCCCTCTTAACTTCACCGATTCGATTATCCTGGAGCCTGAGTTCTCGCAATTGATGAAGCTTCACGAATGTACCGGCTCGTAAATTCCGAATTTTGTTACCGTCCAACGAGAGGGACGAGAGATTCCCGCTGTTCACGAGAAATTCCACCGGCACGGTCTCGATATAATTGTTGCTCAGGTGAAGTTGGCCAAGTTGTGAAAGGCTTGATAGTCCTCTAGCGTCGATCCTACGGATCGCGTTTTGTTGGAGATACACGACAGCCAATGAGCCACTACCAGCGAACGCTTCCGCAGGAATTTCCAATATGTTGTTCTCGGCAAGATAGAGCTCTCGTAGTTCGGGTAGCCTCGCGAAAACGCCACCAATGTAGTGTATGTGGTTATGGCTGAGTTCGATGGTGCGCAGCCTCTCGTTTCCCTTGAACGTAGCGACATCGAGAAATACTATCTTGTTGTGACTCAGATCGATGGATTCGAGATCCTTGAGAGAGACGAATGCCTCCTTGTGCACGGTCTCGATCGAGTTGTAATACAAGGATAGAGTGTGCAATATCGGGCAAGGTCTGAAGCAATCTTCGTCCAGTTTCTCGAAATTGTTGCTGCTCAGATCGAGCATTAGGAGCGAGCCAAGCTTCGAGTATCCGTCGTCCGTTATTTCGGATATCTCGTTCCAAGCAAGGCGCAACGAGGCCAGACTGTCCAGTCTTCGCAGTGCCGTCATTGGAAATAATTTGAGCTTGTTCTCGGCGAGATCGAGGTCGCTCAGACTGTCCTCGAGGCCCGTGAACGTGTGCTCCGATATCTTCGATATCTGATTGCCCTTTAGACTCAGCTTTATCAGCTTCAAGCCCCAGAAACAATAGGAGGACAGGTCGTGTATGAGATTAGCCTCGAGATCGAGGGCGGCGAGCTTGTGAAGCCCGGCGAGAGATTTTTGCGGCACTTGTGGCAACCGACCGGACACCAATGCCAGCGACTCGAGATTTTCCTTCAGATTCGTAAAGGCATTCTCGCTTATCTCTCGCAACGAGGAGTGCGATATTTGCAGATGCCTTATCTGCGATCCTGTAGGAAACGAACCCTCCTTCAATTCTTCGATACCCTTGTCCAACTCGTACACACTCAGCGATTGGACTATCGTCGCAGGACCTGTGTATCGCAAAAAAAAGGAGCGGTCAAGTGCGTGACGAACCGCGCATTAGAAAAAGGGTTAGAAGCCGGAATGGATAGTCTAATACAAAAGTGAGGGTTGGGTAAAAATTATATTAGGCGTTTCCATCATTATAAGTTTTTACATTCCGATAAGATATACAATCTATATTATAAGGATATTTCGCATTATTTCGAAGCTTTCATCGATTGAGTGGAGAATAAACTTTTCAACGTGACTGTGGCGAGACTACTACCTCAAAATGATTCAGTGAATGCTATTTCCATATATTGTTACCATATTATAGCCATGAGGTGACAATAATAGCGACGGGAAGGAAGGCATCCCGCTAAAGACTTCAAAAGCTCGCAGCGCGCGGCCACGGCGGCGAATTTCTATTTCCCCAAACCGGTTGAATGACATTTTGAATTCCTTATCCAACGATACCCTACTCTATGGGAAGGTATCGTTGCTCATTTTCAATATATGGAAAATGAACTCAAAAAAAAAAACGAAATTTCCTACAAATGAATTGCTATACATTATATCGCGCTTGTGTAAAGTGACCGCGCGGTAAAATTCACGATGGTGATAAATTATACGAGCTACTGAAGTTGTGACGGATGGAGGGATGTATACAACGAAATGATGAGGGTTCTTTTAACGGTTAGGCAACCCTAAAACAATTTCGTGTAAGGTCTGTGCGATTAAGCATCTGCCGCGAGACTTTCGAGGATTTGGGTGGAGAAAATTATTTGTGAATACTTCCCTTCAATAGGCGCGGATTTTCAGAATTTTGAACAGCTCCGAATGAACCTTGCTACATGTAGCAGATGGAAAGGATCCTCATTTTTTTCGGTATTTTGCTTTTACTCACCTCCTTCCGACAAGACCCCGAGCATCGTATTTCTCAGTGTGTCCTCGGTCGCACCGGGACACTCGAGGAAGAGGCCATCCTCGAAATTGTAACATGGACAACCGGGTATAACCTCGGTCGGGGGACACTCGAACGTTTGTGCTCGAACCTTCGGTGCGGTTCCGAGACCGGGTATGAGAAAGCTCAGAAAGAAAAGTCGCCTCGCGCACAAACGGCGCGGGACATACGTTTTTCTCCGGTTACCCTCTCGTTCCGAATATCCCGCCATCGTAACGTCACATTCGATACTCCAATTTCCGGAATTCTGTGAAGTACAAGATCCAATCTGGAAGGAAAGAAATGAGAGTTTGATATGAAAACAAAAAACAATCGAGAAAGGATAAATCGAAGCAATTGTCACATCACGAAAGTGGACCAACGATAGAGTGGGCGAACATGTTATTCGTATCAAAAAGATTTATAAACTGTGTAATGTTGCCTCCATTAATTACATTGAAACTTCCATCTTTGGACTGCAATCAAAATTATTCTTTTTTTTTAATTGCCTAAATATTTTTGTGGTCGACTTAGGCTATGAGAATCACTCAAACGTTTTTGATGATTGTTCGATAACAATAAAAGAATTTTGGCTGATAATAAAAATACGGAATTATAGAATGGAAAATATGAGTTTCGTTCCAGCGACGAAAACTTCAACACGATCCTCATTGGTCCTTACGGATGTGTTTTTCGGAGTTCCATCAAAATTGGAAATATTTCGGCAGTTTATAAACATAAACATAATATTCAAGCTTTAACCCTCCATTGATACACTGGGCCATCTTGAACCGGACGATTTTTTCGACATCAAGTATTCCTACCCCAGAATTTTTTTTTGGGAACTGCCAACGCTATTTACTGTCAGTTTTAACCTTTATCTACACGCTTACACAACTGACTAGCGAGAATATCAATTAGTCTGCGTTTGGCGTCGTTTCGAAATAGACGCCAGGTCATTTTGACCGATGTGTAAACTTTACGCTCTTGAAAGTTGTAGTTTTTCGTGGCCATTTTGTATCAGAAAACGTAAGTACTACTGTACAATGTCGTTATTTTTTCACTGAATAATCATTTGTGATATTCACAATATATTTACAATATATTTACAATATATTGTGATATGTGTGTCCGAAAATTATTTGTGATATAGACGCCCTACAATTTGTCACGTCGCTCCGACGAGGCACCGTTGGCGGACGACGATGATGATTATTTTGGAGCGAGTCCATTTGGAAGTGAAACGAGAAACCATTTTGGGATTGTGGGATCTACACAAAAAGTGCGGACCGTGAATACTTATAAAAAAAAGTTCGTTGTGGTTTCTGTTCATATAAATGCGACCACAACGGTAGGGGAAAACATACGTTGTGTTCGCGACCAATGTGCGATTTGCATAGAGCATATTTGTGCATTCATTGTGGGGACGAAGAATGATTTTTCGTATCGATTTGATAAATATTTAGTCCATTTTGTACGGAACAAAGTTTTTTTTCCATCAAAATAAACGATTTTTTCATTTAACAAATAGGCTCAGTTCAGACACCGGAACAAATATGCTTTTTGGAAAGCCTTATACCCGTCTTTATACCCGTCTATAAATTTAACTACGCGGCAGACTAGGGCCGGATCCGGCATGCCGTATTCCGCACTACATAACTGTACAGGCTGCCGGACCTGGGCTTTACGAGGGTCGAAACGCTTTTTGGCATCCTGCCTTGAAGCGGATGCCGGTTACGGACCTGATTAGTACACTTTTTCAGGCTCTGATCTGTCTGCCATATCTCTGCCTGAAATGGAAAATTAAATAATCAACAAATTATGAATAAAAAAATGATAGTAGTTTTTTTTGTTTCTATAGGCTTTATTTATGTCCCTGCATATATGAGGATTGGTTTAAATCGTGTCCTACCGCTAGCTATTCAGCCATTCTAACACTTGTGTATACCTGCTTTTTTGCGTTGCTTATCTTTATCATTCTAAAGGATGTCAATAATATTATTCTTTTTTATATTACCTTTTTCCTTGAAACCTAAAAAAAATCTTGAAATAAACGTAAAAAGGGCCATCTGGACTTATAATAACCCATAATAATTTCAATAACAATAATACAATGAAATGTACTTTTATTTTTGTATCATTTAGATATTACAGTCATCACATCTTTGGTTGTTGGATTAATAATTATTTTAATTATACTTTATTGAATAGTACGACTTTGGTCCTTAACCTATTCCTTCGCTATCTTCGCTGTCGGCGAGGCCTGCCGTATCTGTGTCGTATGCCCTTCGAATCAGAGCAACTGTCGTACAGGAGTACGAACGTACCCTGATCAGACTGAAGGAAAGTAGCATTTTTTCTCCTGTACTACGGTTCCACTGATCCGGCCGACATCCGGCACAGATCAGGCGTGCCGGAACACGATGTTCATGGCAGCCATGTTACGGCGGCATACAGGCTACCTTACTTCAGCCTGTTCAGGGTGCCATCTTATTCCCGTACTACGGTTCTACTGATTCGATGGACATCCAGCACTGATCAGGTGTGCCTTACTATGGTATTCCGGATCAATTAATGCCGGATCAAAAGTTCTAGTCGGGTAAAATAGTTTTTTTTTAACGAAGTTTTCTTAAAGCATACACTCTCGCAAATTATTCTTAAATATATTAAGAATTGAAAAAGATATGATTTTTTTTTAGTAAAATGCTCACATTTGTAGCGATGAAATTTTTCCATAATATTTTACAACAATGTAATTTTACAGTTTCGAATTTCAATTATGCAGACATATCAAGAAGTGTTCAAAGTGTATACCTGATTTAAAAAAATAATAACCGACCGAAAGGTTGTTTATGGTAGGTGGATGAAGTAACAACAGGGTCAAATTGACCCAGTCCGTCAAAATCGTGGCCAGAGAGAAGTGTGTCAACGGAGAGTTAAACGAGTTTTTTCTCTTCTTTAAAAGATGTATTTTTTCTCCTGGATTTTTTTTTCCCCCAATTTCAGTTACATTATATTTTCCAGGTTCGTGGAAAATCTGTTCCAGCCAAATGAGTGTACGTTCCTTGATGCGGTTGGATCGATAAATGTTTACCATTTGCTGTCCAATCGTTGCGCCAACGAAATTTCAAATGTTTACGGGTTTGTTACGTGGCCGTGCTGTTTTTATGCGAACTTCCTGGAATATCCGGCGAAAAATTGGACAGGCCATTATCGTGAATACGTTTCCGTTGAAAAAGTCACGGTTTTCGGAGCGCAGTCTGGTATAGCTGTCTGAAACAAATTTCAGAACGATGGGAGAGAGAAGGTAACATTCCTCTCTCTAACATGCAGTAGTTGCAGTGGTCCCGAAAAAAAGAACCAAAAAAACGAAACATTTGCTACCAAAGAATTCGCGCAGTTTGGAGAATAAAAGAGAGACGAAAAAACATTTCGGCCAGGGATTTCGTTAGCGAAGAATTTGCAGGGGCGATATATTTAAGGAGGTTGGAGCGTTACCCACAATCCAAGATTTAAAAAAATCATATATATGTTATTGTCCAAACTATATTGAGTCTTGAGAAATTTTTTGAAATTTTTTTCACCATAAAACAGCAGAGCTAAAAAATAGTTTAAGGCCTTAGGCCACTCTAGAGGCCAAAAAGGGCATATTTTGTGATTTTTTTTTAGCGAAACCATAAAAGAAATCGGAATTGCAAAATAGGGGTTTTATTATACACGTAATTGACTATACAAAATTATTTTTTTAAAGCGATACATGTCAAAATGGCGACTGTGCAGCATTTTTCCGATGACGCTTTTATTTCTGGAAGGTTAACGGCTGGACCAACAGCTCCTATAATTTTTGAGTTATGATAAGACACTAAAGTTTTTTCGATTATATATAAGAATAGCTATAGAAGTACGTAGGATTTTTTTGATATATTATTTTTTGTTAAAATGGCGCATTTCTAAAACAAAAAGTATTAAATGCCATGAGAAAATCGTCAGAAAATTGTTTATAAAAAAGGAACTATGCAATAGAATGAAAAAATCCTACGTAGTGCCTCAGAAAATGTAATTCTAAATATACAGTTAAAATTTCAAGAGAATCGGTTGAAATTTGTTTGAGTTATTAGTCCGGCTGACTTGAAAAATGTAGTTTTGAGATAAACGCGTTTAAAGTTAGTAGAAAGTGACGACACGAATCAAGAGGGGTTGCGCTAGAATTCGGAAATCGAGTACTTAGAGATTGTTCACACCCATAATCTTTTGGAATATAATTTTTTAGGTACTAAGGTATATTTCAACAAAAAAGTCGTTTTTTGAAAAATCCTAGAGTGGCCTAAGGCCTTAATGGATGTAATTTTACGTGCGGGAAAGATGGACAAAACGTTCGTGCGTATTGGTGCGTATTTTTTTGTTTTGGTTATTTAGCACCAAGATAAATCATTTCTAGCATTTCTATTAACGTAAACTAAATCTTTGTAAACATTTAGAAGAAAAACAAACCCTCTCTTGTCACATCAAAAGCCATATATATTAATATTGAACCATCAAGGTTCAAAAGATTACGAAACTTTTTATCTTTTCAATTGTATAAAATATTACGACTCTCAAAATAATCATCAATTATGTCACTTTTTCAAATTGCTAGTAAAAGAACAGTTTTTTTCTTTTTCACGTAATAAAAGTATAAAAACGCATAATTTTCCTCTTTAATTATATATTTCATGAAAACTTACCATCTACAGAATAAATCTGAGCCTCGTATGCATTTTTTTTGAGGTTTATTGAAAAAAAAACCTCTTAAACTGTCATTTGACTCAACTGGACTGCTCCGACCTCCTTAAAACGTTATAATGTGCAGCGAAGCCTTGCAAGTGCATTAAACAGAATTGCTAAAAATATCGCCGTTTTTTTTTCTTTTTCGTTCTGTTTTCGCGTGTAACACGGACGAGAGAAATATTTTAACCAACGTTCAAAACGTCCGCTTCCCTTTTTTTCCTATTTTAATTCCAATTCGAAATAATAATATCAATAATAACATGCCATACGAATCGATATATATATATATAAAGGCGAGTCCACGTTTTTCCGCCCGACTTTCATACCCTGCATTTTTGTTAGCTATTTTTCACTCGTCTGGTATTTTCGACGACTTTTCCACTGCGGAACATTTATTACTCGATATATCCGAGGCTGAGCCGTGTATCAACTTCGCAACTCCGGGCGCGCGATACGATGGATTCAATTAAGTTTGCGAGGGTTCCCGGTGCAAGTCCCGCTCTCGCACCCTCCGTTTCGTTTCATCATCGATGCTAAACGCCTTTTTGTATAGGTAAAAGTGTGTACGGGGCGCGCAGATGCGATCATTAGTCGTTGCTTTTGACACGGAGCTGAAATTCGATAAGTCGCCGAGAACGTATTCAGACAGCTTTTAATTGCGAATCTGT
This sequence comes from Ophion ventricosus, assembly GCA_963932345.1. NCBI lineage: Eukaryota > Metazoa > Arthropoda > Insecta > Hymenoptera > Ichneumonidae > Ophion > Ophion ventricosus. Next base: position 13,003,009 of record OZ010713.1, read on the forward strand.
AAAATCAATCGGCGACTTCCGTTTCACGAAATATTTCACGGATTTAATTTAACGGAGCGAATGCACAACGATATTCTCGAGTTTGTGGCTGCCACGCAGAGAGCGGCATTACATTTTCTTTTTGCATGTTATTAGTCTAAATGTGCTTACATTACGTGGGAGGTAAACCAACATGGATTATTTTTTTTATTTAATACTTCTGATTTGGTCATAGAGGTTTTTAAGCGGTGATCTCGGCGCCTAGGTACGTTTAGATTCAAGGTGTTTCTGGATCTACGTCCATGCAGATAATTCACGCCAAATTTATATAATTTCTTGTTAACTTAAAACATGTTTGAACGATTTTGGATGTTTCGCGAGAAGCATTCATCTGTGGGCTCTTGCGAAAAATGTACAAAAAGTAAACACGAGGATGAAACGTCAGGGTGAAATTCAGCGGTTTAACTTCTTATGGCGTTGAAGCTTGCAACTTTGAACTGCAACTACTATAACTTTTTAAATATTTTATATATATATATTTTTTAAACGAGTTGTACTTCATTATATATATTTATTGTTCATTCGTATTATTATTCATAATCTTGTTTTTGGCAGATTGATGTTGTATATCTTCGGTAAGAATACCAAAACGAAAATTTGGTGATTTACGTAGCGCAAATTAGGAAAAAAAAATACGAGCAATTGAAAACGATTGATTTTCATTGCGTTTCAATGTTACAAGCTTCAACATCATTAATTTTTCTACATTAATTCGGTAGGTCTTGTATTATCACTGTTACTCTGATTGTCATATTTGCGTGTTACTTGGGTAGGATTATGGATCTTGGACTTCCAGACCAGCTCCTATCAACGCTGGTCTGGAAAATTCGTTCGCCCTGTAGCTCTCATCAAAGTGATTTGCGATAGATATATACTCCCCCCGCCCCCTCCTTGCCCCATCGTCTCTCGTATTCTCCGTTTTGCCGGAGTACAAAGGCATCGTTAAGTGAAGACTAAATCGAATCGCACTTCTAGCTATCGGTTCATTTCGATCGTCCTCATCCTTCTGATACTTTCCCCAATCTGTTAGACGACCTTTTTCTCCCTCAGCTTCCATGTTTCTCCATTCTGCGACTCTAAACAGGATGTTTTTTTTTATCGTACTCTCCACACGCCCGCACACGACCACATCATTACGTATAAAATAAAAGAGGAGGAAAAAAAACAGAGCAAACTTGATAAAAAGTTTTCAGCTTCGGTAGACCGAGGAAAGTACGATGGAATCGACATTGCTCGTGGGTAAGCAAAAAAAAACAAACAAATAGAAAAACAAGTTTCCGAGTTTGAGTCTCCAAATGCAAACGGATAGAACGAAATTTGAAGCGATGTCGATGTGCTCCTGCGCGCGAAAAATTCACAGGGAAACAACAGGCAACTGCGGATAGAGAAGCACCACGGATATACATCGAGAAGAATTGACACAGCTCGTAAATGGGAGTGGAAATAGAATGAGCGCGTGTATTTGCAGACGGTGGAAAATAGATTTATCCGGTTTGAATGGAATTCAAATGTCATAGAATGGCGAACTACCTCATGTTGAGAGATTAAATCATGCGAGTACATGCACTATTGCTTTCGAATGGGAAAAGTTCTGGGCTTTCGAAAGAAAACGTTGCGTTTGTAAATACCTGACTAGAAATTTAGCTATGGGGCAGACTAGGGCCGGATTCGGCATGCCGTATTGCGTACTACGGCACTGTACAGGCTGCAGGATCAGAGCTTTACTAGGCGTGCAACGTTTTTTGGCATCTGGCCTTGAAGCGGATGCCGGTTACGGACCTGATCAGTACACTTTTTCAGGCTCTGATCCGGATACCGTATCAATGCCTAAAATGAAAAATTAAATCATCAACAAATTATGAATAAAAATATTATCGTAGTTTTTTTTTGTTTTCATATGCTTTATTTATGTTCCTGCATATATGAGAATTGGATTAACTCGTGCTATGCTTCATTAAAGTTTTTGACTACCTGCGGGATCTGAACCTATGCCTTATAATTCTAAAGCGGAACGCACCACCTACTCAGTCATCCTAATATGTGTATAAACCTGCTTTTTTCGTTTCTTATTTTTATCATTCTAAAGAATGCCATTAATTTGATTCTTTTTTTTATATAATCTTTTTCTTTGAAACTTAAAAAAATAATCTTGAAATAAACATAAAAAGGGGAATCTGGACTTATAATAACCCACAATAATAAATTCATTTGTAATGTATTTTTATTTTTATATTATTTAGATATTACAGTTGTGACATATTTGCTTGAACTTTGGTTTATGGATGAATAATAATTCAAATTATACTTTAGTAAATAGTATCACTTTTGTTCTTAATCCATTCCTTGGCTGTCTTCGTCGTCGGCAAGCCTGATTTGTGCAGTATGTCTACCGGATCAGAGGTGGTAGCGGCCTGATCAGTCTTCAGGCTACCGGGTCAACATTTCTAGTCGGGTATTTGCCACCGGTCAGGAAAAAAAAGCTGTCTAAATATTTCGAAAACGAACTTTGAACGATGTGTCGATATTAGTTCACCTTTCGATAGATTCATCAACGACGGCAGTTGAATATTACGTATGACGTTTCCATCGTTGGAATGCGATCGAAATTCATCTATTGAATGTCCATTTTTTTTATATATATGGCACATTCAGGCTACGGAAATCATTGAAGCATTCTTTAGGTTTCGGCATCTCTTGTGGAGATGTCTTTTGTTATCTCTTGTAGAGATGCTGAAGCTAAATGTCAAAACAAATATTTTAAACAACAATATTGAGAATAAAGAATTAATATGAAGGAAAAATTCCGTATTCTTTTAACGATACACACTTCAATACCGTCAGATTCAAATTCATTTGTACAAAAATCAAATCTTCTTCTACAAAAATCAAATATTATTTTATAAAAATCAAATACATTTTCACAAAATTCAATAAATGTTTGCAAAAAGAAAATACATATTTACAATAATCAAGGACGAGTATCAAAGGCATTTGTACATAATTTTAACGAGATTTTTCTATCACTGGTGCGCTCACAGTCAGCCACGACGCACGAGTGTCCGCAGCAATGAATAACTATAGAATTGGGAACGAAGCAGATAAAGCGAAGCGAGGAAATGGGTGAGCGATTCGTGTTACAGAGAAGGTGGAAAAACTTTAGACGTCCGTGGAGAAATAAAGTGACCGTTCGTCGGTTCTTTGATAGGCACGTAGGTGTTTTTACACTTTAATAATAGAAGGGCGATTATGCATGGATCTACCGGGTAATCGGTCACGGCACGGACATAACGCGATATTAAAATTTCACATACCGTTTCTTTGCTATTTTTATGAACCTAAGGGAGGGAACCGGGTGGATGTTACGACCTCGCAAAAAAATCAGTCGACTAGTAGCATGATAAATGGAGATTGCTTCGAGATTGAATTTACATTCAGAAAATAAACATTTTATACGTATAATGTTGATGTGCAATCGTTGGAATGCAATTAAAATAATGTTTGGTTAATTGACCAACCGGAATTGGTAAATATTTAGAAAGGCGGTTTTTCCGAAAAAAAAGTGATTTTGTTCTGATCACATTGGTGTTTGCATTCGATTTTGTTAAAACTCGAGTATATGATAGCGTATTAAAAACTACCAGATACGTATTTATTTTATCGGCGGAAAAACGGTTTTAAAGGTGACCACCCCTAATTGTAAGAGTGAAGAATGCCAAGGGTTGATTTTGTAGTTTCATCCTCAAGCTGTCCGCCGGATTTCAATCAAACAAAAACCAAAATTTTCCTAACGTACACCGATCAGAAATCCACTATAGGTACATTGAAAAAAAAATCAACGTATGAACCACTCCTTTATTTTCCTTTCTCTCATCCCACATTTAAAAGGGGTGCGTTCAATGAAATAAATCGCGTAGAATTTGAAGGGGCAATGAAACTACAGTTTACCTTTTTTTTGCCGGATTGCAAACTTAAGGGGATGATCCACACTCTACACATTTTCGACGGATTTTTATAAAAACTGACGATTTTAGGTGAAATAAATGGTGAATTCGTATTCAGGGGGTAAAAATACATCGATATGGACTTATAAAAAATATTGGCAACGCATTTTTTTTCGCATTTCGACAAAAAATTAGTGGCTTTACTGGATGGAACGTCATTTTTTTCCTGTTTCATTTCGAAACTTCGCTTTGCGCTCATCCTTTTCATCATTCTTATCTCTAAAAAATGCCGTTCGATTCATAAAGCTCCGATTATTATCGATTTTTAGCAGAATTTCAAAGTCTAACCATCGATTTTCGCGAATTTTTCCATACTCGAAACATCAATATGGAGATTATAGAAATATTTTAATTCGGCAAACATATTTTAAATAGAGAAAAAAACAACTGCGATAAGGAACTTCAAGCTTGCTATCCAACAAAAATGCGAAAATACTTAAACTTAAATTTTATCCCTCCTTCAAAGTGTTTCCGTTTCCTTGATTTGAATGCACCCCTTTTTATATGCGGGGTGAGAGAAATAGAAATAAAGGCGTGTTTCATCCATTTGCATTTTTTCCCCAATGTACCCATAGCAGATGTCTGATCGCTTTGCATTAGAAGAATATTCTTTTTTATTTTATTAAAAGTGGTCAACTGCTCCTGGGTGAAACTGCAAAATCAGCCTTTGACATGTTTCACTCTAAGGGGTGATCGCACCCCTTAAAATCGTTTCCGGCCGATGAAACTATAAGTATCTAATAGTTTTTAATGCTCTACCATATACACGAGTTCCGACAAAATCGGAAGCAGCCACCAAAGCGATGTTCCTTTTAGGTCCATCGCTGAAAAACGTTGTAACTATTTGTAAAACGAAAGAAAAAAAACGACAGAATTGTTGGATTTGTTTTTACTTGTATGGGACCTGTTCGGATTGTTGATCCCAAGCCCCACAAACAAATTCTCCGTCCCCCTTCATATTTTGAACAATCACAATATTTTTGAGTGATTGTACTTGGAAATAGAAATGTTCGTGCCTTACGTGATTATCGTGCTATGAACTATTGAATCGCGACAAAAACCATTGAGACAAGGATAAATGAATCCCTGAATAAATGAGCCCCAACCAACTGATCCTCGGATAATTAGCCAAGTTATGAAGCGACGAAAAGCGGAAGGCGATTGGGGTCACGTGTAAAAAGAAAGCTCATATCTTCCCGTGGGGAGGCTGCTGTGAATATGGTATGTACATGCAGGGATATGACAGAAATAGAGACGAAACGCGGAAATGGAAGGAACACAATTGCGTCACGATGTGAAAGACAGACACGGTTGTATAAACTTGGAATGTTTCGGTACAGTCGCACTAGCGAGACGTAGTTCCTCACTGGAAATGTCATTAGCGGGGCCACCATGTGCAATGTTTATGTCAACCGTTACTTTCCCAACTCGATTGTACTAACAAGACGTTGTTGGACTCGAGTGTTTGTACAGTCGCACAGTTCAGCTAAAATTATCAAATACGAATGGCAAGATTTTCTTTCACCATTGTACAATCTGCTGAACAATCAAGCGCAATTTTTTGTCAAGTTTTTTTTTGGAAATATATATGTTTTTAGTGTAATTTACGATCTCCGTTGATGGAACAAGGTACAAGCCTTTTCCTGTGCTGACATTCGCGAGTCTTCGTAAGCTAAAAATCAATCGTTTTCACCCAAAGTTTAGGGTAAATAGTACAAATAAATCGTCATAATCCATAAAGCGTCTCTCCACAACGGTATTGTGTTAAAGTTTGCACCATTGGAATGCAACGAAAATTCTTCTTTATATTTTTATTTGCTCATCTTCATCATTCTATAAAATCTTTTTTACAGATTTAGATCATACATTTCTAAATAAGTGATTAAAGAAATTGTTGAGCGATTTTCCTCGCTAAGATATGGCATATAAAATTTGAGCAATAAAAAATTATCATTTTCGTTGCCTTCCAACGATACAAAGTTCAATCTCATACAACGGTTCGGTCCACAAATTATCTTTTAAAATCGACGATATCGTGTATACTTCAACTCTTTTGTTTATAAACGTCAAATTTGTCTATTGATTTAGAAGCTGCGCGAATCAGTGATCCTACTACCGGCGAAACGATATCAAATCTTCCCATACTTTTGGAAGTGGCGATGTTCACAAATTATGAAGAGTTTAGGTACTGTTTGTCATCAAGGATGACAGATGAAGACACATTTCTAGGCGGCTCTACAAAGTTAACGATGGGAAGAATTTTGAATGGAAAAATCTATTTTTTTTTCAGCGACAGTTTCGTGTCTCTAATTTGAGGAAATGTCAGCTCTGGCGTCTCCGAGCACGAGAACTGAAGTATCAGGCACTAACGGGACACTAAATCTACGGAAGTGCCAACGCTGGAATGTGCTTCGCATTTCATTTTATTTTCTACGCGGAATTCCTGTGGGCATGTCGTAAAAACGTAATGGCGGATTACCTTCGTAACGCGAGATAACTGTGCGTGCACATAGGAGAGAGACGTATACTTTTGTAGGATTTAAGCGCATTAACGGGGCGTCATGTTGGCAGAGAGACGTGTCAGGTCGTAGGGCGATGGTAAGGACCGTTGATAATCGTGGGGGATTACCGTCACACCGACCATTGACATACCATCCCTCCGCACATCATTCTTCAATAACGAGAGTGTCAAGCAGCTTTCCTCGTTTGTTAAGTGTGCGAAAACACCGTAATAACAATAAAACGTGTAGATCGGCAGCAAAGATTTTGCTGCCGATCGTGGAATGCAGCAAAGATTTTGACAAAATGCCAAAAATTGACCGAATTATGACGATTTTTTTGGAAAGTCCGATCGTCCACTGCGCTATAACGAATATTTTTCATATTCGTGGTTTTTCCTACTAAGGAGCCTGAAAATCAATTGAATAGACATGGTTCGTGCACTAAAAGACTTACGACAAAAGCGGTATTATTAAAAAAAGATTCTGCACGACTATCGAATCGCCAAATATTGGTGAGGTTTTCATCCTTGAAATCGAATGAAAATAGATTTTTTTTTAAGTTCTGAAATTACTTTTGGCGCATCTAAACTGCAAAAATCACTTACACGTTTTTCAAAAGTAGTTATTACGGATACATAGCCCAATTCTGTAAGTAATATCACGGATAGTTACTGCGAAAAGAAATGACGGAAAAAAAAGGATTTTTATTGTGTTCCAATGATCCCGAATGCAACGTTTCGTCGCCAGAAAATTAATAAATATATTATATATAGATATATATTAACCACGATCAGTGACAAATGTGCATTATCCTAACTAATATTATAAATCTGAATTTCTGTCTGTCTGTCTGTTTGTTACTTAATCATGCCAAAATGGCGTGATCGATTTCAATGAAATTTAACACGTAGATGGCTTATGGCCTGGGTTAAGACATAGTATGTTTTTCATTCTAATATCAAATATTTTTCTAATTATAATATTATATCCTCCAATCTAATCTAATTATGAAATGAAATTATTATGTAATCAATGAAATTAAAAATATAGATAGCTTATTATGACACGCAGGATACTTTTCAATCTAATTCTAATATCTAATATTTTTCTAATCTGTATGCCTGATGTTTGTTCCACTATCACGCCCAAATGGTTGAACCGATTTTGATGAAATTTGGAACACATGTAAAGAGTTACTTCAAATAACACATAGGCTATGAAAAAAACATCTAATACTTTTCTAATTCTAATACTCGACTCGAATCTAATTCAATTATTAAATTATCAGTCTTATATAATTCTTATTATGGGATACAAACAAATCAAATCTAATTAAAATACATGATAATATAATATCAAACCTAATATAAATATATCTAATATTTTTCTAATTATAACATTCGTGTCAAATCTAATATAATTATCAAATTCGAATTCTCATAGAATACAACGAATCAAATATAATATAAATTTGATAAAATCTAACGTCTAATATTGTTCTAATTATAATATTTAAAAAAAATCGAACGATGACATTTTAATTCTCATGGAATACGAACGACTAAAATATAATCAAAATCGAATACAATCTAATATAATATCACATATTTTACTAAATTCTGAATGACGTATGACAGCCTTAAAAAAAATAATCCATTAAAGGGTCACAAGTTGCGAGATCCACGCAGACGAAGTCTCGGATAGTAGCTACTTATTCATAAATTATCCCGGTATTTGCAAGATTTTAATCGCGAACGATAAACAAAGTTGAAATATGCCAGACCACGTTTCATCGTTTAACATCACGATATTAGCTGTGGATGCGCTTGGCACCGTATACATTCGACGAAAGGTTCTTGATTCTGTACGATCGCGAGCACCGATGCATTCGTTCAAGCGCCTCTGGCGTTCGATTCTCCTGCCATTTAGCGATTCAGCAGGCGTTTTCAATTTGTACATTAATCTGCGATCGACGCGGAGAGACGGTTGAAATGCCTTCGACCCTGTACATCACGTAGAATCCCAAAATCCACACCATAGGCTATTCGTTTTGCCACTCGCGCCACCGTTCGGTTCTTGTACCGTTGCACCGTGGGAACGTGCCCTTCGGCGCTTTTTTTTTTTTTCTTTCTTTCCTTCACACGCGTCGTTCGCGTGTGCCTCCGTTGCCAATAGTTCTGAGGTTTGTGACCATTTCATTCTCACTGGCAGGTCGATGGACGAGCGAGCACTGCGTCGTTCCTTGCCATGCTTCAGACGTTGTGTGGATGCGTGCCAATCTCACGAAATTCATCGCACGATCGTCATAAACGCGTTACTTTTCTCCGTAACAAAGCCTCCTTGGCATCTGACATATTTTTCGGCTCGTTATCCAAGCAGCTTAGAGCTTCTTTATTAATCATCATTCAGTCCTCGTGCTAGACACTCGCTCATTATTAACTCTTCTTATCCTCGGCCACAAATTACTTGTACATGTTTCATGTACAAGTGTGCATGTACATGTATGCAGCTTTCACTTCTTCATAATTTGCTCACACAACAACGATCTTTAAAGGCCATTATATGATTTACAAAAGCCCCGGTGCCTCGTTCATTTAATCTCCAAGAACTCGCCATTTTTATTTCTGTCTCTCGTATTAGTGCGCAGTTATTTTTAGGCTCCGGATCCCATACGTCGTAAATCACGACGAACAAATTACCGCGTTCGCACGTACGCGCTCTTGTACAGACACGCTCCACAATATACCGCTTGAAATCTTAGGTGAGATTGCAAGCTCTATTGAGAGAAACCCTTTCATTCGTTTACGTGGGCTACACGTTCAAAGATCTAGACGGTATTTACAAAGCTGTCCAGTCCCAGCTCACTTAAGCGCCTCAAGAAATTGCTGTCTTCATTATGGTCTTTCACAATGACGATATATTTAACTTTAGTGTCTGATCCGTACATCCACGTAAATAACGATTAAACATTTTGTTCAAGTCACATGGTCCATGATACACTTGGAGACATTATATTTTTGTGTACTGACCAAGACAGGATCGTTACTTTTACGATGTTCAATCATGAAGAAAAAATCGTTTCTGGGATCGTCACTATTCCGCGGGTTGCCAGTTGCCCTTGGTGATGTATTGAAGAGGACTCGATATGCGTAACAACCATTCGTCAAATTGTTGAAAATATCAGTTTTTTTTTTTCGTTTACGAGAACGTAGAGAAGATTGCAGACCCGTGGTCTTCATTGGAATAGCTTCGATCTTTCGGCCGTAAGACAGTTGAGAGTGAGAAAAAAACTGGTGGAATATGGAGTTTCAGGAGACGGGGGAAGGATGAGATACGTCTTTGACATGTTCAATTCCGTTGCTCGTCCTTCTTATCTCTCCTTTCCCGTCCCGGAATTATTCGCATGCTTTTCTGGCAAGCTCGACCTATTTCTCTCCTGTCGTGACGCAGGCAAAATGGGAACGGTTCTATTGAGAAGACGTGGCTCGATCTTTAAAGGGGTGAGAAGCGGCCGGAGCTATATACACATCGTACTAAAGCAACAGCGACGTATAGTTCGAGGCAAATCTTCGTCTGCCTCGTGAACAGGAACGGATGAAAGCCGAGAGTGTGCATCAGTCTTGTCGAGACATCAGACCAAAGTTTCGGTATCTCGGTGCCCGAGTTAGCTTCCACGTAGGTCATATACATACGTACACACATATATATATACGGCTGCATATCCGAGGTTTTCTTACATACATCAGGGTTAACGGTGACACGTCTTATCTTCCAGCCATGTTCCGAAAAAAATGGGTACTTGCGAAATTGCATCAAATTAAATTTACAATTGGCTCATTTAATCGTCATCATCGAGCAAGATCACTTCTCACTTTCTGTGCCCACGACTGCGTCTGCATGGACTTCATAATTAGGTTAGGTTGCGTATTATAACCAAAAACTCAAAGCAAAATCTTGAAGTCTAGACTTATCGCCAAGTCTTCAAAATTCTTGACACAAACCGAATGGATAGCCTACTTAGTTATGAGAGGATACAAGTGCCAGCATGAAGACGCTACTTTTATAGTGTTGGTCCGAGAGTTATTGTCATTTATTGCCATTTATTGTCGAATTATTGTACAATACAATATAGTAAAACGCCTCAATAAAACATTAAAAAGTGCACGTTAAGCTTAAAAGCTACAGTTATCCCAAGCTTTAATCAAATTCGTTGAGCAATTTGTTTGAGTTTGGTAGGGCATTGGAATTGGATTTGGGTTCGGGTATTTGTAAAGATGAAAAAACGTACCCGGAAAAAGTGATTATATCATTCTTCACCTGTCACGAATGCTCTAAACATTGGATCATAGATTCATAATGGAATACCACGAATGCAGTGGAACATGTGTATCGAACTTTTGCCTGGACAAACTGAGCTGTATCGATCTCATGTGACGTACCGGAAACAATTCATTCTTTCTGCATGCTGAACTTTATTCTGTCCTCGTTATTTTACGTTATAAAAAAATTAATGAACGCTTCGAAAGTCAAAGAAGATCCGGTTTTCACTACAATATCATGGGCTCTTGTCTGCTGTCATTGGTCCTCATGCTACTCCTGATGAGTCTCGTCAGTTCCACAATGATCCATAATTGTCTATCAGTATGCCTCTGTAGGACTGGAGTATTGAGTGTCTCGCGAAGGTGTATTTTGGTAGGGTTAAGGTAAGCACGCTTACCGCGTGTAATAGTCGATTACAACACTATGTCTATATTAGTTGAAATTCGATTCGATAGATACATTAGCATATCGCTGCTCGAGCAGCCAATATCGGCTCCTCGAGGCAACAGAGGTATCATGCCACGATAGTTTACTGATTCGAATATACCTTAGGTATATGTTATACGCGTCTCTTCTCTGGGCTCTCGCAGATTGTATCACTGGGGCCTATTACCGATAATTTGTCGTATTGATCGTAGCATTGAAGACACCATTTACGACTTACCAGCTGCTCACCTTTCTGTTAGAGTTTCCTATGGTGAATGTCTATTTGGAGCAGCTAAAAATCTTTTTTTCATTTCCATAGCTAGGACCTTTAGGGTTGTTATGAGGGTCTAGGTGTCGGGGGTGAAGTACGAGGGTAGCGCTCTATGCTTATGCATTGGGCCGATTGACTACTACCTAATGTTAGCTATAAAACAATCGTCATACTGAACCTATATTTTCGGACAATTTTTTACACCTACTTATAAAACTGGGCATTTTTGAACATCGTTGATTACGGGAAATATTTTTATTTATTTGTATAATTATTTTTTAGATTTTTTTCTTGCATAATGGACGCGAGACGAATTGGGAACGTCGTAAATCGTGGTATATGATAATGCTCAATTTGGTAGAAGTGTCGCGAAGTTAGAAACATACGGATCCCGTTCATGACCTCAAAATCGGCTCGAGGAGCGGTCAACAATGCATATCGGGCTGTGTAAAAAATTCTTCCTCTGGAAAGGAAAAGTGTATACTGAAGCTATCTACAATCTGAATGAAATAAAAAACCTCAATAATTATTCGAAATTTTAAGAAAATCTACGTTTGAAAAAAAATCCACGGTGCTTTGTCTTTTTCTAGAGATGTCAAGAAACTTATCATTTTAGAACATAGATCTGAAATTAATATTAAATAATTATTACTAATTAAGCAAATAAAAACGAAAAATATTCCTCGTTAATTAACCTGACCAAGTAGTTTGAGGTCCCTGGGTATAATTACCGAATGTAGATGAGGTAGGTAGCCTTTGTGGCGTGTACGATGTTGCTATGTTTGCAGAGTCGAATATTTTATGTGCTTGATTTTCGCACAAATTTGTGATTGAAAACATTAATAATTTTATAACGTATTAATAATTGAATAATCCTCATTTTCACGGTGCAAAGGGTTAGTCCGATAATTAGTCGAATCTTACCTATTTTTTCAGCTCCGTGGTAGCATTTTTTTAACACCTATAAATAACGTACTAAATAATGATCGGGAAGTTTCAAGCATAAGGTAATTAGCCACAAAATACGTCAAGTTTCTTTTTTTTTTTTCTAAGAAACGGTACTGTGGATCGTACCCAAATTGCACAGGATGATCAGCAAAGTTTTGATCTGGCTCCGTAATAATCTCAATGACTTGATATCCCAAATAGTATTTTTTTCTTCGAGTATGAAATTGTTATCCAAATTTACTTTCGTATATTTATAGACATGTACATGAATATCCGTGTGCGTATACTTCAATATGTAAACCGTAAATCTCGATTTATCTCTGATGTTTATTTACATAATTGAAAACGACGACAAATATGACGTGAACGCTGATAAAATGTCAGCTGCTGTTTTCCGTCTCCTCTCTCATCCACTTGCTCTGATGTTTGTATATGGTGCTTAAGTGGACCAGAAAACTCAATACGATTCATTTTTCAAACGGCTCTCGTTGCGTGTTTTCACCTCGTGCCATATTTATCTTCGCTCTTGCTCTGCCAGCTGTCTAAATCGCTTATTCAAGATCTGCCGTTTCAACATACAAAGGGAATCGGAGTTGAACTTTGTCGGACGAGTGCGAGCGATAAATCGAGGCTGGACGTAGAATTTTTCGATTTTGTGGAATGGTGTGCGCAACGGCAAAGTAGTCGGGTGTCTACTGAGCTCGCTTGGCTGCGTCTTGCGCAAGGTAGTACTTGCCGGGCCTCTTCAGGAGAATCCCTTCCTTCCATACCTCTTGACGATATCGTGGAACAGAACCATTTGAAGAGAGAGAGAGAGAGGGAGAGAGAAATATATATATATGGAAGGTTTGGAGCGTTGCAAGAGAAGCGATTCTGTAGTTTGCCGCCTTTTTTCCATCTCGTGCTTTCTTTCCCGCTCTTGGCGTCGTCCGATTCCCCATCTCTCGTTCCAGTCGTTCGACGTGCCGAGATATATAGTCCCGAATCCATTAAAGACATACTTTAAAGTTCTTCAAGGATTTATTGTGGACCGATCGACGATCGGCCGTTCAACCTTCTTCCCACCTCGGCATTATAGTCCTTCAATTTTAAGAACAACTATTCAAGATGGCGGCAAGAGATGGAGAGAGAGAAAGAAAGCGACTTTTATAAGTTTTATATCACTTTTATTCATAATCAGTTAAGATTTTAAGCTGATCCAAATATCATAGCCATTTTCAACGTTCTTGTCAATGTCTGAAATGCCTATGCTGACAAGATACAGAAGATCCTACTTTTAGGCGAAATGAATATAACTGATATTTTAAACGTACACATGCTGAAATGGACCTGAACGGCTTGGAAAAAATCTAGAACATATCATAGGTGCGGTGTAAAGAAGTAGAAAAGTAGGGCTATAGCAGCATTTAAAGATATAAGGAAATAAGTAAAGGAACTTCTAGAAATAAGTTCGAATGTTATCTCAGCCCCGGTAACACCCTTAGAATTTAATTCTGACAGGTATGCCAATACGAGTTCTATCTTGGCTGGGTCGCAGTTTGGCATGAGACCACCGAGGGCGATAGCGAATTGCACTTCCCTTGATTGAAAGTCTCCGTGCTATTTCCCGATACTCTATATTTGTATTTGGCCGTTGAGTTGGTTGTTGGTAGCGACACTTGTGGAAGTTACTGTGACCTCCAATACTAAGCATACATTGTTATATATCCTGCAATTATGTGTTCTGATGGAGACAGATGGTACAAATTGTATGATATTATAGTGAAGCAACAAATACAGAGATTTTGATTAATATCTGGAGACGGGCAAGATTATGACACTCAACTTATCAAAATGTCTTGTATTTCCTTTGGATTTTGACTGGGTCGGAAATTTGGTAAGTTGGTACATCGAAATACTGCACGTCATTTGTACCATAGCAGCAGACAATTTTTATTGCTTTCTTCGTACCTGGGTCCTTGAACCTCCAGAGAAACGTTCAATCCTTAATGTTCATTCCCTACTTCTACCTTTGTAATGGAACGAACGCTCCTATTCCACCTGCGACCTGCAAGCGATTGAAAAGGGAGCGTTGGTAGAGATTTCGTTCTTTTATTCTCATCGAGGCAATATGGCCTCTACCCATTGTTCTAGTAAATTGGTCTCTTCGGCTCTTATTCACAGTTCTAGACATTTGAATTTCTCAGCGAAGATATGGTCAGAATACGCAGAATGAAAACTTTATGGGCACAGTATAAATTATGTTCGACATCGTTTGTTCCCATTTCTATCTTTGGATTCGTTGGACCAAACTCTCGTTTCGTCCTGTATTCTCGCCAACTCCGTTGCCAGCTTTGACGTACGGGCGGACTATCGTTGGTGCATGAAAGGCTTGTGTTACTCTCATCTTAATGTAAACCGATCTATCTATGACAACGGTGGGCACTCCTCTTCGTCTTCTTTGCATTCCGAACAAATAGTTGCCTGAAATACCATATCATTGAGATTTGCATAGTTCCTGCCGCTTCATGTCGTTTGCGCGATCCTTGATCGCCCGATGGCGAGCCAAACTGACTGTGCCTTTCGATAGAAAGCCCCCCAATCTCTTAAGTATCCGTAATCCTATAAAACACTTTGTTCCATTAATTCGTGATTGGAAGAAAAAGGACGAGAACATAGCTATTGGACGATACAACGAAAGTTTCGCCAAACGAACATTTCGTATCGGCATTGCTTATCGAAAATGGGTGACATGCCTGCGTACTTTGTTAACATCGTAGCCAGCTAACCTGTCTGGTCAATACAATTTGATTACCAATAAATCCAAGAACTAATATTGCCATCGATGCTGCTATAATATGAAACATCAGAAACATCCTCTTCAGTATACATGTGTTGTAATGCCAGCTGAACTTAATGAACTAATCAACCGATCCAACACTTCCACGATAGCTATGTAAATGGATGAAAATCGAGAGAAATGGCACGAATCGTTTTCATTGTAATCGAGTTCTTTTTTGTATCTGCAGACATATTTTTGTTACTCTCAATTTACGCAATTTTTCAATCCTTTATTATGGCGGTGACCATCTATAATAGAAGCGACCCACAGTGGTCCAATATTTCAAAGCTTTTTCCTCCCCACGTAGACCCTCATTCTTCCCGAGACAAAGTTCAGTGCAAAAGGGTTAAAGTGCGAGATAAAGAGGTTACCGTCGCAGGGCGTCCCCGTACTTTCGAAGAAATATCGTTCAAGAAGGGTGGATAGTCATAGACCGGAACTCGAGGGTCGTGGGGGGTGTGGACGCTGGCCATTTGGACTATGCTCGTTGAACCAAAAGGATGAGGATTTGGGCTAGCGTTTTGGTAGGATCTGTGAGTATATATAGCATTCCGGTGGCAGTGCGAAGGGTACGAATCCAAGGGTATGGTCCAATGGTAGATATCGATTTCGGTATAAGGCTGTGAAGCACACACCCTTTTACTCCCTTCTCCACACCCTTAAAATGCGAATCCACTCATTCCGCTACACAGTCACGCTCTTGCATCCGGCCAATTTCCAAACCCATCGTTCCATATACCGCGATGCATAACCCTTCCGAATGCATCGAGCCTTCATATATAGCAGGATGCACAGTTAACCCATCACCAGTAGTAGCGGCAGCTTCGTCCAAGTGTCACTCGTATATAACCTCCGCATAATTTTACTATGACATATTTAATGCCCGTTCATCTTTTGCGGCAAATTTACCGCTATCGCTCCCCGTTCAACCTTTTTCAACCCTAACATGTCGCGAGAAATATTTTTACGATGCGAAAAGGGTGCTAGCGCAGTACCTATACGGCAGAGCGTGGAACGAAGTTGTCTCCATCCAGAACCGGCTTTCCTGCATCGTAACGTTATACGCGCAGCTCCCAATGATTTTCCATTGTTCTTCAGCTTTTTGTACAATTCTCGTTGCTATTTCTTTCTCCGTTGGTTGGCTACTGCTATACGACTGCCAGTTTTGTCCTACACTTCCTCATCGCGTGGTCGCCATTACGCTGTTACTGCATGTCCATTTTTTCCTCTTTTCAGCTTTGGACTTGTAGGCTTCTCCACCTCGAGCTATATGTTTTTTTCTCTTCGTTCGCCATTTCTTTTTCATCACTGTATTCTTTCTTCCCGCGCTACACGCTGTTGTATTCTTCTCACCGGCGAATGCACTCGCATACGGCAGTACGATTTCAAGAGATGAAAAATAATATGGCGAAAAAATGTCCGGGAAAAAGGCGACTAGGGCAGAAACTTTGTCATCGCAATGTTTACCATTCGTCGAATTTCACTAGGAACACTTGTCTGTTTTATTTTTCTTTACTGCAGGAATACAAGTCAATCATTCGTAACTTGTCGTATGTTGTGATTGAGCGGAGGTTCGAAAAAGGTTTTGATCTGAAAAAAAATTGGGAAATGCGTTTGGTTCAAAACGGTCCAGGTACTATGCTCACGTTCTCAATAAATTACTCATTACCCATGGGGAGTCAATATAAATGATTTTGTATTTATCAAGGTTCAGCTTGAGGTGGGTTGGTAACATCGGCAATTCCATGCTGAGTTCGCTAGCTGCATTATTGCCAACTACACATAGAGGAATTACGTATACGTTCATACTTATAGTTTGCGTACGCGAATGTTGTGTCGATGTTTCTCAGCCCCAGGGAATGAGGTAGGGCGTTAATTAATCTCGCTCGACGGGTAGCTACGGTACTGCGCTATAATTACGGTCGATAAACAAAGTTGCTCGGCTTGCTGAATAGAACTAAATTATATCGTTAGCCTCGTGTCACTCACAAGAACGTTGTGCCCCAATGACACTAAATCGAACGTCTGGCCTCTTATTGCTTTCTTTCCACCCCAGGGCGAATGTTCCCCTCCGAACGGAAGTGATGCCAAAACTGCTGGATCAGATGATCGATACATTATTGTAATTAATCAAACTTTTATGACGTGAGGTTGTTCGATATTTGTGGCTGCGTTTACAAACAATATCAATAGAACTTGGACAGTAGAGGAAAGGAAGGTAATTTGGAATACCATTTTGTTTTAGGCCTGCTACTTTTTCTCTGGAAGGTGTAAACAAATAAAACCTTCATGAAATTGAAGCAATATTCATATACTATCAATCTGCAGGCTATCAAAAATAACTAAACATCGCTATTGGGTACAATTTTAGTTTGAACGCAAAACTGCATTGTTCCGTTTTCGAGATGGGGTGCAGGTATGTTGAAATAGGTGTATTCTAAATTATATATTATTTATATATATATATATATTATATATCTATATTCCAAAATAAAATATATTCAACAACATAATCATATGGAAATTTAGCGATTTGAACTCATTAAACACGTACCTCGAAAGTTTTCAAAAACAGTCCTTCACAACTTGAGCTCTGGTCGCCATCTTAGAAAAGTCGCTGACGAACCGCGTGAATATATCGACAAGTGACGCCTTCTTTTCACATTTCACGGCCATAAAACCGAGATGGCACTACTAGTTTCCGTGAAACCCTGCTATTCCAAATTACCAGGAATATTCCAAATATTTCCCTCTGCAGAATTGTTTTCCATTCCTTTATTGATTCATTCCCAGCGCCTCGTATTAATTTTGAACATCTATATTGGTTTTCTATGCTTTCTTCATTTTTTACCTACATTATTGATCTACCAACTACATGCTTGCCTCATTTTTCCTCAATTTGACGCGCCCCGTTCGCAAAAAGAAAATAAAGGATATTCTAACAGGGATGAAAAAGTGGATGATCCCTCCGGTTTGAAGGGGCCATCAATTTCGTCCTGCAACTACGATAAAAACAACTAAAGCAAGGGAAAAAATCCAGGCGGGAAGGTCACGAAGAGATACCGCATATGAGGCTCTGAATATTTTAAGTATGTGGTATCGTGTCTCAGTGGCTCCTTACCAGGTAAAATAGCGCCGAAACGAGTACGCACACCGTGTCCCTTATGTATGTATGTTGAATTACATACATGGCAAGACAATGGAGGCGGTCGTTCTACTACCGTTAGGGGTCCCGCCAGCTCAGCCCGAAGCAAATGTGTTCGCCAGAGAATGCTGCGTATCTAGTATATCTGCATTCGCCGCGATCACTGATGAGGAAGGGTGGGAAAGAGGGCGTTGAGAAACCTACGTATCTTCTCGTAACTTTTATGTTGCGAAATTTCGTCATTTACGTATACGCGATAGAAAGACGTTGTCGAATGGAATTAGGATTAAAGTAAACAATAAAATATTCGTTTAGTACACAGTGGAATGTACGTCGCGACGGTAAAATAAGTGCCACGACTGTTAGGGTGGAAGTGCCTGAAGCGTACTCACTAAGGATTTTTTCTGTTATTTGCGATACCTTTGATTGTAAAAAAAAAGACCACGGTACAATTTAGGCGCAGGTACGATTCAGGCTTCAAGACTTACCCTACATTCTATGACTTTGTGATTTGTCTTTCAAGACATGCATTTTGCATATATCATCACTTGATGTTGATGGGCATCGTTGTAGGGGCTAGAAACGACCTGAGACAGGGTAACTACCGATCAATCATCGCAAAACTAAGCCATTTAAGATGTAGGGCATGTAAGATAAGGGATAATGAAGTCTATACACTGTTTCAAGTGTCAGAAACGAAAATACAGTACCTAACTTTGTTTCGCAGTTACACGACGAGGGGTAACTAATCGCAGCAAGTTATGTGTATTTGTCAGTATGACGTGTCGCGTGGTTCGGAACATCTACCACCTCGTATCTATCTTCCGCCAAGCATGTTACGGTTATCATGCGCAACACCGGATGCATTATACCCTCGAGTACCGGTGAGAGCATTGCACGGGATGCCACACTATTCTGAAATGTCTCAATTCCCATTGCAATTATATGTTGATTTGCGTGTACGCGCTCAACGAATCAGATGCCTGTATTCGAGAAATGAATAAGGTCATCCGATTACTCACGCGTTCGTGTCCTTGATCATTAATGCACCGCGTTATTTGCGTCCCAGATGACGGTACGATAATTCTCTTCGAATATTTCGATATTATCTCATTGAATGCGTCCGTGATCACATTGTGTAAAGACGGAACTATCCAACATCAATATGAATGCTTGGCTATCGAAAATATTTGCAACAAATGATCACCTCGTGTTGAGAGGGAGAACCATTATCTCCATTCTACAACATCCCATCGTGAATTCTCACAAAAGTCCGGTATGGACATTGGTGTTATTGGGAGACTATATGAAAATCCTGCCTTCCATTGTCATCAGAGCGACAAAAAAAAATCCGCGCTCGGAAATCCACGCTGAGTTTCAACCCTTCAACCGTCAATACTGATGCCATGGGAGGTAATTTATTTCGCCAAACGAACGAATATAATCTGATCGCTACGATTTTCCATCAAGCCAAAAGCCGCTTTGCATCTATCCAGACTGTTGTGGCGCCAGCTTTTTTTGCGATTGCGCTAATGACTATCGCTGGAAAAGAGCGGAACAAAACTACAATACTTTTCAACTAAAGCTGAGCACGTAGTATTCATTTGTTTTTCAATGGCGAGCAAAGTGGTGGCTTGGAAAAGCTTCATGCGCTATCCCGCATTTGCCCTTGTTTCATCTGCTCAACGGAAAGGAGCCATTTCCGCTATGTAAAAACATAATCCAATCTGGAATTTCTTTCCCGGAGGGTCACGGCTTTATTCCTCGGTTCAAAGAGTCTCCGAGGTGGATGGTTCTCGGCGGTGGTTGTTTTTCATGCATAAAGGTTGGAAAGGATATACCAGCGGTCGTGCCTCAGTATAGCGACAGGCTGGTGCTCGAAGCCTGGGACTAATTTTATAAAATCGGTACGTCCAGTCAGGGGTTTTTGCATACTTTACGCTTCGGTACACCTACGGGTCACCGTCATATAATTAAATTTACGAAATAGCCAATGCTGCGATCACGCCGAACGACACAGGGAGATACTCTCAATCATGGATATTCCAGATGTTGTAGGACATTGAAATTTCAAGCGTGGCAGAGTGTTCAAAGTGATTCACGAGGGCGTAGAGCGTCCGTACGCCCAGGACGAGAGTGACTGATGCAAGGACGGAGTATCCCCGATCGTTTTAGCAGAGAAATGAGACGTGTCAGTAACCTGTCTCGTGAGAGTGGCTCTACGAGTTTCCTAAGAGAGATTCTTTCGACTGCCTTATACGTCACTCTTGACATGACCTACACGTCAGGGCGGGCACCCCCATCGAATCTTGATCCTGTCAAATTCCCGTGTCAAGGAGATCATCGTTCTCCCTAAATTTTCCAACTGCACAATGCGCACCGACACCCGTATTTTTCGTATGTCATCTGCAATGTTTCGGGCAATTGCAGTTGAATTGCGCGGAATGTAAGAACGTAAAGAAGGATTGCATAATAAAAATAAATAGATTTTTGTGAATTCCGCGACGAGGCTATGACTTCCATCTTCCGAAGTGGAAGTCCATTCCATTTTGCGATTGTACTGATACTTCAATAACAACTCTGTTGCCATAATGATGTTTCCTTCATTTGGTATAAATCAAGAGAATTCGCGAAAATTCCGCGTGTTTTTCTTTTTCTTTTTTTATGGCCCAAATCTACTACTTCATCAAGTAATTTGTCACGATACTGGTCGAGTTAGCAAGGATAACAAATATAGAAAACTTGCCTGTTCAACGAGCCGCGTCAGGCGAGCCAAAAAGGAAGAAAGTTTTTCTTTCTTGTCGAGCGAATAATATATATCGGGCAGCTTCGCTGACTCCACGATAAATATGGTATGACTGTACGACTATATTTTCTTGCTTTGCTCGCTGGTGGTCACAGTGTCCTGGCTTGCTCTCGAAAACATGAATCTGGGCCGTGCCGGCTTATTCTCTCCGCTTTTTATACGGGGATAATACGTACATACATGAACGATACGCTTATACCGTATATTTATTTTTCTGTGCGCGGCTATATATGGCCGTGCATAATATTCTAAGGTTCGGAATTTGAGGATTACGGTCGAGGTCAAAGAGCAGCCTCGCTGGAAGGACACGAGAGAAAGACAAGCGTTTAATCGAAAATCTAATAAGATGGTAATCAGATCCGGGCTTTCACTCGTCTTTCACTTCCATACTACATCTCATTCCCTTTTTCACTTCGAAGCTCCCCTTGAATTCTTTTACCCACTTGTTCGTCTGTTCCCTCTCGCTTTCACTGCCATCTATAAGCATTACAAATTTATCGAACCCATCCGGGTATCCTCCCCGTCAAGAGAAGCCCCCTCGTTGAGCATCGCTCGGTCTGTGATTCCTGGACAGATGAATCTCTTTTCCTCTCTTTTCCATACGCTTTCTCTCGAAGCCTTAATAATCGAGAGGAACGAAATGCCAGAAGAAACTGCCGTTCTATACATGTATCGGCTCGTTTTGCAATCTTTCGACGTTAGAATCGAGGGTTCTGTCCTTCATTCTCGAGCGCGTATTTCGTTCTTCAAGATTACACTGGCCCACGTACCTCATTCGATATCACCCTATCTCATCGATTATTCCTCAGGAAATATAGGCATTCCAAGCCTTTCAAATACATACATATTGTTCATGTATATGTATAGAGGGTTAGTTCATGCTTGTTCCTAGATATGTACTCTTGAAAATCGAAGCCCCCGAACGTAGCTTCAACTATGCGTGTATACATCCGGTGCATATATGTCAGGACCATCCAATTTCCAATACAATTTGAAATTTATTCGATACTGAAAGTGTGTAGCTTATCCACAGTGAAAAGATTGGCGGAATAAAATTCAATACCCGTGAGTGCGGAGGTTTTCTTGGTTCAAGAAAAAATCCGTTAGCACGCTGTTCCAGTG
Source organism: Ophion ventricosus (assembly GCA_963932345.1). Taxonomy (NCBI): domain Eukaryota; kingdom Metazoa; phylum Arthropoda; class Insecta; order Hymenoptera; family Ichneumonidae; genus Ophion; species Ophion ventricosus. The sequence continues at coordinate 13,025,409 of OZ010713.1, forward strand.
CTCCGTGATGCTTACACAAATGGCGTCTATACTTTCTTTCCTTCACATACTCGGACCACTACATCCTGGAAAATGACCACGAGTGATCAGTATAATTTTTTAATCCCCATACCTACTCCTATCTGGTGATAACATTAGAAAAAAATGTGCTACGATCTACGAATCTTGCTACGAGTTTTCTGTATGTTAATTTAAGCTCTACTTATCTATAAATGACTCCAAAAAAGAGGGGTGGGGGCAAGGTATATTAAAACGGATTCGTTATTTACGATTCTTGGCTAACATTTTTCCACATGTAGAGTTTGAGAAATGAATATTTCACGGTTTAAAAATGTCGTATATTTTCTGGAGTCGTTTTTGGAGGTCTACAGCTTAAATTGACAAAAAGATGGGTTGACAAGATTCTTGGATCGTACCAGGTTTTTTCTTTTTTATTACCAGGTAGGGGTAGATTCGGGAGTTAGAAAATGCCACTAAACGATTTCGATGTTTATCGAAATCGTTTATTTTAGGGAGTCAGAAAATGCCACTAAACGATTTAGGTTCAGGAGCTGCAATTTACGATTCAAAAAGTGGCAGAAATCACTCTTCAATAACGATAAGTAGTCGAAAATGATAATAAGTAGAACAGTTCCCTCAGAAAATGCCTGGATTTTCTCTACGAGAAAACACATCGAGACAGTACTAATGTGGAGTGCGGAATCATGACGAAAGCCGACTCCACGATAAACTAGGTGAAATCGACCTACCCGTTCCAGCGTTATCGGCAAAAACCAATTTTCGCTTCGTCGGCAAATATCCCCGTCTAGAATGGTCCGATTGAATATTAAGTATAGTGCTTTTTGTTCGCCTCAAGATGTTCTTAAGATGAGTATGTTATATGGAAGGCTTTGGTGATGATCATTGTTAATTTTCAGCCACTTTTTAAAGCCCCGTTTGCCACTGATTTGATAAAACCTACCGCAAGTGGCCAATTCTCAATTGAAAGCAATCGATTTTATTTTTTTCGAAAAACAATAGAATTGGTGGAGATGTTTAATTTTTATTTTTTCCAATCGATCGAACTGCGATTGGTATTGACAAATAATACTTGGTACCACTTCAATTGCCGGATACTGAACAAATAAATCAAACGTTGAATTCTAGCGTGTAGCGGTTGGAAGTTACTTTTTGTTGTCATAAAAATAGCATTGTCAAGTGATGTTTTACAGCGAAGTGAATAATCAGATATTCAGATAAAAGGTTTTGATCCAGCAAGTGCTTAGCTTAGAATATTCTGGAAGTTTTGTCATAAGAAAACATGAACGAAAATGTTTGCGTTGCGTCTTTGCGCTGCATCAAGATATTCTTACAAATCTGTTGCAATCAAGAAGGGTGGTTGAGTAATGCACGCAATTGGTTTACCTCACAGTGGGAAGATTAGAAACGTTGGAGGAAAGCATAGCATGGATGTTCATTGTTATGAATATTGACGCTGTGATATTGTGGAGTGTTTGTCTTCGAGATTGTGAATGCATTTAATAGAATTCCACGAAGAATTTTTTTTCGTTAATATTCTTACCAAGATTTGTCTCATCCCACCAATGTAGAAAGTTCAGTAAGCTCTGCTGGGATTTCCCTGTCTCTTTCTCTCAGAGAAGAAGCTCTCGGCTTTCTATCTCAGAAAAACCATCTCCATCTCTCTATCTCGATTGCAAAAGCCATGGCAAAAAGATTTTGAGGTCACATCGATTTTCACCGGTAGTCAGGGTGGAATAGTCTTTTGCCGAGTTCTTCCTGCTCTCGAATGCGATCGGAAAACTTCATTCGCCTGAAAGACGCTCGGCAGTTACCCTTTAATAGCCGAATATGGATTGTATATGTTCCTGCACGAGCGAGCAATATTGGATCAAATGAAAGTGGCTATAACGTGCGTGAATTCTTTTCTGAATAAAGAAAAAAAACCCTTTCTCCTCTTCCGAATATAAGCCACGTAGAAATTATTGGTCCGAAAACGATATGCAGCGATTATCTGTCAAATGATGTTCGATACTAATGGGAGATGCACATGCATTGTAATTTAATCTTCTGTAAACGCATTTTTGTTAGTACCATCGTATTTACGTCACGTTTGTTATGGTTTCTTACGAAAAGTTTTCGACGAGTCGTCATTCTGGTCGTACGACATGATCAATAATTGACAGCTGGTACTTTCTTTCTCAAACAATTTTTTATGTTACTTTATTATGCATCAATTTTTTACTTCGTTTATTCTGAAACTTTTGAGCAAGCGATAGCGCTTAACAAAAAAAAGTGCGGTGGTACATCTTGTAAAAATCGAGCTATAAATGGCAGGTTTGCCTACTCTCGGCTTGTAATGAAATTTTTCGAATTGTCTGGAAACACGAGTGCACATACAGACGGAATGTAAGAATTATTGAATAGAAACGTGTTTGCGCGTAGCGGCATAAATGTTGCAAAATTCCGTTAGCTTCGTACACTACTTAGTTATGTAGAGAGCTACATACCATGTAGAGAGGTAGAGAGAAAGAGCGAGGGGGGTGGGAAGGAGAGAGAGAAACTTTAGGATGCAAGAAAGTGTTGGTCGCCATGTATAGTTTGCGACATCCGGGCATACATATGCTCGCACACTCAATTGTGTACCCTCACACGGGATCACGGACCTGGAGCTTTGGCGTACGGAGCACATACGCGTAACAGCAACGAAATCGTGTTGTTACGTCCGGTGCGTCGCGATAATGACATCCTCGGATATTCTCGACTCTTAACCCGTTGGGTTCTGCTTGTCCCAGCGTCGACGCATTACTAAGGTTGGAAAAAAAAACGTCTAGGGTGGTTACGTTTGTGCTACGAACCCAAGCAACTTCCATTCAGCTTGCTTTTACTTTCTTCATTTTTATCCATTCTCTCTGTGACATCTATGCACACCAGGTTGCTCCTTTTCCGCTTTTATTTTCCATATTCCGAGCTTCACCGCGTCGGTCTCTTTTTGCCCCGTACATTCTATGTGTCTCCGGTTTCTCCAGTAACTATGCAGCTACATTTGGTATGCATCTTTTTTCCTCAGCCACGTCCCAACGGCGTTCACGTGTCTTTCCGTTCTTCATCCAGTTTTTTATCTTCGTTTTCAGCGTGTGTTTTTTTTTCTTATTTCATTTCAACGCGTCACCAGCACCCTTCGGAGATAAAAAAAAGCTTACAATGCGCGTCGCGTTAGCAGGTTGAAGTTTGGCGCGACGGTGTACATAGTTCAATGTGATCCAATGAGGGAGCTTTCGATCGCGCAGTGGTGAAGTTTAACTTTTCGAAACATTGCCACGCTCAAGGGTTCTTGTTTGTAAATTTTCTTTTGTTTCCCTTGAACCCTCTCACTTCCCTCTTTGCCCTCTTCCGCTCTACCGCGCTTTCCTCTTTCCTCGACAAAAAGTGAATACACCAGGGAATGAATAGCTGAGGAGAAGTTGGTAATGTCCGTTTTATTTTTTACGCCAAAGGAATGCTCGGAGTATTCGGAATTTGTCGACGACCCTTATCGCTCCTGGAGAAAACGTTCCAACTTCTTTCTTCTCGTTTTTAATAGTTTTTTATTCGAAAAGAGCGATCGAAAATACCGTCGGAAGTGATGATCAACATATTATTGTAGACATTCGGATAAGAACTGGGCTATTCCTTCGGTCTTTTGATGGAACATTATCGAAGATATCAGACCCTTTTTTGTACCCGGTAACAGGTCTGTGAGGATAAAAAAACGCTCATAATAATCGTAACTATCTCGATTAAATCGTTACGTACCAAGACATCGATAACCTACAGCACATGTGAAGACATAAAAAATAACAGTCCACTCAACGTCAATAGCTGTCACAGGGAATAGAACTGTTTGGTTCGTTACAAATTGTATCCGCGTCCATTTTCTAATTGATAGTTCGTTTCATTGCGTTATCATAGCCCACCTAAGGCCATCGCAGTTTCCACACTGACCTGATACGTGAAACATTCGCCCTCCCTAATGTTGCGTAGCTGCGTCTTTTCTCGTATAGTCGCAGTGGCTGTATAAAATCAGAGAATTGTGTGGTCCATTAGACGGGTAGACACTGAGCTCTTGCTTTTACGATGCGTGTAATGCAGGTGCACAAAACATCAGTATATTTCCAGCGTTAGTACAAGAGTCCAACGTAATAGGGGAAATGAGCAAGTTTAGTTTTCCCGTTCATTTTTAAACGAACTAAATTTTCTTTCGGAAGAGTTCTCCATCATTATGAATTTATCACTGACTCCGCACATGCGGATGTTACAAGACTTTCGAGCTATTAAAAAAATGTGCAATGAATCAACGAATATTTGGTAAAATTTGCCACTCAGTGAGCCGGTTTGGGCAATTTCGCTGTCGATGGACAATGAAATGCAAAAACATTTCGTTGGTTCGTGAATCTATAATTAGAAGGCGTTACAGCGGCGGATTATACTCTGCAAGTGAACAAAGGTACATTCTAATTGCACACGTGGATGACAGATGTGGAACATAGAATGAGAGAAGAATGTTGAATTTCATTAGCATGTACTCAATTGTCCCGAATCCTACAAGTGATTGATCCATTTTTTTCGCGCTATACACGCGGCTATCCCCGAAATACAAACGGCGATAGGCTTCGATAAGTATTCGGATTTCCCGCTTGGTCTTTATAGTAGAGATTTTCATCACTTGTGGCAAGGCTATTTCGCCCATTTAGCGAGTACCTAACGGGAGCTTCCGATGGAGAAAAAAACGGTGATCGATTAATGCGGATATGTTACGAGTATTTACAAATGACGGAATTATTCGTTTGCTGGATGTACAGCTGGTGAATAGCGGTTTTGATGGATATATATACCGTCGAGCGCGATGGTACGCATGTTATTAATGTTATCAATTTAGAATGGGAAATGAACGCTTGAATACTGTTGTAAAATTTCACCGCGACCGAAATTTGTATTGTTTTCAAACATTATTCTTCAATTTTCATTGTTGTGAAAAATTTTTCTTTGCATATTTAGATCGTATATCTCTAACAAGGATTGTAGAAGTCGTTCGAGTGATTTTAATAGCCTTAATGTGCTACAGCAATTTAGTCAGTTCGAAAAAAGATATATTTCATTGCACTCCAACGACTCAACATCATGTATGTCATAGATTTCGAGAAAATCTTAGTTCATCATGGTCAGACTTGTTGTTAGGTTGCTTTAGGCTCCTATTAAGATAAATACAAGTTTTCAGATTTCCAATACGAAGTCGTTAAAGCTGGACGCCAAGGAAACAAGTTTATGCTTTTTTTTTATATCCAGCACATTCATATTGCACGTTTCTAGAGAAACGTGGAAATAAATAGCCATTGAACTATTGGGCTCACTAACAACAATTTTTCTAAATATCTTTGTCTAAATGTTTCCTGAATTCCGATACGAATTTTTTACCAATCGAATCAAGAAAAAACCCCCAATCCAAAGGGATTGAAAACACATTAAGTTTTCATGAAGTATAAAAACAACTATTGACGATTATTGGTGTAAGAAAAGCTATTTATCGAGGTGCCTTTGTACACAGGAAATTTCACGTTTCGTGACGAAGCAACTCGCAAGCAATTCCAACGTTCGTCGTTTGTTTTTCTCGTAATAAGCTTATTTAAACCAATCTGCAACATCATTTTTCTTAGGGGCTTGATCACTCGACATATGCCTAGCGTAATTTCGAGTGTTGATGGATGTGCCACGGTTGACGTTGACTACGGATTTAACGAAATAAGCAAGACGCTCTCACGTAAGAAAGCGAATCATTTTTCAAGACGGCCTAACTAACGAGTCTATATCGTTGAGATTTCTTTCAGGCTTCGTATAATCATGCCCTCCTCCCCTTTTCTTTACCTCTCTCTCGCCCACTCTTTCGCTTTTTTTTCTTCTCTCTCACGCTGATACTCCTATCCGAGCGAATAAACGCGTTGATGGGACGGATAACGAATCGTTTCGAGTGGGCGATTCGTTTAAGTTGAGTGGATGAACCATGTCGAGTGCGTCTCTCGTTCATTCTAATCTCGTTCGGAATTGATGCCAAGGGCAATTCTCGATGCGACGACGATGTTTGAACCACCGACAGGAGGAAAGACGTTTGCGTTAATGGGAAATGGTTTGAACAGAAATCATGATAATTAACTTTTCATTATTTCAACAATATTTACAACGAGTTTAATCCTATTGTTGCGAGATCAATTTTCCAAATATAATTACGCACCAGGGATTAAATCCAAGTGACGATCGTACGGAGTCCCGAGCTTTCGAAAATAAACGACGGGAAAAGTTGATTGCGCTCTTAAGCTTGTTGACTGTCGATGTAATAAGCTAACGCTGACAAACACTTGCGAGCTCATAGTATTTTTTTAATATCCGGGTGTTAATTAATTTGCTGCTCAATTGCTATCAACATTTGCATAGTCGATTAGGCGTAATCGATTTTATCCATGCGTGTGTGAAGTCCGAGAATTTTAAACACGATCGTTTTTCAATCTCCATTATTAATTTCGTCGGGATTCTGTATGGTTCCTTTTGTTATGGCGTATATAATATCAATAATATTTATCGCTAATATTTTTCCACACCACACCCGCAATCTGCACAACCGAGTTATTTTCGTCCTCTCTACGGAATTTTATAATTCGATTTCACGGCTCGAAAGTAACGCTGCATTTTCAATTACAATATTTCGATTTTGCTGGATTCAATTGCACCAGGTTGAAATATAATTTCCAAAGGAAATACTGAACGCGTCCTTTTTTGTTTGTACTTGTATAAATTCGGTTACAAATAAATTTATTCAGGCACAAATATTATAATGTGGAAGCTGTGAGATTTTAGGAAACCAAATTTCAGAAAAAAGGGTCCTATGTACGACCGTATATGATCGTAATAAAAATACTTGTAAAATCAGAAGACTGAAATAGGAATAATGAACGCATGTCCGGCGGAAAATAATTAGGAGGTCTAATGTCGTATAAACTTTGTTACAAAATCGGCTAGAAAAGAACGATTTTAGCCCTTCGCGGTCACCCTGGGTAGAGTTGTCTCGACGATCAATTTTTGGCGTAAATATATAATAGTTCCCGGTTTTGAGTGGGACTATATTCACCATTTTACCTGGAGTTTGAAGTATCCTCATACCATAAAATTTACCCTCTTCACATGTCGGAATAAATACCTTCTTTTGAACGCCCACTATGCTACTATTTTTTCTCAAAAGTAGTATATCTAAGGAGTATCACGTTCAATTTTGAGGTAAAAATGTTGAAAATTCACGAAACTATGATTTTTTGAGCGAAAAAGTGTCCTTTTTTTGCGTTTTCACCTCTTTATGAATTTTTTTTTACATGTCGCCATTTTATTTCTTATAAATAAATTTTTCTTACATCATCTAGAAAGTTCAAAGCATGTGTTGTCATTTTTTTAACCACTTCGGACGGATTGTTTGGTCACAATACTTATTTGAAAACTGACTGGGTAGAATTAATCCAAGTGTGATCACCGCGATTGAATTTGCATGTGTGACCACGAAGGGTTAAAGTTTGGACCGTTGGAATCTAATGCAAATAAATTTTTTTTATTGCCCAATTTTTGACGTGAAACTTCTTATACGAGGTTCTCGCGTTTAACGTTTGCGTTACTTTTTAACGCTACCGTGGAGGGGGAAAAGAAAGAGAGAGAGATAGCCGGTGAGTGGAAGGAGAGACGTGCACATGCGCGCTAGTATCTCCATGGTATACGAAGAATCATACGGCGCGTCACTAGCAACCTTTCTAAAAACATTCTTGCTTTCCTTCTGCAACTCAGCAAATGTTTTTGAAATGTGCCTCAAGTGACGCTCCGCAGGCATTGCTTGTTGCGTTGTGGTGTTTACCTCGGTGTATTTACATTCGATTTATAGTGTGGAGAATTTTAGTTGCTGTTTGTTTCATGTCTTATAAAATATTTTGTAAAATATATAAGGTGAGTAATATCTGATGAATATTGAAAGTGACATTTTAAAACATTGAGAGTATCAAAAGTAGAAAATGGCTAATAATTGTGGAAATAACCCACCGACTTCTAGGTTTGAAGTTACGCTTTATTTGATCTTTTTCTATCATTCTTAATAATTTCAATCATTCATAAATAATAAAAATAATAATAAAAGTGACGACAAAAATGATTAATGAAAATAATCAACAGAAAATTTAATGTAAACTTAACATAAATTGCTCTTTAAGATTATGAGCCTCGTTAGAGGTTAAATGAAATTAAAAATTAGAAAAAATTGAATTTTATATGCAATGGTACGGAAGTCAATCAAGTTTTTAATGAATTCTAAATATATAATTGGATTATCAATGCAGAATTAAGTTTTTGATCGAAAATCAAGGTACAAGAAGTTAATCTTGTAATTTTGCAGTTTAAGAAAATTCAATTATTATGTTTTATATTTCTTTTCAGCACAATATGATATTGTATCTTATTTTAGTTGCCATAATCCCATCGTAAATATCGTAGATTCAAATAACCCATTGACGACTGATGAATAATGTTATAAAATATGTATATAATTTAAAATTTGATAATTATAAATAAAAACGACTCCATTTATTTATCGAAATTTAAAAATCTCTTGCAATTTCCCCCTTTTCCCATAATTGCCTTTCCCTGTGATTCTTTCTCTCTCTACACGTATTATGCACTCAGTATGAGAAGTTTCACTTCGTACGTGCGCGCATACCACGCATCCTCTTTTTTGTTCGATGAGTTCAGTCTACCAAGATCACTGAAATATTTTTCAGGATCCTCATCATATAGACTTACAACCTACATCTGCAGAAAAAGATATTATATAATAATGAAAATAAAAAGAATAAAAAAGAACTTTCCTTGCGTTGCAACGACACAAACTTCAACATCACAAAAAACCTTGATCTCGTCAAATTATTATGTGCACCTCTCTATTATCACGGCAGTGAAATCCGTTCGTGAAATAATCGATAGTACATTAAAATTTATCAGTCGCCACGAAGTTTCTCGCATCTCCACAAATCCTACCCTGATATTCATAGAATTATATTTACACTTTTTCTTCCGATCTTCCGTCGCCGTGACAAAAAGACTAAAATCTCTCCGGCATGAATTCAGCTGATAAGAATAATTAAATCTAATAACAATGACCTTGGCAGAAGGCGCGGAATATTGAAAGTTCTCAAAGCAAAAAGAGGAGAGCACGGACGCGCGGACGATGATCAAAAGTTGGATGAAGGTAAAGTTTGGCCAAAGTGTGGCGCGGTCGTGAGTAGATGCGATTTCTAGGCCGCGTATAGAGCATGACAGCTACTTTCGCAGTTGGTTGACGCCCAAGCTCGTTTTGCAATCTTCTCTGTACGCGTTTCTCCTGCGAAACCCTCGAGAACCTCGTGAAATTCGAAGACACCCTCGGGCAGAACAGTAACCAACAAGTATGAGAGTTACCGCTCACGAAGGGGATCGATTCGCAGCAATTTCGTTCCCTCTAACCGCCCTTTACTCAATGCGGGCCCATTTTCAATGGGTCTCTTCCTGTTCAAATCGCTCGCTGAGCCGAAAACATGCCATCTCTTGCGATCTTTGAAGAAATTTCCAACGAACCTGAGATACCTTATTCCTTGCCGTACTCGGCACTATCGGATTGTTTACACGAGTTGCTTCAGACTTTTCCCCTTTTATCTCTCGTCGTAATTAACTCCATCGTAATTTTCACTAGTTAAGAGTCTGCTTGCGGATTACTCATTCTCTTTGCATCCTTTACCGCGAAAAGTTCTTAGCACTGGAGTATATATTCTTTACAGTAGAAACTCCAACAATTTGGTCGCGGTTGGAGTGCTTACTACTCTATTTTTTAATAATTAAACAATTTGCCTTATCAAGATTCGTGTATTTTTTCTTTCGTGTTTAAGGTTCCCTTTTATTGCAAACTTATACTTAAAGTCTGATACGAAGGTCGCACGATTTTTTCGTTAGAAAAATTAGCGTAAAATTAATTTTTTAGCATTGAAATAAATATTATTTACATTTTATTTATTTATTCTATCTTGTATATGAATACGTTTTTTTTTAGAGACATACATATGTCTGTAAAGAAGTGATTTAATGCAAATCTCAATTTCTTCGAAATCGCCTATCAATAAATACACGTATATTTGAATAACAGTAATTTTAAGGACTGTGCTGTCTTCTTTTAACTGAATGTGCTGAAAGCCAACATAGACATAACCGGCGCAAAATATAGATTTTGTATATTTAAATTGAGCAAATAACTCGTAAGTATGGTTGAGAAACATTTTTTTTTAATTTGTTCAGCATTTCTGGAATTTTTCCTTCGATGTGAATTTGTTAATTTTCAACTTTCACCAGCACGTCCTTTACAGAGGCATCCGAATAAGTGGAAAAGGTTGCACTAGTTAGACTCGTTTCATGAAACGTTCATCTGTGGATTTTGACTCGTAAACGAGCTTCGCTCTTTGTTTTATCGAATCTTCGAGAATCCCGTTGAAGCACCGCACATCGACGCAAATGCTCGAATTATATTCACTGAAAAAGGTGGTGTGTGTATGTTGTACCCTCGGCGTATCAAAGAAGTGGGTTGCTAATGAGTATGCTGCTGTGATGCGTGCAGTGCATAAAAAGTTTCATTCGACGGCAACGAAAATGTGTAGTAAATTAAAAGGTCCGTGCTCACTATAAGTTAACTGTCATATTTTTGTTATACGTTATTTTGTTTATTTCATTTTCATTTGACGAAACTAGGAAGAGAGAAAGAGCAATTGACAATAATCAAATGAAAAATAATGTAGTTCTTGCGCGAACGCCTTTTCCGACAGATTTTTTTTTTAATGTATAATGATTGGAAAGAACTGTGATATCTTCTTGTAAAATTTCAAGGGGGATAAAATGGGCTTGAATTTTGCATTGTTGGAACACAACGAAATAAAAAAAATGTATCATGTTTATTGTCCAAAATATATATTTGCAAATTTAAGTTGCGGAATTTAGAAAAAAATCATAAAAAAACGTTTCATTGATTCTTGCAGCCTGAAATTATCAAAATATTTAGATAACAAGCTGGCGATTAAAAAAAGAATTTTCGTTACACAACAACGATGTAAAAGTATTTAACGAAAAGTTATTGGGAGCTCTAGTATCGTATAAACTTTGTTACACAATCGGCCAGAAAATAAAGATCATGAAGTTTCCAAAGTGGTTTGTAAAATATATGATTGCAAATTTATGTTGCAGAATTTAGAAAAAAAAAACGTTTCAATAATTCTTGCAGCCTGAAATTATTAAAAAATTTAGATGATAACAAGCTGGCGATAAAAAAAAAGAATTTTCGTTGCATAACCACGATGTAAAAGTATCTAGTGAAAAGTTATTGGGAGATCTAGTGTTGTATAAACTTTGTTACAAAATTGGCCAAAAAATAAAGATCCTGATGTTTGCATGTTTGGAACGCGATGCAAATTAACTTTTTTCAGTGCACAATTTTTTTGTTTGACAAATTCAGTCTACAAAGATCACTGGAACATTTTTCAGGACCCTTATTAGATAGACTCACAACCTACATCTGCAGAGCATGTTTTTCGATAATAATAAAAATAAAATGAATAAAAAAGAATTTTCGTTGTGTTGCAACGACATAAACTTTAACGTTACAGAAAATCTTTACACAATTTACCGGTCGCCACATAAATTCTCGTATTTTCACGAAACCTACTAGGATATACATAAAAATATTTTTATACTTTTCTACCGATCTATCAGGATAATTAATCGGTTTCTTCGTGGATTTTGAAAAAGCCTTTGTACTCCCGACGACGAAGTTACGCAGTATGTAGGGATTTGTGCATGCTAAGCAATATTCCACTGCGATTTCCCTTCCTTCGTTAAGCTACTCTTATCTCGTCATACCAGGATTACGCGGCCCTATCTTCACTAATAAGCCAAGATTATTTTAATTAATTTTCGTGCGGTGCAACAACACCAACCTAACCTCCGGTTTAACACGTTCGAATAGACTGTTTTGACCCCTCGACTCCCGAACAAAGTGTTTTGCGCCCCGAATTAGCTTACGATGCAGCAAGCACTAGCACGATATCACGAACACAGTTGGAAAGAGATTCCACAGAAGATAAGCGATAACGAGATGATGTCCAGTAATTGAAAACAAAAATCATTTGCATAACAAAAATACAACACTTCGCATATTTTTAGCGGTACAAATGCTCTATGGATCACTCGGATTGCAGTGGCCCACAATTACTCGAAACCATTTAACTTGAATGGAGTACGTTTGTGGGAAAATAACGAAATGAACACGCGCCAGAAGCATCTGGCTTAACCTCCGTCATTTGAATAAAGGCAAACTGTCACTTGAACTTCTACAGTTCTCCGAGGCGTAGACTTTCAGCAAGCACTATCTCAACCCCTCGAAAATTCCTTTTTTCCACACCCTTTATCCAGAGAGGAACGCGACTAGAGTGCGGTAATCTCCTGGTGCAAGACATAATATTATTCTCAATGTATATGCACGGGGCACTTCACGTCTAAGTGAATGGGTTTTTTTTTATCCCGAATCATCCGCTTTGCTAGCCTTTAGGATTTACTTTTTTTTCACTAAAGGGACATGGGATAGATTTTTCCTGAATTTCAATGCAAATTATTGTGGATGAAAAAAGGTTATTTGGTTAATAATAGACTGTTCATTCGAGTTCTGAATTTCTCTACATTCATCTCCATAGATACAAAGAAAAATGAAGAAGAAGTATCCTTCGTCCGTTGAATATGTTTGAGAAGACCAATTAAATTGAATACTTATTAGCATGAATGGAATATTTTTTTTGCTATCTCACGACTTCGCTTTATCTCTGACAACGCTCGATAAGAATTAAATTGTAGAAGTATTTATTTAGCCGCATTCGCGAAATTTCTAGTGACTGTATAATTCCCATCGCAAAATTTGTCGAAAGATTTATTTCCCCTAGTGTTAAAAAAAACATTTTTACTGTTATCATGAACAGGAGAAATATTCTAATTCACAAATTAATACCCAAGAGTATTGAGGGAAATAAACTTCATTAATATTACGGTATTGAAATTTGGATCGTTAGAGTGCAGCATGGATGCTTTTTCGTTTCTTTATTTCTTAGTTTTATTATTATCCAAAATCTTGAATAACAGATTAAAGCTATAGATCTTTTATGAAGAACACGAAATATTAAGCAATTCAAAAGAATCAATCTTCATTGTAGTCCAAGAACCAGGAACACTTGAAATTAGAAATTAGAACTACAAAAGGTTCTCGAGACTGTAAATAGAAATGCCGTCGAAGCTTGCATCGTTGGAGTGCAACGAGAGTTCTTTTTTATTTTTTTATTGCCTCAGTTTTCGCATCATTCAAAATCTTACAATGCAAATTTCGGTTATAAATTTCTCATGAGAATCCCAAAAAACTTATTTTTGTCGAGTTTACCAAAAAGAGTTCGGGCTACTAAACTTTCGTTGCGTTCCAACGATGCAAACTTCAATATCACAAATGAAACGTAAATTCGGGATGATAAAGTATGCATCGTCAGAATGCAACGGAAATGCTTTTTTTTTTAATTGCCCAAATTTCTTTTCATAGATTCAAGCAACGAAAATCATTAAAACGTTTTTTAGATTCCACATTAAGAGATCCATAATCCAAATCTACAAAAAATAATTCCGGATAACAATAAAAACGAAGAAATAAAATAATAATAAAATATTCCCGTTGCATTGCAAAAATGTGAGCTTCGACGGGAAAATTTCACGCGTGCATGTAAATCAAGAATAAAACGTGTTCTTCACGACAGCGAATAGCCCATACGTATATTCAGACAACAGCACGGCGAAGGGTGCGTCATCTCCGGCTCGATTGATATTCCGCAAGCGAATATATCTTTCTCGCCCTGTGTGTTTGCCACGAACGGATGTACCGTGCAGCACTTGTTTCTCGGCTCTCTTTCATTCCACCGTGAAGTCTGTGCCTGGAATGAGGAATGACAAATTGCGAGTTCATATATCTGCGGGAGGTGAAAATTTCCTTCGTAAAGTTCTACAATTCAATCAATTTGGGAGCGAAGTGGACCACGTCGTACCACCGTGCTGTAAAATATTTAATATCGATCGATCCGAATCGCGATCGGATTTTTTTTCCGTCTCCTCTCCCTCTCTTTCTCTCTCTCTCTCTCTCTCTCTCTCTCTCTCTCTCTCTCTCTCTCTCTCTCACACACACACATACACACTCTTCGTCGCTTGGAGAGGTATTCATTTTCTACTCAACCAAGTCCAACACACATGGCACCTGAAAACGATCCGTATAGGGACGTGCGTAACATGTAAATGGGGCTTTTAGTTTTGCCGCTTGAAAGTTTAGCGTATGAAAGCAGGAGGCAAAGGAGAGGCCATGTAAAACAGCAGTCAAAGGGGAATTATCGTGAAGGTAGATGAGTCTGACTTATCGATATACCGCGTGAACTCTCGTGCACTCGTCGAGCAACAGGAAAGTTTGACCAAGCCGAAGGTAAAGTTTGGAATTCCCTTAGACACATTCACACACAGGCATACACACGTTATACTTACATCTTTGCTGTTAGCCCATCTACTTCACCACTCGTACTGCACATAGACATGGTATGTGTGATAGGGTGGATGGGCGAACAGCAGGGATAACAGGAAGGAAGAAGATGAGAGACGGGAGGTTGGTGAGGTCATTTTGTGAGGGGTGACCATAGCGTCGAACCGCTATGAACGAGAGAGTGGTCCACTACTGTACGGAAAGTCTGAGACTGGCGCATGAGATTGGTGCGGAGCCTCGCCGAAGTATCTCTCGTGTTTGCAGAAAACCTTCGGGAGAGTTTACCAAGTTTCGAAACAATTTCGGGGCATCGCCCGCGCACTAGAACGTTCTCCCTTTTCCTCTCATTGTTCATAAGACCACCAAGAAAATCGACTCTCTTCGCACTATCTTCTTTTTTTTTGCCTCCTTCTCTTCTTTTTATTAAAGCAATAAATTGTCACCTCTGTGGAGAACGCTTTCGCGGAGATACGGAAAATGTTGTTGAAACCCCGGCCTGGCCTACTGCTTCTTTTCCCTTTCTTTTCCCGTTATCCAAGTTCAAACCTGAACGCGGTCATAGGGTGGATCTGTCCCGCTGGAATATTCCAGTCGACGAAAAAAATATTGGCAACTTACTTACGCTACGTTTTCATACTTTTGTCATGCGGTTAGTGGGGTATAAAACTTTCCGTTTAATGATGATTGCGAATAACTCGTCCGAGCGTAAATCTTTTTACGAGAGAATCGGACGAGACACAGATGCTGCAATAAGGCACCCTAGGGATACGTCGGCGTGTTTCGAGACGCGGAAACACGATGAGTCCATGAAAGATCCGAAGCATGGGTATCTTATCAGTTTGTCCGAGATTTCAGGATACGTTTCTTTGCTCTTTCCCTCTATCTCGTGAGCGCAAAGCAATGAAAACGCAGTAGAGATTAAACTATACAGTCCTCAATGGTATTCTCCTTCATTCCGGATGCTGCATAATATCGCTGTTGTGCAGTGTAAGAAAATTACTTGGGCTGACTAAATTCGTCATTGAGGAATGCAGACGAATTGATGATCGAAAAAAATCGAATGTTGGGTTATTGTGAGAATGATTTATTCCATCGAACTGGAAAATCCTGGCCATAATCAAATATTTTAGTGTTTTATCTTTATATTTAGTTGAATGAACAATTTCGGTGATCCAAGTGATTCTTTTTTCTCTGCGTACGAATTACGAAAATAATTATAACCGGCCCATATACCGGTTTTTCGTACAGTAATAAAATCTTTCATAGAAAAATATAGTATTTCCCTATATACCTTTCCTTCATTTTAGCTATCGCATAATGCTGCTATTGGTACATTTTTCAGCGATTATAAAAAGCACCCATTTCTGCCTTCCTATTTTTTATTTTTAAATATCAATTTTTCATGCCACATCGATGTCTGAAAGAATCACGCCGAAGTATAAACTTTCATTGTAATCAACTATTTTCTTCTCATTGGCCGATATTCTTTCGTTTAAGATTTCAAAGATTTTCTATTTCGAATTACAAATTGGTGATTTCGACTGTCTATCGATTTATATCCTACATTTAACTGAAGTACGAACAGAACTCAACATACCAACACCCAGCAGCCGCATTTTATCTTATTTCGGTAGAATCGTCCAATCAAAATACGAAACATATCAGGATGTTGAAGTTCGCTTGGTTATAACGCAGTTAATTTTTTTTTAACTGGTTAATTTATTTCCGTACGCTTAACCTGTAAAAATCATCTCACCATTATTTTTGGATTCTCATTAGAACCAAAATATGTAAAAAAAAGTATTTCGATTGTAAAGAAAGTAATCAGATAAAAAAGAATTATCGTTGCATTCCAACGATACGAATTCCAATACTAATCAAGAATTAAAGTAGAATGTATCGTTTGAATGATTTTCTAGATTTCTAGACTTCAGCATGTACTGCTAATTGAAAAATAATTCTAACAATTGTCACTGGTATGTACGCGTTAAACCGCATCAGTGAACACGGCATTCATACGAAACGAATTCTATACGCTTCCGTGAGTTTCATTCGATTATATATTTTTTTTTTCATTTCAACCCGCTTCGTACGTCGTATTTTTCCGTTGCTCTTTTTTTCTAGTATGGTCGTGATTGTTGCAGTTGCCATGGGAATTAAAAAAAACAAGAAGGGAAGAAAGTTGCAGCTTTTTTAAATATTTATTTTCGTCTATGCACGGCGCATCGGTACTTCCAATTCCGTTAGCATTATTCCGTGCTATGCACCGGCTGACGGAGCATTTTTTGGCATCGTCCCGCTGCTCTATCCGGAAACGCATCCTTTCCGCTCCCGTAAATCGTTATTCGGCGTGCGAGGCGATATACGAGATTCATTCTATTGCCGTCGGGTATGATGGATTCGTCACGTAAATCGCACTATCCCGCGATTGCTGACCCGACTTTAACCATTTGGTTAAATAGCTGTGACAGTCTATATCCGCTCTTGGCCGAATTTACTTTTATTTTGTTCCGCTCGGTTACACCCGGCAGGAGTCGTGGTTTCATTTTTCGAATTTTTGTCGACTAGCCGCGGTTTCCCAGATTTAGGCCGAAAAAGAATGCAGAATTTTATTTTATTATTACAGTTCATTGTAATCATTGGATTTTTGCAGTATTTATTTTTTCAAGGCACATTGCTTAATGTAATAATTGGATTCGTTGAATATCTATTTAAAAAATTATATATATTTATTTTATAAGGTTCTTTTTTTCCCAAAAGTTAATTCTATCAATTTTCAAACTGAATGATCTTGGAAAATCATTTCTTAGAAAAAGGTCATATCATTCTCAATGTTTCCCGTCACTTATAAACATTTTTTTTTTAATTTCCATCAAAATATATTTCCATTCGAAAAAATATTTATAGAATTGAAAAAAATGTCTATAAGCAATTTTGAAAATTCTGGAAACTCGTTTAATATATTGTCAATCTAATTGGAAAATAAACATTACCAAGGTTATTTGTAGAACAAAGCTGTGGGCTTTTATAAAGAAGAATTGTTCCCTTTTTTTTCTTTGTCTCACTTTCATAGAATGTTCTCTTGTTTATACAGAGTAACGATTTATTTTTGTGTGGCTGTTTGCATACCTCGTTTGCAATGTATTTTTCCATAATGTCTTCACGATTACTGCGGACGAGTGAAAAAAATTCCGTATAATGTTGAATAATGTGACAATGTTCAGTGAAAAAATGGTTCGTCTCTGAAAAAATATTTTGACCTTTTTTTTCGAACTTTTAGCGCTCAAATACATATGAAACGTACGACAACTTTATATATTATTTACATCGCTAAGCACATTTCGCGCTTCTGTTTATAATCAGTTAGATACGAGCTGAAAGAACATTTAATGATTGTATCTGCAGCCGCCAAACATAATTCAAGGGAGAGAGAGATCGATAGTATTGCTTGCAGCACTGCACATATTATGTCTAAAAGAGCACAAAGAGCCAAAGTGTCGAAAATAAATGTTGTTGATTTTCACATTGTTGGGATACAATAAAAACTAATTTCATCTGAATTGCCCATTTTTTTTGCTAATTCAGGCTTCTATAGACCCAAACGTTTTTTTAGGATGTTCATCAAAGATCGACAAGGTAAATCCACAAGAAAAGATCTTTGATAATAATGAATATAAGGAAATAAAAATGAAGAATGATTAATTTTCTACTACAACGATGCAACTTTCAGCACCATGTAAATAAAGCACCATTTTCAGTATCTATGTGTCGTCATCGGTATGCCAGTAAAAAGGACCGCGTCTGGAGCATGCGCTCATAGGTCGAGGCTCACCTGGATCCTGGATTTTCGAGGTTCATCCATTTTTTTCCGTTTAATAAACAAATTGCCACGATGATCTGAATGTGCACAAACAATACCTGTGCAAATATTAACACACACGCACCCACGCATCCTAAAGGGGAAAAAAAGGATATGACGATTTCGTTGGGAACATTGGAGAATACAGTGTAGAAAAACCAACTAGCTGTGACTGTGAACGCCTGGCTGATGCTCTTCCTACACCCCCCTCAATCTCTGTATTTTTGCTTGTTTTTTGACTTCCTCAAACTGCGGCGTATTGTGAATAAAGAATCAACGGTGCGAACATTTTAGAGAACGCGAATACCCATGACGTACGTCTGTTTCCGCTTCAAATGAACACAGCGAAAAATAACGTTTAGACATGTAACCCCGATTTGCACGACACGACGATGGAACAAGTTTATCACGAATTTATTTTCTTTTACGCAGCACTCCGAAAGAGTTTTTCACCGTCGGATAATTCCGTTGAATCATTTTCCAACTCTGCGCAGAGTCGAAATCGCGTAACCTCGCTTTCAATGTGGACAGACCGTACAATTCGAAATTGTAAACGACGAAAAAAATCGACAATCACTTGACCCGATGGCTATTCTCAACAAATGAACGTAGGTTATGAAAATAAATGCAGCAATTGCAAAAAAAACGGATATTGATTGTAACATACATGATTTTTGACAAATTGAGGGGTAATTGGCGGCTGGAAGAATTGGCCAATTTTTTTCAACCTTTTGTGCAGTTGAATTCCGTGCGAATTATTTGTATTGGCGTAGCAAGTCATCCACACATATAAACACAAATATATATATGAGGCATTCTACGCCGTTTTACCTAGCCCGTGATTCCTACCATTTTTTATTTTCCTGATTTTCTTTTTGTAAAATTGTACCCCATAAAATGAATATCCACATCAATTTTTAGATTTTTTGAGATATCCACAAATGTCAGTATATATATTTTCCATTTTGAAGCATACTTTCATGAAAACATATTTTAAAAATTATCATTTATACTGGAACACGTGTTTTTTGCTTCGAAAGTGGAAACTATTGCCATTTTTTATTTTTTTTTCAGTAAATTCTCTAAAATAGAGTGACCGATTCTATGATTTTTGAGACTAGTCTCATCGTGGGCCCATTTTTCCTTCTATTTTTTTGCGAATTAATCATATTTTTTTGAGAAGATTTTTATCATTTTAATCTCCGATAATGCTATATATATATCCATTTTAATCTTGAATAATGCTGATGTTGCATTATTCAAGACTAAATTTATTTTTCATTTATGCTGAAATTAACGAAAAAGAAGATTTTTTGCGCAAAGTTAATTTTTTTTTCACTAATAATATTGACCAATACTAGTACGATAATTCTCAATGGGATCTAATAGTCATAAATATTCCAGTTTCTATCCTTTTCATAAATAAAATGAACTAAATAAAGAATTATACGGAAATACGTGAATTTAAAAAAGAATGATATTTTATATATATATATATACATTTATAAAAGGAAAAAGGCTAGATGAAATGGTGTGGAATGCCTCATATATATATATCAAAAAGGTCATTTTGAAGAGATTCTATTTCGAGAACCGTTCTCACGGTATGTAGCCTATCGTACCGGTATACAGTACCGGTAAGAAGTTTTCGATCATTATGGATCATTGTACAATTATATTAGAATAATATAATTTTGCAACTATCCAAGGTGATCGACAATTTTTTACCTGTACTGTATATACACAGATATATACTGTAACGTATATACGTGCTCATGTATCTGCGATCTTTTTCAGGTATCTGCGGCCAATAAAATCGAGTGTGGCGTTTGATCGTGCACATGCCGAGTGAAACGAAGGCGGATTTATAACACAATCGTGGTTCGGTGCATTCGCCTCTGTCCTATTTTACCGTATTCGTGGACATTTGGGAATATCGATGTCCCACTGCCCAACAGGAATTAATATCCGTCTCGTGTATAGATGCACTTTTTTTCTCGTCTCTTCGAGGATGCAGCTATTTGCATCATTCAATAGAATTCAAAAGAAAAAAAACAACACGTACAAATATAAACGCACATGCACGGACGCGCATACGTGATAGATCAATGAATTGCATTGCATTCGAGGCTGGCATATCCATAAATTCGCAGCGTACAAAAAAAAAAGATTGTACCCTGTGGTATTTGTATGAAGTAAGCCCAGAGGCTATACAAGGCGCCGTGTTTCTGCGATTGATCGACAGTACAGACGATCATTCACTCATCGTATAATTTGCCGTTAGGTTTATTCCTTTCCAATATGGATCTGCGTTGTGCAAGGTTTATACCGTCATTGCGACAAAAGATCTTCGTCCCCAGCTAGCGCTGACCCGCTTTCCCCCATTTTATCTCTCGTGTGTAGAATTCCCAATTCACCATGACGATTTCTCATTCCCTATTTCTAAAGATTTCTATAGATTTCTGTTCTCACAGCATGAATCCCCGTCGAAACCGTAAATCTTTAGTAGAACACGTTTTATGATCCGACTTCATTTCGCAATTTATTTGACGTGTGTAAGTAACGTGAAGTGTCCTGCATACATATATACCGACTTTACTATAAATAAGTCGACTTTGAATTTTTTTTCTTTAATTACTTGGCCGCAAGGCGCAGCGGTGCCTTTTAATATTTGCACAGAGAGGTAAAAACGGTAATTGCAAACCTCCCATTCTGAGAAAGCTCTTCGAAAAAATAATGAATATATTTTAAGACTCTTTTAATGCCTTAATGATTTAAGATTCTTTTACTAATTTATATCAATAGAATAAACCAAAAAACACGGAACAATAGGAGATCCATTTGCCTAGTGTACATATATAAATATGGAATCTAAAATATCAAAAGAGAAAAAAAAGGACAAAGGAAATAAAAAAAGGGTATCAGTCTGAAGGAGGAGCGAGTAGAAAGTCCAATTGGACGGTCACCAATGAGAAGTTTTTTTTTTTCATTTGAAAGTTGACGAGGCAAAAAAAGAGTTTGGGAAGAGACGCGATCGACGACGGCGAGAAAGCGATTGAAAAAAGGGAGAAAATTATTAACCCTTCGCGGTCACTCTGGGTAGAATCGACTCGTTGATCAATTTTTGGCGTACATACATGATGGTTCCTGACTTCGAATGGGTATTCATCATCTTACCTGAAGTTTGAAGTATCCTCATACCATAAAATTTACCCTCTTCACATTTCGGAATAAATACCTTTTTTGGAACGCTCACTATGCTAATATTTTTTCCCAAAAGCAGCATATCTAAAGAGTATCACGTCCAAATTTTAGGCAGAAATGTTGAAAATTCACGGAACTATGATTTTTTGCGCGAAAAAGTGTCTTTTTCCACTTTCACCTCTTTATGATTTTTTTTTAACTTACCGCCATTTTATTTCTTATAAATAAATTTTTCGTGCATCATCTAGAAAGTGTCAAAGCATGTTCCGTAATTTTTTGAACCACTTCGGACGGATACTTTGGTCACAATACTATTTTGAAAACTGACTGGGTAGAATCGACCCAAGTGTGACCACCGCGATTGAATTTGGAAGTATGACCAGGAATTAAACAATATCATTAACAAATTCATTTGTAATCAATTCACAATCATTACAAATTTTTTCCCTTTTGAAATAACTCACTTTTGTTAAAAATATCAACAGGACTCTCATTCTTTAATCCTACACATTTATACACTTATACACATACAGGGTAGGGAGGGGCATGTTGACCAAGTTTAGAATTATCGCCCTGTAATTCCTTAACAGTCTGCCGTATAAAAATGAAACCTACTTTGGTCAATAGGAAATTTATCTGGGAAAAAAGTCTGTAGACGAGATTTCTGTTATCCTTATTGTTTCACAGATAATCGCTCTTGAATGACTAAGGCCATATTTGCTCAACCTGCCCCGATAGTGGGGTAAGTTGAGCATGAGTATGAGGTAAGTGGGGCAAAGTAAGAATTGCATAAAAAAATCAGACGTATGCAACATGATTTGGTACAATGCAGTAATAAACCAACAGTTGCTTGTTAATTACTTAGGTTTTGAAACATTAACATTAATTGAAATAAACTTTGAAATATTTTTTCTCATACAATGGTAGAAGAAAATCTTTCAATCACGTTTCTTTTTTACTTCTGGGTGCAAAAATAATGAAACGTTCCGTATTACCGTCTCGTGCGCCGCATGGCAACGGGCGATGGCGTTATGTGTTCCCCTCCCCCATACCTCTTTTTCCGCCATTTAATGCACCCGCGTGCGGTGCTTAGTTTTCCAGATATTTCGAGTGCCCAACTTACTCGACTGCTCAACATGCCCTATACGACTATTTGTGGGCAAAGCTCGGTGTGCTGACCACCGGGCAATATGCCGGTAATTAAAACTATGATAGCTGATTAGAAGGTTTTTTGCTTCGCCTCTGTCGTCTTTCTCTGTTCGTGTCCCCCGCTCTTCTTTTTGCTGTTTCGCTCCCTCGTCAACGTTCATCTATGAAAGAGTCCCGAACTGTGTCTTTCTCTTCCAGCCGTGTCCGGACCTTCTGAGACGTGCGGATGCCGCTTCTTGGCGATAAAGCTCGTTCTTGAGACACGAGAAATAATTGGCCTTGCTAACGCATCGCACGCTCCGGGAACGTTACGCCGAAGCTGTAGCACAGAAGACGCTCATTCCCTTCGCTTATTCGTTAAAGGGTGTGCATGCCCGTGTATGTACATGAACGCACCACGGCCGCATCTATATCTGCGCAGGCTGAAAAAGCTCCAGAAGCTGTCGGGACGCGTTTGGGGTGAAATCCAGCGAATTTATTCCTGTCTGGTGGCCTCAAACCCTTGAGACAGCGAAAATATGCGATTCGTTAGGAATCTCTTACAGAAGATACTTTTAGGATTTAAAACGGTCAGCTATTCTGCGTTCTTTCTTTTAGTACATATATGTGTCTTATATGAGTACGTCTTCATCAATTTTCCATGTTGCCAATGATTAGCCAAAGCAAACACGATACATTGAAGAAAATATCTGGTGAGTTCTTTTGATTCTCTTGGTACCCGTGCAGAAATTGTCGTAGGGATCCAATCGAATTCCCATACTTGTTCCAACTTCCTAATTGGGATCTACTGGGCTACCGCATTAGATCCCTATACTAGTAGAGCGTCACGCTCTTACGTTCGATTCTCATCGGCAATCCTAACGGATTCCCACATTATCGAACAGAATCCGATACGATTCTCGATAGATCCTATCGCATTCTGTACATTGAATTTTCGAAACAAAATATATAGATATAAAAAAATGAGTAGATCTTCATAAAGTATAAGTCTTAAAAGTATAAGTCTTAAAAAAGAATAAATCGCTAAAAAAAGTATATCTTGAAAATTCATTTGAATCACATGACTGAAAATCCACTGTAATTATCGTTTGATATTTATTCTACTGCACATTGTCATAACACACGCTCGTAAAGCGTGCAGGTTGTTTCAACACGCCGAGTTTTTTCTCGTGACTTTTCACATATTTTCGATTCGAAGGTGGTAAGAATTCTCAAATGGCGTTCATCGGGAAAGAGTACAGAATCCAGTTGCATCGCAATGAGGACTCTCGTTGTGCGGTCGACCTGACAAATCCCTATAGAGAGTAGGTGAATCTTGGAATTACCCAACAAATTTGTGTATGGAATCACGAAAGAATATTTTTTGGGGAGATAAAACAAATTTCGTTTGAGAATTAAAAAAAATATCTGAAACGTCGTCAACCGGGAAATAAAGTGGAATCCGCTTGGATTCCAATGCGGACGCCCTACGTGCGGCTCCCTATTAAATCCCTAGAGGGATGTGGTAGGATCTGGAAACTTCCCAACAAATATCGGAGCGTGTAGCTTCGGGATTTACTCACGAGTGCAAAATCACGGAGAATACTTGAAAATTCCGATTTATAGATAACAATACATTAGGATGTATTGGCGATTCATTATACAGTAACCTGCATTCCATTTTAGATCGTAGGAATGTCCTCTCAACGAAGTACAAATGAAGAAGCCCCTCCGTCGAAATGAAGAAACCAGGGCGAGTCCAAATGGAAATTAGACTGTCAGGGATGAATGAGGGAAAAATAAAACAGCAGAGATGCGGGAGACGCGTAGAGTGGAGAATTGTTGATGTTTTGCAGATAAAATTGCCGATAGGTAGGATCATTGTGCTTAGTGCGGTTTAAATTCTGCGGCGAAAGACGGACAACGAGAGACAACCGTAACCACCAATGCCGCAATCACAAGTTGTGGCCCCGATGAGAAACTAAACGGTGCGGGGTGAGCCGGCAGTAGGAGCAGTGTAGAGGGTAGAGCATCGATCGAAAATCCAGGCGTACCGAATGACTCACTCAGAGATCTCTCGCCTCCCTCCATCTCCCGTTCTCGTTGTTGCCGCTGCGTACATACGCTTGCACATAGTCGCTGCTGATGAAGGTTGCCGCTGGGGCGTTGCTGCCCATCGTCTCCCTTCGGCAATACGGCAAGAGAGACAGAGAGAAAAGGGAGATACCAGCTGGAGAGTGAGAGAGAGCGAGAGAGAGAGAGAGAGAGAGGCGGAGGGACAGAGAACCGGGACCTTACGTAGGGTCCATAAAACAAGAGGAACAGTACACTGACATCTTCCCCCTCTCTCTCTTACTCTCTTGCATTGTGTCCCTATCTCTCTCGATCCCGTGATCTTATTAAGCCAGTTGTCCGTTACTCATCGCACCGAGAGCGTAAAGTACATGTGACATAACGTGAAGGCAGGCAAAGGCGGGTCTATTCCAGCCGAGGAGCGACACGAAATGTCAGAGGGGAGCCAGAACGCCTGCCATGTTACAATGCCAGTTGTAAGGTCCCGCAGTGGGGAACCGCGGGGACGTTCATGAAACAAAGTGGACGAGCATCATAACCCTCGCAGACTGCGCTTGAACGTCGCTCTGTTGGCGCTTGTCTGGACATTGCGGAATCATCGAGTGTGTCGCCCTCTTGACCTATAGGATCGATCGGTATGTAACCACGTCCCAGACACCCGAGCAACACTTCCTCCGTTTATATCCACGACATGTATCCGGGCTACATATGGCTTATCAGGCTATAACTATACTGTGAGTATCACCGAGACATATACTTGAAGATACCGCAGTAGACCGAACCTTATCGTTCCTAACATAATCTTCACCGTGATTGTCCCTATCGTTAATCGTATTACACGTTCACCAATGCTAGTTTTGACAACGACGCCACGTCTTTGTTGTCAATTCCATTGTGAAACAACATCACAACCATGTCTTCAACGCTAATAACAACTTTCGTAGAAGTTTCCAGACTCCTGATTTAACAGTCGTCTCGAAGACAACGCGGGTATTTGGGAAACTGAGAGTTGACTGCAATTCGGAATGGCCGAGTCATCGTTGTCCATTGAAGAAGAAAAAAAAAAGTAGTGGCTTATTTCTTGAAAAGAGATTCGATGATTAAGATCGTGCTTAAGTCAATAGGAACATTCGTAAACTCGAGATTGGTGGTGAGATTCTGGTAAACCGAATCGGCTTGTGCATCAAAGTTATTAGATTATTGGTCCATTAAAGAATCCGTCATTGAAGAGTCACGGTGCTGTTGATGGGAAACAGGAAAGTGATTGTTATTCAAACCATCAAAAACGACTAAATACACGAACAATGCCTTCAGTATATGTGGACCTGATCGAGTAATCATAAGATCAATATCGTAATGTCAGATCAAATGCGTGGCTGTAAATGTATCTTAAAAATTATAACCGAGAAAGTTCATTGAGCTAAACTATTTAATAAATTGTCGAGAACATTCATTCGACTAACGTATTTAATAAAATGTCGAGGATTTCACTTGATTCTAGCTCATTTAAGTCCTTCGTGCATGGAAGGCACTTGTTAAAATAATCAAGAGCAATAAAAAGCCATTTAATCGGGGGAGATTCGAGTAACTAGTAGGACTTTTACGCTGGGGATCGGCGGTTAGATTGATTAGGGGAGTTAGATAAAATCGGAACGTAAGAACGAATGGTGACCATTGAAGAGTAGGAAGGAGAATTGCTAAAGAAACGGGTCTTTTTCTTTCCCTTTGTGGCGCGGGGTGTACGCGTTCTGAGAATTCAGGCGAAAGGAACGTTGCTTTCTGCTTTGATTAATCTGAGACTGACATTGTTGTAGCTATCGAAAGAAGTGCGAATAATAAAGACACAGTACTTTCGTCTCGCCTGCCTCACTTCAGACGAGAGAAAAACTCATAAACTTATTTTTTTCCGAGCGATGTTAAGATATTCTTTTCCTGAGCCCGAATTTTTAATAATTACATGATTTTCGTCTATAATTGAGTAAAAATACATTCCAGTATACTGGTAAAATTTAGAACTAAATTATAGAACTTTTAACAAAACAATTACGACTTTAAAAGTCGTTTAATTTATACGGCATTTTATGGAGATGACATGCTGGGTACATTTTTATCTAATAATTTATATACTAAATAAATCTAGATGTCTCATATAGACTGCTCTAAGCATGTTAAAATTCTGAAGATTCCGTACTGACAGTAAAAACAGGGGGTTACCGAATGTTTAACCCTTTGCGGTCACACGTTTCGACTATAGGACGCTGGCCACAGGGGGGTCGCCAGGACCCCAGCCATGTTTAAACGATTGCCGAGTTGACTGTATCGTTCCGAATGACTCATAAAAATTCAGGATATCAATTTGAACATTCTAAAATGTGGCATTCTCAGTATTATATTTTAGTCCAATTTTTAAATGGCGGAAAAAAACAGCAAGTGGTCAATGGGTGAAAAAGCCCTTTTTTACTAAAAAAAAAACATAACTCTTGTATCTTTCAATTTTTTTCATAAATTTTTACGGCGATACTCTTGAGATATGAGTTTAAGGGAAAAATAATTATAACGATAATCATAAAAAAATAGCGATTTATTATAAAAAGTGGCCGTTAACAACTTATAGTCATTTTGGTTTAAAGTTGCGCTTAGGGTCATTTTGATCCCGGGTGACCACGGAGGTTTAAACAAAATATTAATGATAAAACTTAGAAAAATGTGACTAGCAGAGGAATTTTAGTAACCGCGACTTTTCAGAGAACACGTAAAAATGTTTAAATCTACAACATTTATACGAAATTTTTTATTCCAGTCCAACGTTGGGTATAATGGTTGATTATATTTTATTTTTATGAAGCGCCAGTGTAATCTACTAATGATTCGAAAGGGCTTATGCGCCCACAAAATACGACCCTACGCAAAAGGAATACCTTAAGTTCAGGCGTAGTTCTACCAAACGCGGTGTCAATTACCAGCAAAAAAAAAATAACCGCACGTCGGGTACGCATTATTTGCGTTCCAGATTATTCTACGAGGTATTTCATTAAAGCTTGCTGCCCATATTTTTTCAATCTCCACTTTGATCGTTGAACACGATAGGCTCGGTGTCGCAGTTACGTTAAGGATCAACAAAATTGAATATAAAAGATCTTCAGTGTACAAAGAATAATGGCAGAGCTTGTCGTATCAAAGAGCATTCCTCTCTACTGCAGTAACGAAAATACGGCAGGCTTTTAAACGGATCATTTCTGTAGTCAAGTTCTTTTTTTTAATCTTCGAGCACTCCTCCCAGGTGTTCTCATCGAGTATTCACACCGTTGCAAACCCGCGCCTTTTATATCCATTTCACCCCGGAAAATTTTATCGAACTGCGCGTTAATTCATTCTATACAATATCGTGCTCATGATCTCCCTGTTTATTCCCCTGTGAAACGATTAATGAGCTTGCTCTTCCAAAAGTAAACGCATGTTCGAAATATTGCGCACAGATCGACGAATGTTACAGCAAATAAGAGCGATATCACTATTTCAAACAAAGGCAAACATGGCTTTAAAGCTTTCAGCATCGTTACGGTGAATGAGAGAAATTTTACACTCCTCTTCATTATAATTAAACGGACTGTATTCTAAAGATGAACCGAATTAGAGACTCCACCCTTTGCCGAGGAACTTCACTGCTACCCAAAGCTCCATTCGTAACACGGAGTCGTCAGATTATTCGTTTTTTTTTCTCCTTCTTATATAAAGAAAACTTTGCAAACGTTCAGAGAACACCGAATGAAAAAAGGTTCAAGCGCTGAATTTGCAACTTTTTCTTTACTCGATAAAGGTCGAGGCTGCGTTACTTTTTTTTTTGCAATTTACTCGGCAAATACTTGAATCTGTTATTATCGTCTAAATAAATACGTTAGGAGCCTTAAAAAAAAAATAGAATTAATCCAGCGTTTAACCGTGTGCGTGTGCACAGGGCAAAAAATGAACAAGAATTTGGTTGTATCAACCTCGCGCTAAGCAAATTCGACGTGTACACGAAGCCTCTTCCAATTTCGCGCTTTGTGCTTCTCTCTAATTTCCCTCGGCTGAAAAGCTTGTCGCGTGTAGCAGCGAGAGACTCGGAGGGGTGGTTTCGGTTTTTCTTTTCATCCGCGCGTTATCGCTCTAATTACCATAGTCACCGAGGCTCAACGTATACGGGTAGGCCGTTAGCGAGAGAGCCTCGAGCGGTACGACGAAGACAAAACTTTTTGCTCTTTTAGATAAAAGAGCAAAGTATAGAGTCCTCGTTGACGGCGACGTCGCGATGCTTTTCACATTTCGCTCCGACCGATTCAATCTGAAAACTCGAAGACAGATCGCGCGGATAAGGCACGAATCGCGCCTTTTCATAAAGTTCGTCCCTTATTTAGACGCCCGCCTTTTATCCTAACACTCGTTTTTTTACCGCTGTCGCGGATATGGAATATCTGCAATACCCATGGGGGGCCAGGTGTCCGCTATCACGGTCTCTACCTACCGCATCCTAGAGAGCGTGTGGTGTGTTTAATGGCCTAAGCGCCTAAGCTATTTTTTAATAATTTTTTTTTTCACACTGTTGCATGTATCAGTACAAATTTTTTTTGCTTAAAGATACATTCTTGTGGAATAGAAAACAATTTTTTTTGTTGCAAATACATGTATATTTATTTAAGAATCTATAATCGTGCAAAGGTATGGAAAATAGTATGTCGCTGGCGTTGATGATTTGCGCCCTCCAGGTAATCTGAAACAAAAAATTCAAAAAGATTCTTAAATTGTATGAGTGTCGCTATCATCAGAACTATAATTACTAAAAAAATATTAATTTTTTCTTATACTTTCGCCCGAATTATGACGAAAAAAAAACGTGTTTTTCGAAAAATTTTGCAAAAAACGACGCCATTTTGTTATTTTGCAATATAAAATAATAATTCTAGTTCGGGCGATAGCGACTCTCATACAGATAAAGAATGTTTTTGAATTTTTTGTTTCAAATTACCTGGAAAGCGCAAATCGTCAACGCCAGCGACATACTTTTTTTTGCCTTTACACAATTATCAATTGTTAAATAAATATACATTTATATGTAACAACAAAAAATTATTTTCTATTCTGTAAAAGTGTACCTTGAGGTGGAAAAAAGTTTGTACCGACACATGCAAGAGTTCTCGAAAAAAAAAATTATTAAAAATAGCTTATTCTTTTAGCCTTCACAGTAGGATATTGCTCCTTAAGGGCAATAAACGAGTCGTGTTCCATGTGAACCCAACACATTCTACTAACGAGGAACGACACTTTCGTTTCCGCCTTCGATTTCGTTAAAACTCATGTATATAGCAGAACACGGAAAACTATTTTTTTATCGGCAGAGAAACGCTTTCAAGGGGTGAAATCACCCGTTAAAATGAAGCAATAACTGATTTTGTAATTTTACCTGCAAGCAGTTTACAGATTTCAATGAAACAAAAAGGAAAGTTGTTACAATGCAAAACGACCGAAAAATCCACTTTGGGTAGAATGACAAAAAAAATAAAGGGATGAACCACCCCTTAGTTCTTCTTTTTTTTACCTCACATTTAGAAGGGAAGCATTAGATTTAAAGAAACGGGTAACACCTTGAAGGGGACGAAATTAAAGTATACGCATTTTTGCCGGATAACAAGGGTAAGGCGGTGAACCACATTGCTTACATTTTCGACGATTTTCAATGAAAATTGAGCGTTTTAGGGGAAATGAATGGTAAATTCATATTTGGGATGTAAAAATACATCGACATGGACTTAAAAAAAAAAATAATAATCCAATGTTTTTTTGCCTTTTGGCAAATAATTTGTGGCTTCACTGAATTGACTGTCATTTTTTTTTTATTGCAAACTACGCTTTGCGCTCAGTCTTTTTCTAATCGTAACCTTTTCAGAATACCATTTAATTCATCGAGTTCCGATCATTTTTCGATTTTTGGTTGAATTTTAAATACGTTGCATCAGATTTCGCGAATTTTTCCATACTTCTTTTTTCCATCCTCTTTGCTCCTTTTTTAAGACCATTAAGATTCCGTGCAATCACAAAATTACGATTTGCTCCTAAATATTTTCGATAGTAAGCATTACTTCTTTCTCTACCTAATCCCCACTTGTCTAGTATTCCTTATCATTAATTGCTCCGTCGTTCGACTAATGCTTGGCTAATGATCGTATCTTAATCCAGTCAACTTCTGCTGACGTTGGCAGCTGCAAAGTCTTGTAGTCTGCGACTCGCCCATTCGTTATTACTTTCTATGGCCCCTTGCTCGAGAATTAACGTTGATTGAAAAAGCCAAAACGACCAAGTCGTTTGCCTCAGGAATTCGTCTGAATTCCTCCAATACCAAGTTAGCTTGCTGGCTATATCTGAACCTCCCTATTTCATAAATACGTTTAAATGTGAAGATGCTGGGATTAAGTTGATAAGCCGTTGATCGAGTCGTCGTCAAGATGCGTGCTCGACGGAAGTCACCGGGGTGCACTGGCCTTTTAAACGTGATGGAACCCTGCTTGCGGCATTCGTGGTTCAATCATACATGCTGAGAATGAGATGCCTGCAGTTCGAGTCTCCCCTCCCGATGCTTGATCTCGGCCGTACGTCTCGCACTTGCTCCAAGAGATATTCATAGACGAGGAGGGCTTCAGAGAACTTACGGGCTATTCGTGGTTTCTCCATAAAGGTGCAGGGACCGATTCGGACGGAAGCTTGTGTTTTCGATATAGACATATACAGGGTGGTCCAAAAGTCATAGATCAAACGTAGTGGGGAGGTAGTCAAGATCATTTTCAACCAGAAAGATCATATACAGGTTGGTCCGTTTCTCGACGATTCCAAAGCTATGATTTTTTAAATTATTTTTGAGAAATCGATTCCGAGCTGTACAAAAAAATGAATAAAAAAAATATACCATATGCGGGTTATTTTTTTTTAAGATGTAGCCTGATCATAGCTGTCATATGAAAATGTAATCTTCATAATTGTCATCGTGAGTTCTTAAAATAAAATGAATTTTTTATAACTTTTTGCATCATAATTTTTTTCCCTAGGTTTTCATCATTGATTTGAAAAGAAAAATGTTCTACCTCAACGTGCCCCTGTGGTAGGAAAATTGATCCACTTTATGAGGATTCTAAAAACATCCAACCCATGGCCCTGATCCTCAAAAGTTTGAAACTATCGATTTTGATTCACGGCAAGGTAGTCCTTTACTGAAAAATCGAATTTTGCACCAAACAAATTTGAGCTGTTAATTTGCATTGGAAATGCATTATTCGAATGCAGAGCACTTATGGCGGATACGTAGAAGGGAGGTGGTACAAGCAAAACCGATTCTCAGGTAGATAATATGTGACACTTTAATTGGATTGACGTTTATTCAGTATTTCGCTTGCTGTCCGCTTATTACGGCGGTTTTCATTCTGAAATTTGGTATCATTTGATTTGAGCATTTGATGATTTGGACATTTAAACAGTCCAAAGCACCAAATGCACAACCAATTTCAGAATAAAAACCGTAGTAATAAGCAGAAAGCAAAATTCATGGCAATATTCGATTTTCTAGCAAAGCACTATCTTGCAGTGAATAAAAATCGTTAGTAAAAAACTTTCGAGAACCAGGTCTATAAGTTGGACCTTTCTAGAATCCTCATAAACTGGACCAATTTTTCTACCACAGGGGCACGTTTCGGTAGAACATTTTTCTTTTCAAATCAATTATTAAATCTCGAGAAAAAACATTATGATCCAAAAAGTTATTACAAATTCATTTTATTCTGAGAACTCACGATGACAATTAGGAAGACAATATTTCCACATCATCAGGTTACATGTTAAGAAAAAAAATTACCCGAATATAGTAAGTACTTGTTTGATTAATTTTTTTTACAGCTCAGAACCGATTTTTTTAAAATATTGAAATAAATCATAGCTTTGGCATCGTTGAGAAACGGACCAACCTGTATATGACCTTTTCGGTTCAAAATGATTTTGACTATCTCCCCACTTCGTTTGATCCACAACTTTTGGACCACCTCGTATACGTATGGGTGCAGCGATGCACGCGCGAGATGTCACGTGCATCCGTGTTGGTAGCGAAGCACACTGTCATGAGCTCGGAACAGTTTGTCGTCGGTGGTGCATCTGTTGCTCGTCGTTGCCCTCCGTACAGGAAGATCTTGAAGTCGTGTATACATCGTATTTATTTTTAACACTAACGCCCGCAAAAAGGACTCATCTTATTAATAGACATTTGATCCGAGTGAGTTGTTGTACCCGAGTGCAAGGGAGTTCTTGACTCACGGCAATCTATACGAGCGAAAAAAAACGTTACATCCGATAAATCCTGTAGGATCATCTAAGGGCAGCGTGCAGGGATTTAACGGTATATCGTTGTGTGTTCCGGATGTGTTTATTTTCATCTATTTTCATGGAAACGTAAGTGGTGTCTGACAATAAAGTTTCTGACAACTCGCCACGAACGCACGAAAAGCTAATTTCGTGGTTCTGGTTGCTTCTGGCTGGCGGGTGCTGGCACTTATGTCATCAATGAGAGGAAATTGGGAAGAAGTGCGAGCAGGAATGATGGGATAAATTTTGAAGATAAATGTTAGTCGTTTAGCAATTTACTTGTCACCAATGCTCATTACATTTTGCCGCATCATAACACACTTCTCAACTGTATGATTTCTCGATCATTCATTATCCTTTACCAATACCATTACGATCTTTTCCGCTGTAAACCTCAAACCAGCGCACAACTTTCCATTGTGCATGAATATTCCGGTGATATGAAATATCAAATTGCAACTCATCCAACGTTTCCTCGGTGGCGGAGGGAAAAGTTGGCACAACACACAGACACATTATTTACACACTAAATAACATTTGGAGGCAATTGTGAGCGAAAATGAAACGTAGGGGAGTGAACCCGTTGGACGTCGGAAGAAAAACAAAAAAGTCGTCAATTTCGCGTCTCCCTTTTCTCCTACTTCTCGTTATTATTAACCGCGCGTGCTTGCCTAAACTTAGCCGAGTATCAATGTCCAACTTTTTCTCCCCTCAAGAGACACTTGGGTTCATAACGAAAAAAAAATGCCTCAAAACTCTTTTATTAATCGGGTCGTTGCGCATATTCACTGGAAAATACTTTAGTCTTTAATTACTCGGAAAAAGGTAAATATTCGCGCAACGGCTTGGTTCGTTATCCGCAGAATCGACGAGGCAAATTCTGTCCCGAATAGTTGTCATTTTCTGGTAATATCGAAGCTAAAAAAACATTGATAAACTGTGTAGACCGAGCTGGAAGTAAAAAATTTAAAATTCCAGAAAAATTATCCTGGGAAAAGAGCAAGTCACGATAAAAGCGAGTGCAACGTATCGTGAGGCATTAGCGAAATAATAAAAGGCGTTTCTCGTTGATTGCAGCTGACAATTGAGAAAGTTGCGAGAGAGAGAGAAAAAAAGTATTTCAATTAGCCCCATTGGTTAATTGAGTTTATCGGTAGAGGCCGACGTGCCTCCTCTAGTAGCAATTGCCACAACGGGATTCTCCAGGCATTAGGAATTTTTTTTACTTCGCGTTCCTTGCACTGCTGCTCGTGGTTAGCGAGGACGTCGAAGAGGGCAACAAGAGAAAGAAAGTGTGAGAGAGAGAGAGAGAGAGAGAGAGAGAGAGAGAGAGAGAGAGAGAGAGAGAGAGAGAGAGAGAGAGAGAGAGAGAGAAAAGTACAGACGAGAACGAGGAGGGAATGAGACAAAATAGGAATTCGGTGGTGCGAGCGATTCGGAGATCGCGACGCTTTTATTCGCATTTTATTGGCCTCTACTGCGGCGTGCATCGCGTGAGATCTTTTACTTGTTTTTCGTTCGACCGTCGTTGAGCACGAGTCGGGGATTTTCTGGAATAAGTATATATATATACATATATAGCTGTATAATAGTAGACATACTTGTGCGACACACCACCGAAGGCTGTTGGCCGAGCTGTGGATGGTATTGGATCGAACCAATTTCCGTCTCGGCTCCATTAACGACAGCATACGATCGGTCCCCCGCGACACTCCGGCGAGGGGACAGAGCACCGAGGGAGGAAGATCGGTTAAGGGTAGCGCCCAAAGAGCTCGGCGAACCGCCTTGGCCCATGATACCATTCAGTTTCTCTTTTTTCTCTCATCCTCGTTTGTTCCTCTTCAAATAAGCGGGGTTGGGATGGCAGGGGGGGGGGGGGGGAGCTTTCTTTCTCGCATTCGCAAGTTTCTCCGCTTATCCCGGCTATAGTGCAGGATTTATTTGATTGCGGTACACGACGGGACTGAAAAAAGCTCTACCGTTACCGCGCAACTCTCATTGTCAGCTATCGCTACAGTGCGACTACGATTCCAAACCGCTGGAAGATTTCATTTTAATGGTGCATTGAGATACGTTTCCGAGGCTACCGAATCGCTCTGTAACGACTTCAGTCCCGCCGACGGATTTGTATTTGGCTGAAAATAATCGCCTTCATATCGGCCGAGACATAGAGAGAAGAATAATCGCTAGAGAAGAGAATCCGTGCAAAAGGGAAAATGGAAGACAGTGAGGAGGCTCGTGTAGTAAACGTAGAATTCAGCGTTCCCGACAACGAGGGTCAGCACTGAAACTTCACTGAGATTTTTGGTACGAGGCCAAAGTGTTGCCCGCACGAAGTGAAAAAAGCACTGAGTGGATTTGCCGAACAAAAACTTGTTGCGACTTTGATGCTTCGTACGACGCATGCACGAACGCGGTAGAGGTACTATTTCAAGGAGCCATTCCCATTCTACTCGTAGAATTAAAACATCGAGCTCGTTCTCCAAGAAAAAAAAATCGCGTTTTGTTCATTTTTCTTTCAACACAAGGAGAAGTTCGCTGTCCCAGTTCTCCTTGCAATTATTCGTAAGAGCAGCCGTGTTCTTTTTCCCAATACACATGGCAAGTTTTGTAGATGTCTGCTGAAATTGTCATGATCTATATATTCTCTGAACTCGGTACGTGCGTTCATTAGCATGTCAGTCGTGACAACTGAAGCTTCGGTCTTTGTCGGCACCTACCGAAGGTTGATTTTCTTCCAATTTGAAGAAGCACATCTTAATTTACTCTTTTTTACTTCAAGGTGGTATTCTGGTCTAGAGGTCTACATTTCGGGAGTTCTTTCGGGCTTGATAAGAAAAAAACAACAAAAAATTTTTACCATCCATATTTACAGTCTTTTTACTGATGTTTCTAGAACTTAAAAAAAAATTGTGCGAAAAAAATTAAATTGAAAAAGCTATGGGCCTCTAAATATGGTCGTGAAAAAAACGGATTAAGGCGGTTGACTTGATTTCAAAGCTTGATTTCATTCATCTGAAACAGTGATAAAACCAATATTCATGATCAATAAGAATATCATTGTGGCAGGTGCCAAAGAGAAAAAGAAAACTTGAATGGTGACTGTCTGAAAAAAGTGAATTTTTTGCCCTATTTTTTCCAAAGCTTAACATTTTTTTTTCAATATTAATAATAATAATGTCACAATGCCTGAGGTAGGAACGACAGAGGGATATATATACTGAAGGTCCATACCAAATATAAAGTCAATCGGTTGCATAGAACTCGAGATTTGATGTCAACCAGTTTGAAAAAAGTAATTTCGAGTAAAGCGCGTTTAAAGTTTTGAGTACAATTCCAGACAACCGCAACTATCTAATTGGTATAATGGCATATTATACTTACGTTATAATAATCGGCCATTTTTTCCTCGTAAAGTGTGCCTTCCTTAAATTCGAAATTATGATTTTCTGAAACTCGTTCTTCCCTGCGAGCAATTCTAGCTTCCTCAGAATCTTCTGATTGTCCGATTCGCGCCGGTGTGGCCTCTCAGTCTGGCCAGATTCAAATCGCTATAATTTTGTAGATATTGAGAATTCGAAAGTTCCTCGTGCTGACATATTTTCAAGTGTATATACTTTAAGAAGATGCAACAAAAAAAATCGATATTTTCAAATTTCTAGCCTAGAATACCCCCTTAATGATTTAATTATGGGATGACAAATTCTAGCAATCACGCACACCACCAATGACATAGCGACAAGAAGAGGCTGCTATGAAAGACGAGAGCCACCCCTCAATTCGTCAGTGCGGCACAGTAAATCCAATGTGAATGTTCCATTGCTACTATAGCTGCTCTGGCAAAATCGTGCTGCTCAGCGCAATCGCGTCCCGCCGGCGCCCCATCAACTCTCACATTTCCCCATGCGCACCAAGAGAGCTGCCCGGGTACATAAGGATGCGCGTGCAACCGACGCCACCAGACCCTGTCACATTCAATCAACGTGTCGTAAATTCGTGAGCGCGTAATCTATCACCTCGCAAATATTTACATCCTGCCACCCCGTGCGCTTTCGCGTACCCTCCTGCACTATCCTCTTCCCTTAGCTCCCTTGCTCATTCGCGGTCGACGGTGAAGCCCCCTTCATTCGTACTGGGGCAACCGTTTGCATGGATTAAACCTGATCAAAGGGACTGGAAAAAGATCTCTGGAATGGAAAATTTACAATGGACAGTGTTGATTGTTCGCGTCAAATATGCTCAGCCCTTGTCATCACCCACCTTTAACAATTCTTAATTCGTCGTATCAATGAGAACCAAATAAGCAAAGGCAAAATTCGATCAAAACGTTAGAAGGCTTGATTGCTCCCGCGTGATCCGAAAATCAATAAAAAAAACTTTAAATGTTTATGGAGCTTATTAACTTGTCTGTCGTTCGCGTTTGTGCGCCTTCTTTTATGAAAAAAGTTCAATCATTAACACTACACTTTTAACGTAATATCTATACATATTATTGGAAATGTGATCCTCACTTCCGCAGACATCTTTTGGGGAAAGGCGGTCGGGTGACTGCAATCGTGGGAGCAAGTGAGTTACAGTTAAAAAAAAAAATTCTTTCGAGAAACGACCGTGGATACCTAATTTTCGCAGGTTTAAGAGGTATTAGCTGTCAAAGGGCGTGTAATGAGATTTCATTTTATTAAAAGAACTTCTCTCAACTGAGACATCGGGATGTAAGTGACCGGGAGCAAGATGACGATGGGAATTACAAAATTATTCGAAAGTGAAAAAATAGTCTCCATTATATCCGACTCGCATAGCTCGTCGCTAATTGATTCTACATATACCCCGTGCATCAATAGAATATAGGGTAAATTTGCAATTACTTGTCGTTCGCAGAAGTGCGAGGCCTGATCACTTCCTTCAAAGTGTCACGCCTCGTAATGACCTCCATTAGGGACCGGACGAAAGTGCGATTTCTATGTATGAAAAAGAGTCGGACGGTTGAACAAAACGTTGCAATTAGAGCGAGGTAATTCAGAGCGAATCGCTGACAGTGGGTTGAGGCCAGTGATGGCAATTACCACGGGTGAGTTTGGGTTCTTCACTGTATGTGAGAACCTGTGGAACACCGTATGCGCTGTATTTGTGGTACACTTTAGACGAGGGGACATTCGGGAGAGGAGTGCCTGCACATCGTCTCGGACTACTGCCTCCTCTTACGTCATTAGGGATCCTCGAACAAGATCGATATAGGCTCGTTGACGCGTTGTCTCTGGCTCCCGAGAGTCATGGCCACTCGAGAAGAGCGCGCCCAGTTTTATTTTGATCATATTCAATACCCGAAGAAAATATGGAACGATATATACTCTTCGACTCGATCCCAATACGCTAGCTGTCGTTATCGTACAAGTGGAGCAAGAAGTGATCCGCGATATAATAGTATAACGTTTTTCAAAAGTGTCGAAAGATTCCGCACAGCGGGGCCAAAAGGCACGAGAAAAAGTAACGATTCTCATATATTCCTTGAAGACAAGAGTTATGGGATCGGAGGTCAGCCAATGCTCACAGATTCTCGAGCCTTTTGGCTCAAGCCCAAAGCATCTCCGGGCCAATCGACATTTACTCTTTCTACCCCACGGCAATCTATAGCCATGAAGAATTCGTTGCATAGGAGGTGATTTCCGTCGAGGGACATTTGATCTAACCGCTTCTCTATTTTTCGTAAGGATATTTTTCAAAGCATCATTATACGCAAACGTAATGCGCAGAACCATCCTTCAAAATCAAGAGACCGTTGGTTGTTGTCCAGAAATTTCACTCTCTTCTGTGAACCCATCAGCAATTTTTTTTTCTTTTTCCCGGCACCGTCATCAGTTCACGCCATTCGTTATTTCACACTAATAATAATTCGAAACCCATACTCTAAGCTGAAAGCTTTGATGGAGTACTTAATTCACGCAAAGGTGAGTACATGCCCTTGCAGTTCAGTAGTTCCAAAGGGATTAGGTACAGCGGGTATCAACGATATGAAGTATCTCTAACATTGCGAAGGGTACTGCCGGAGAAGATAGTTGCGGCCAAGAGGTGCTAGCAACCTCGCAGAAGGGAAGAGATCGAGTGGCCATGAGAGTAATGGATGGTAGGACCCGGGGTGTCACAAGCAGCAGCCCAAAACCACGCCGTCCACACTCCCAGACTCTGTTAATCAAACGCCGTATGAAGTTGGCCGGTGGCCCCATCGGTGGGCAGTACCGCCGGTATTTCTCCGTGATACAGATCCTGTCAATTGTGAATGTCGGTGGAGGGGTGCAAAGGACTTGTTAACGGTAACGTAAGAGCCTATATAGTAGGAAGCCCGGCGTATGCTTGATGCTTGGCCATCTGATAAGGGATGCGTCGAGTTGTGTAGGGAACGGAGTGCCCATAACAGGTATATCGAGCGCAGAGGG
This sequence comes from Ophion ventricosus, assembly GCA_963932345.1. NCBI lineage: Eukaryota > Metazoa > Arthropoda > Insecta > Hymenoptera > Ichneumonidae > Ophion > Ophion ventricosus. The sequence continues at coordinate 13,065,148 of OZ010713.1, forward strand.
ATGACGTCCGGTTGCAAGGAAACGTGGCGGGAACCGTTTCCCGTATGTGTCTATTGTCCCACACGAGATATGCAGAGAGTTGTTGGAATATACGTTCCTGAGACCCCCGTTAAACCCTCTTGTCCTATTCAGCACCCCGGAGGCGGCTGTTCGTCCCTAATTTGAGGCTTCTCGACAAGATCCGGTCATCCTTGTATATGATCACCGGCTGGCCTCTATTACTACTGAACGCTCCCCTAGCACGGTTACCTATGCTGCTGTAACGCGCCTCCAAAATCGAGATCCTCCAGAACTAAATCTAATACTGTTCCGTTGCGGCGAGCCGATAGCCTGAGGCATTGAGAAGCTACGTACAGTTCGTACTGTCGTCTGTACGGTAGACCCCCTGGTTCTGCAACCGAGTCCTCAATCGCGATCGAATAGGTATAGCGAATTTGCCGTATGTTGCCCCACGATTGAGGAAACCGCGGGATTTCTCGACCACACGGTCTCCACCGCGTCCAATTTAGCTAGGACTTGGCTCTGTCTCTGTCTACGTGTTCCACGCCATGTATTCGACATTCGAGATTGATTGAGACCAGTTTCTCGACTTCCTATCGTATACAACCATTGGGGATGTGACTGAAACTACGATACAAGACCTTCAACGTATCAGAGAAACGAGTTTTCTTTTTCAGCAATTCAAACAGATTTGACGCTTGTTTCGTTGCTTTCGCGATGATATTGTTGCAAGTCCCGTTTATTCGGATGCTGTCAGTGAAGCTCATTGACAAAACCGCATCTTCGTATTCCCCTTCGTATCCGGTTGGAGGACCTATGTAGTCGGCGTTCTTTGTAAATATCGCTGCGCCGTCTCCAAGTCGGGAATTATAGGCCACGGTATATAAACTCCGCGTTTTATAGCGTCGTTTAATAATTACGTAGTGATTAAAATTTTTATTCCAAAGTACCGCAAAAAAGCGGAGAACTCGCCGGGGCAAACGTTTATTTCAGTATAGCTGTGTGGCTGAATTAACGAGTAATGTATGAGCAACTCGGCGCGACTATGCAACGGGAAGAGAGCAAAAACGCAGAACGAAGCTCTTTCTCGTTGCCGGCCAGTTACGGGCGTTATAAAAGCTCACTGTGCTCTTTCGCTTTTGCTCACCAATCGTATATTACTTGATTCATAATCGGGTCAAGAGGTAATGGACCGTAACAATAAATCGAGGAACTATAAATTCATACGCAACTCCGTTTTCGAACTTACAAAAGTCCGTTTTTTACTAAGTAAATCGATTACAGATAAACGTGCTTGCAGATAGCTAAGGCAAGAGATACAAATTTGGTCATCCTGTACAGAAATGTGACCATGTATTTCCTACTTTGTGTCGGTCCCTGGCCAGGCTTGCCTCATTTGACTCACCTGACCGGGCCCTTTCATAGAACAGACCAGGAAGATTACTACATCGTTATTTACGGCTTAAACTCTATGCTTGGAAATTACAATTCTCTGGCCGGAATACATTGCGAGCAAATACATTTTCACGTAATATATACACGGCCAGAACATTGACTTTTCCTGAAAACTGGAGCTCGACTTTAAGAACTGTATTAAGCAGCTTTACTACCCACCCCATCAAATATATTTATAATTGATTAGGATAAAACTAATATATCTGTTATAACTCTGTTCATCATTATAAGCGTTTTTTAATCAATGATAATTTACGACAATGAAAATGTTTATCATAAATAATGGTATTACAAGTATTAATTTGAAAATAACGAATAACCGAATTAGATAATGAGAAAAAAGTAAAGCAGGTATTCGTGGTTTTTAAAATCGAGATCACCTTGTCAGGAAATATCAATGTTCTGGTCGGGAAGACATTTTCTGAATGTATTTTGTCAATAATCCGCCAGGTAACTTCAAGCGAAGTGCTTCGCGTAACCAAAACACCATCATACAACGATAAGAATTTGATCCGTTGTTGTATCACGTTTAGAAGTGCTATGCTTAACAGCGTGCACTTTGGCTTATGATTTTGTAATAATTGTGAAATAATAAGTATCAGTACCACCTGAGACTATCTATTTAACTCGGTTATATGGCCAAAAGCCCTTCCAGTACCTGATCATCCGATCATCTATCCGTCCGTCGGTTTATTTCTCATGCATGGGCTCTGACAGTACACCGCCACCTTCCTCGTCTTTTCGCCGCCATTTTCCAATCGTTTTCTTCGTCAGTTCCCGGCCAGTTCCTGAAAAAGGGAATGTCGGATAGGAGCCTGGCCTAAGGCCTTTTACATAGCGAACCTGATCCATGCTAAAAGGCCTGACTATGGCCTGATATCATCTAGGGTAGCCAGATGAGGGGCAGTATTTTTTCCCGACTCTAATTTCTACACTGGATGCTTAAGCTTGTGTAAAATCTTGTGTAACAACCCATGGTATGCACATGACAAATTTGCCTGCAGAAGAACAGTGATGAAAATTTTGAATATGATGTATACAATTATCGCAGTCGGGGTTCAAAGCCAATTTCTCATCGACGCAATCACTGCACACTCATTGCATAACGTAGCTGCAAAATTGAAGCAATCAAGCTCCATCTCAGAGGCACTCCGAGGTACCTACACGCTTGCTTTTAAACCATTGGACGTTCACTCCCGTTGACGTAATTTCCGTAACAGCACTGGCTAGATACCTGTACCGGGGTGTACCCAACGCATACCGAACATGTCCCGTAATTGCGATTATGTGGCTGAATTTCGAATGCGAAGGGACAGGTGAGGATGTATCTTGCTTGCCTCACTCGAAGCACGTCTAAAATGCTCTCTCTCCCTCTCTCTCCTGCTCTTACGAAGTATCTCATTCGCCGCGTGAGTCCTGGCCTCGTCAACGGCTGGAACCACTGATTATTGGATTATCGTATCAGGCCTTGCGCACTTATACACCCGGACACTGATCACGCTGCGAGAGGTCCCGCCATCCGGGTTGAATCTCGCCTATTACCATCGTTCTCTTATGTTCTCCCCGGTTCCGGCTATCCTCGTCCATTGCTATCATTACGCCTCGAAATACACTGTTAGATCCCGTGGCTCATTGTATGCGAGGAGATCGTTAATCCAGTAGTGTAACTTTGAATGAGCGATCATTGTCGACAATCCCGAGTTGGAACGGTTGCGTATGCATGTCTCGTAATTATGATTGCACAGTGGGGGAGACTTATCATCCGGGGAGAAGCGGCGGCATTACCGGACAAGGCGGTTCGAGGCTACATAACAAAACCATAGTGCGGTCCCGGCTTACTATGGCGCTTTTTGTTTGTTACCTTTGAGACTCAAATCCACGGATTTGTATATTAAATCAGATGAATGATGGATGGACCCCGTTGCTCGAAAGTTCTCTCCGAGACCCTTCAATATTGGAGGCCATTGTGGTGGGATTTTAAGTTTTCATGGCTTTTTTTTCAAACTAGTACTAACTAGTTTTTCCTTTTTCAAACTAGTTTTTAAGGAAACATACAACAACGACAGAAATGTATGGATCGAATTTGCAATGAAGCTCTATATATTGCCAATGGTTTTTGTCGAAAAATTCCCTCTAGTGTCAGCTGAATTATAAAAGGCTGCTGGTACTGTTTTTTAAACATGTACAGCGTAGTTGGATACAACTTCAATCTGCCTGTTTCGTTCGTTAGCGTATAATTGACCTTGCTATGTAGACTAAGGGAAGAAAATGGAATTATCCTACGCGAATATCAAACTTTTTTTCGCGTTACGCTGGCACGATAGAAATTCCCGTTACCATTTTTTCAGGTTTATTGAGACAGGATCTTTGTTGCAACCGTGCTAGAATCATGAGGCCATTCGAGACTCGCCTTTCCCTCAAGATTCAAATGTACGACAGAGTAAGACACTTACCTATTCTCAGTCTCCGTTCGTTGTCCGATACCCAGATACACCGGTGACGATGTGCCAATAATGGTATCTTCTTCTTCCAATCGGTCCAATGGGAAACGTACAAGTATTTTTTTTCTTCCGGTATCTTGACCAATCTACACTGAACACTTCTAGCCTACGCTTTAAACCTCGCTATTTCGTCACACTGTATTCATGGCGATACACTTGGCCACTCGTGCATAGGCACGATAAATCAACACACGATCAACGGTCCCGCGTCCGCGCGCATCGAAGTCGTCAATAACTCGGTCGCCGCCATGATAATCGTCGTTTGTAACGTCGTCGAACGATTCACTACCTCACATACATACTCGTATTCCACTGTCAATATACGCTTTATCTTCTTTTTATTTGGGCTCAACTTCAACTATTCTTTACCTTCAATCTCGAAGTGAACTCCCATGGGCTGCGGGGCCACGCCTATCAACGATCGATGGCTGTGAGGGGCTTATACGGGGTTTATATCCATCGTTTTCTCGCTCGACGTTGCCTGCTTTGAATATACGTGACGGCTCATCGATCCTATGGGCCTTTGGGAATGCCGATCCGGGGGGAACCTTGCACTTGAAACGAGTAGTGGCAGTGCGAACAGGGCCGACGAAGACCAAGAGGGTGGTGAAGTATGCAACGGTCGTTACTCCGCAAACTACTCGAAGACAACTTTTACCGTTCGGTGAAGTATTTCGAGCGCTCTGAGATATCCAGGAACAAAGAATCACTGTTATATCCGGTGAATGTCCGCCTTTCGCTGTTTAACTTGCTCCGTCTTCACGTGAAAGAGTTTCCGCCCTTCAAACATCATTGGCGGAAGTGGTTTGCAGCTACGGCCCTGTATTAGGGTTTAACTTCTTTTTTTTTCTGCTAGTTGTATTTTTTCCGTTGCCTTCTCGAAAGTCGCCTCGCTGATGGATCAGCGGACCAAAATTGGAGCAGCGTATGATTGCTAATTCACCGAATCTGATACCATCCGCATGTGGACGAGCGAGAATTGGCCCACGGGCTTTGAGAACCTGCAGAGAACAAAACTTCGTAATGATTTCTATTTCTTACACTTTTCTCTTACCGCGTGATATAACAACGTTGAGCTTATTAGGGAACATTCGCGAAGGAAGGTTTCCCATGCTATTGCCAGTCGAGTACGAAATGTGGGAACAGTGGAAACGAGCGGGCAGAATATGAACCCGACTAACGAACAAGTGGAGAAAGTGCGAAAGCCCGAGGAGAAGGAAATGAGAGAGGTGGAAAATTCATTCGCCTCATGTCACCGGCGACTCTATTTCCCGGAGACCAAATTCGTTGGCTCATAAACGATGTTCACACGTGCAACACATCATTAATTTAGGCCCCGGACTAATAGAGTGAAACACTGAAAAATATAGAAGAAAAAAACAGGTAAATGTTCAGCCTCCGTGATGAATCTTTTTTTTCTCCCTATGATAAAGATTTATTGGACACGCGACTGCCTCGCGAGGGAAGTTGACGAAGATGGAATTATGGACTAAACAAAAGTTCAACTTTTCAATTTTCCGGGATTCCTTTAATTATTCACTTTTTAGTCGGGTCTGTACGTATGTTCACCGCCGTAGTCCGCGGCAGTCGACTTACAAATGTCAAGAGCGTTTTTTCACAATCCCTCTCCGCCAACGTTAACAAAGGGATGAATTATGCAGGTTTCTGTTTTCATGGTTTTTCCTTCTTTTCGTGACTCCCGAGCAGATACAAATTGTATGTTGTTCCTTGCTCACGCGTAAGATAGAAATGTCAGAAGATAATGAGATAGATAGAGAGAACAGCGGATTACCCGTATTTTCATTCCCGCCCCAAAGGACCAACGAGACGAGAAAATACCACCAAAGCACGATTCGTGGTTTCCGGCTAATGACATAGTCAATTTTCTTGCATATTTTGCCAGGATCCGAATGGCCACGAACGTTTCCACCGACGGCGTTTCTACTCGTTTTAACGCTTTATAACTGTTTTAAGAACTTGTCACGTGCAGTGCTAGGTCAATATACAATGTATCAAGTGTACGGAAACAGCTGAACGAATGAAGATGCAGAAGCCTGCAACTACGGATTCATCGAATCTCAGGTGGCTGATGGAACGAGCAAGAGGATTTAATGGCTCTTAGTAATTAAATCGAGATGACGGGCGTAAGTATCCTTCAGAGAAAGACAGAGAGAAGGAAGAGAGAATGAGAATTTCGGTAGATTATTATTATAGCCTTGCAAAACGATAGTAGTTTATACTTGAGAAGATTCCCATTGGAGCACATCTTGCCGCCTGGTTCATTGCATTTCAAGTTCCTGTATCTTTATTATGAAGAAGATATCAGGTAACCCATCGAGCGATTATTTCCGCTTGAATTTTTCTCGTCATCGTTAAAATAACATTTACTGTGAGGTTCCTTAAAGGGGTTAAGAAACAGATTTGAAAATACATACGCCCCTGGTAGACTTTATAACGGCTGATTTGAGATCGTAAGCTCCGATCGAATCTTATACGTACTGGTTGGGTTTCTGTGGGTATACAAAACTATTACGAGCTGATATTCTATTTTCTTTCTACAAATACTGCACATTTCACTATAGTCTGCTGATTATCTTGGGAGTTTCTTTCGGATGAGAACAAATTGTTTTTCCCCTTCGTCTACAATTAAGTACTCATTGCATGTTTTTCGAATCCTTTTTGTAAATTTCTTTTTATATTCAATGTCTTCGTGCTATTTTTTTACATCCATGCTGTTGATATCCACAACTAGAGTTATCCGTTAATTTGCAAAATAGTAACGCTTTTCTACCTCTTATTTACCTCAATCATTACCTTTTCCTTCAAAATGCCATTTAGTAAAAAAAATTTAACATAATTTTTTTGAAGTTCGATCGGATCTTCGACATCTTCACGGACAACGAAAAACGAGGGGAGAAACTACGTTACTCTTGGCATATGGCACTGAAGCTTGAATCTTTGGGAAGTAACAAGAATTTTTTCACATTTTTTTCTTCATCCTTACTATCCAAAATCATAGCAGATGCACATTATGGATCTCTCATAAGTACCCTAAAAAAATATTTGAATAAACTCAATAGCCTAAGTTTACCAAGCCGAAAATCTGGCCAATTAAAAAAAGTTGGACTTCATCGCGTTCCAACTAACTTCGACATTACCCTGGCAGCTTTCGTTTTGCGATCTCAAGCGCACATTCCAGTGACGAGTTTCAATTAATTTACTGCTGTATTTTCCATCGATAAGTGCACTGCTACAAATGGATGGCGAAGTCCGCATTGACCCGGCGGATAAAAATTTGGATACATTTGTTGACTGTACTCAATAACCACTCGTCCTATTTCTTTTGCAAGTCATAACTATATAAGAGCGATAAATAATTCCAAGTGTGAGCGCACAAGCTCGTGCTTATTGGATAGACCCGCTATTGAATTGAATTAAATGAAAGGTCATGAGTGAAAAGCTGTATCGTGTTGAACGGAAAAGTTGTGTTGCACGGGACAAAGTTTAAGTGCACAAAGTTAAGTTAGAGTTTGCACTGGGCGTCGGGCACTTTTTTTTCTCTCATCTGTTGGCAAGGGGCAGACCGACGAAGTACGAGAGCTGGCTAGCCGGCTCGTAAAGCAGAAAGCACGCCACACCGCTCTCGACTCCTTGAGCATGAGACGCGCCAGCGAAAAGGAGAAAAAGACCATGCAGAGCAGACAGAAGTGAGTGTATTCTCGGGCTCGGGTACGCCAATGTGTGCGTGTGTGGGTGGTTGGGTGTTTATATATAAATATGTATATATAGACCGCCAAAGATCTATCTACATATATATTTCAGTACATAGAAGCATGTGTATATGTACGACGTCTAAGTATATACCGATGAGACCTCACGGTCCACACGTGTGCTCGTGAGTAAAAAAATACTTTAATTCAAGTCCGCGAGACACATCTCGTTCATTGCAAATATAAATCATATAAGCGTCAAATTCTTTGACAATTGCAATAATACTCACTTCTTTCTCACCAAATGGTCCAGTCAAATAAAAATCCTCCAAATTTTGCACACTTGTCTCAATCACAATCGTAACTTACGTCACGCATAGTTCACAATTAAAAACGGGCTTACGACTTATGCACACAATTATTTACTCTCACTTTTAACGACTCATAGATAATTTGATGTATGAAGTAAAGGGCACTCGGAACGACCGCACATAAATATCTCACCGTGTCAACTCTCACTCAACAGCTTGAGCGCCGATCACACGAAATAAAGGAACCATTAAAAAAAAACTTGACTCAGCGCTGGTTTCTCATCTCTTTGTGTATACTTTGTCGTCACTCGTTGCGCCTTTTTTGACCTCCACATCGTAAACAACAATAGTTACTCGGATTATGCCTGTTCCGTTCTCTCTAGCTGTCACTCCCTTCAACCTCTGGCCTCGTGCATTTTTTTTTCTCGTCTTCTTACGTGTGCCTGTAAGTTTGTTTGTTTTTGTGAAAAGCGCAAGAAAGAGCAGCTGTTCTCGCTGCGGTCCAAGAGCGCGTCACTCCCATTGAAGAGTTGCCGGCGGACTGGGCGATCGTGCGCGGTACGAGAGATGTGCCAAGCACACGGGGGGGCACCCACAAGCACCGAGGGGGAGAAAACGACGAGGCGAGCGAGGCACGGTATAGGGCGAGAGTGCAAGAGAGAGAGAGAGAGAGAGAGAGAGAGAGAGAGAGAGAGCGAGAGAGAGCGAGGAGAGGGAGACGGAGGGGAAGAGAGATTCGGGTGGCTGCGAGAGAGAAAGAGAGAGAGAGAGAGAGAGAGAGAGAGAGAGAGAGAGAGAGAGAGAGAGAGAGAGAGAGAGAGAGAGAGAGAGAGAGAGAGAGAGAGAGAGAGAGAGAGAGAGAGAGAGAGAGAGACAAATGAGGAGAGAGACAAAAAGCTTGGAATTTCCGTCAGTGGGAGGAAGAACGGAACGACTGGGTGCGGAAGAGTGAGACGTAAAAGGCTTTAAAGCTTCGGTGGAAAAGAGAAAATAGCATGGGGAGATTCGTATACATGTACACGCACACCGTATACCCACGTATGTATAGTTAAGTGCATATATAGTTGAGAGAACGCAGCCAAGTTGCGCGCAGCATCCAGCTCCCAAATTTTCATCTTGCAGGGGTTGCAGGCGGATTGATGCGGGTCAGTAGGTAAGGCAAACCGTTATCCGAAGGTATTCTAAAGGTATGTACCGTTCCAATTTTCATACTTTCCACTGTAATTTCTGCAGACGTAAAGTCCATCAGTCAAAGTTTCGCAAAGCTCGAGGATCAATCCCAACTTTGTAATTGTAGCGTGGGAAAAAGTTGTGCAGTCTCTTACTTGTTCATTCGATCCACGCGGAAGTGATAACCCAGGAATGAGTACATACAGAAAAAATTTGATGCTTCTATGGGATTGATATCTTTTACGATTACACTTCTTAGCTAAGTATCTTTTAGAGAAAGAAAAAAAAAGAAAATATAATATAACGACGGTGCCGTACGATACGGTAGAGTGCTTACGACGACACCCAATGTTTTATTACAGATATATGTATAATTTCAATGTTTTATGTGTACCACATGTGTATGGCGGAGTACGTGCTCGTTTCTTCCCCGCCTGGCTGAGAATACAACATTACGTCTCCCTAGTGCCGCACTAGCACAGCATCACGCTCCGTTCGCGACGGTCATTAACGTACGCTTCAACACAGCCATTCAATACCGTTCCGGTCTTTTCTTGGGCCAACATCCGGTATCGATTTTCACATTCCGGAATCATATTTGCATATATGCGACGTAAGGGTGATGATAAAAGGTGAACACATGTAAATACACGCACGTATAAATCCATATATACATCTTTGAAAACCTCAACATCTTTATCAATGGAGGATGATGGATAAGATATTTCGTTCAGCTCTATTCGAAAACTACCCTTCGTGGATTTACGTAAATTGACTATTATTACCATTAAAGTAATCTTCGAAATATGCCAAGACCAAAATATATTCGAATGCGTTGGTGAAAAATAAAACACGGAAATATATGAAATATTGTATTATAAGAGCAATTATCTTGAAATAGTCGAATCAGGGACGGAAAATGATAGTTACAATACCTGTTGTACCTGTTGTAATAGTTACTGATACCTGTAAATTTTGCGAATACATGCTTTAACTTTGTTGAACGGGTCTCTCAACTTCCATTTTTCGTTTTTGATACCCCCGTCGTGGAAAACGAAACTTTTTCATTGAGAAATAGTTCAAAGTCTCCGCTTTCTCGAGTGGTCTCTTGGGCGAATTAAAAAAAAACATACCACGCTCTTCCGAAATAACTCTTGATAAAAATACAAATGTTGTTTCGAATACAAGTACTATATGTCAATGTTGTGAATATTTTTATGTATTAAAATGTACAAATGAACATTACCTGAAAATACATTTAAAAAAAGGAGTTGTTTAGATACTTTTTTTTACCCACTGTATTTACATCACACATACACGCACGCACACACACAGATATTTTATTTGCATTGCTTTATTTTGTTTCACGAAACATCCTGATCCTCGAGCTAGAAAGGCGTTGACATTCGGTCAATGTTTCATTTTCATACGTGACGAGGACACCGCGAGCAACGAAAAGACCGATGAGACATGCATCATCGCTGGACCGAAAATTGCACAAAATACGCTTTCAATCTTTATCCTCCTTTCCATGCTACGCGCCACTCCCCCTCCCCCGCTCTCGTTCTCTTCGTATTTTTTCTCTCTTATTTTCTCTTTGCTCTACTTCTCCCAATTCTCGAGACCGTCCCGTTCATCAAAGTTCCTGATTTTTCTGTATAGCGCGTTGCGCGCCGAGGAGAAATCACCGGGTAGGATGAGAGTGTTCACTCTCAGCTGCATCTCCGGTAAACACTAGAACATCGGGAACGTATAACGTTATATGGTTGCCAACATGCATATTCCACCTATTTCGCTCGCCGCATTCTCGTATCCCCATATTTACTCTCTTTCGCGCTTTGTACAACGGATATCACGCTGCGCTAGTTGTTATTTACGCAAGGCAATGAATAACAATGAACGTTTGCGAGAGGCTCACGCCTCTATAAATCTCGAGTCGTCGTGACAATCGAAACACCCGAGTACCTGTTATACTACGATATTATTTATCCCGGTATCAACCACTGCATGGACACCTCAGTCGGCCGAAAGCTCCATGACCGATAACTCGCGCACACTGCGAGGCTATTAAAACCTCGATTGGCAGATATGCCGGCCATGCAAATCGTCATCGCGGAAACAGCGAATCGGCAACAGAAAATTCAGAAATATATTATCGTAAAGTTGTTTGATTATTTTGAAGTTTGATTCATTATAAAAATGCTCACTATGTTGATCACTATTTTTGGTTCATAGGAAATAGGTAGCCTCAGATTCTTTGGTTGGTTTTAGAAAGATACAAGATTGAAAGTACTCGAAAGAAGTGACGGAAGTCTTGCTTTGACAGTTGAACGATCATGATAAATGCTTATAATTGTTTTAACGATAACTGGCATAAGTGACAATTTCATGAACGCAGAGAATTTAAGTTTATATGTTTTATTGACAAATTATGCCAAGGAGTCGTGAAAAAATTACGATCGTAAAGTTATCGGTTTGGAATGCCACAATATTCAATAAATTTGTATTTTGCTATTGTGACAAAGGGTACGCGCAGTGGAATAAGTACAGCTACGTTTTATGCGTGGGTGTATGTATGTTCGATGAGAATTCGAAATCGTTGGTGAAAAGGTCATTGCTGCAAATCTCATAACATACCTCGCGCCCGTTTAATTAATCACGTATTCAAACAAAGTGCGAATTCACTCCTCGAATTTACAGCAAGCCGAATTGAGAGAGCGAGTCAGACCTGCACATTGGACACGAAACGCCGTGGCATAAATGTTATTCGAACTGCAAAGTTTTGAAAGGCTCGCGCATTTCTGCCTGGCATTCGCTGGGCAAAAACACGAAGCGTTCTCTTATTTTCTTATTCCTTTATTCTGGTTTTCTCCCCTCGTTACAGGGCTACTTTAATTATCCCCAATTATTTAATTACTCGCAATTATTTTTACAACGAAATTCAAGTTTTATTTCCGCTGGATATGCGTCTCGTATACTTTGACGCTGTATATACAAACATTGTGAAATGTGATGAATTTTTGTAGCATGGACGGAAGAAAGAGTTGGTACACGTGATAAAAAATGTTCCTTTTTCCAGCTTTCTATAAGCCCATGCATACGCCGATATAGCACTACAGTGAAACTTCAGTTATACGTTTTTCAAGGGGTACTGCATGTTTAACGTGTAAATGAGAGTAACGTAGAAGTGAAATACAGTATGTATCTGAAACTCTTTAGCATTTGAAAATGGCGATCGGTGCATAATTCGCGATGTTTTTTTTAATAGCAGTACCTCTATTATGGTAATATTTAGTTTTCCAATTGAAAATTTGTTTGGTAGTAACGAAGTAATGAACCAACTCAATCTTTTTTTCATCTTCGTTCAGAATTTTTATTTGATGGGAGTTTGTAACATTGAAGTTTTGATGTTTTAGGCTAGAAAATAACAGACTTTTTCGTATAAATAAGAAATTGGTAATCACAGTTAAGTAAAGGGTGACTCAAAATGACCTGACATTTAAATTTATTAATATAACGTATTATTTATTTGAAAAGTACGAAGATTTTTATTTTTATATAAGGTACAAACATGGAGGTTATGTGTAGAACACAGCATCCGATAAATGGCCGCCTCGTCCCTGTTCGCAAACGTTCACTCTTTTGACGAAATTTTCAGAAACATCTTGGCATAATTGCGGACTAATTTCATTAGTCCGATGGTGTCAAATCGTACGATCTTGATGGACAATTCATATCGCCGCGGCGCGAAATAATACGATCATGAAACTTCGTCTGAAATAACTGCATTGTTTCAAATTGCATTTTGAGGATTTCTATGCGTTGCTCGATCGTGTGATTCTCCATGAATAAACCTCAATACTTCCTGATGCCAGTTTTCAAAGATCAGTACTCTATGTTCACCTAAAAAAATGGTGCGCAATTTAAAATGTCAGGTCATTTTAAGACATCTTTACATGCATAAATAGCACGATCCCAGAATTTTACACTGGAAAAAGTTAAGGTACGGGTTATGATTTTTTTAAAATTCTTGTCTGTTTTCTTTTTGTGTCACAGAACACTGATTTACGTACGACTGAGAAAAAATAGACCCCGAAACGGACACTGGGGAAGAAAATTAATAACGTATAAGCGCAAAAAACGAGTAAGTGGAAAACGTAGCAATGAAACTTAATTACATTCTTTATAGGCGGAATTTGCCAGGGCCAGAGAAGTTTGACGTATAAATGATAAAAACCTATAAGTACGAAACGTATAAGCGAGGTTTCACTGTATTTGGATTTTCCGATTAGTCATAAAAACACTCGAGCGATTCGATAATACGGGAGCACGTAATTCTTAGATATATTATTAAATTGAATTGCGCGACATCGTTCTTTGGTATTAATTTTCCTTCGGACTTATTGTTCGGCTCACAACGACTCGAACAAAGAACTGAATGAAATTTATTATTCCAGCCCTCGGTTCTCGGGATTTGATTAACCTTGTAAGTCCTTTTGTTCACGTCGCATTGTCCCGTTTGCGAATCAAAGTTCCGCTGGTACAGAATTATTACTAAAAGCTCCTCGGCCATACGGAATTTCCAATATCGTTCAGCTACCTAGCCTTGCATGTACGTTCAACTTTGTAGCCAGAGTGCATTACATGCACGCATGTGGGCCATAATATTTGGGTAATGTAGAAAATACGAAACAACACATTTTTAAGGCGGGCACCACTTTAGATGCTTCAAAAAATCAATTTTTATTTATTTCATAAACAGTTAGAAAAATATCTTAAGAATACACCCTGAAAATTTCAAAACGATATTTGGATCCCTTCCAACGGTATGTCTATAAATAGTAAAGGCTCTCCGCTCGACTCCCAAGCGCGCTCAGGTATCCACGAGCGCTCAGTTAGGTAGTTTGGGTTTGTTTGGGTTTTCATAACCCAAACAAATCCAAACTCGACCGTTTGGCGATTAGCTCGAAAACATCTCCATTCTGGGTACAAAACAATCGAGGCAGTGGCATTTTTGCTGCGATTTTATTCAATGAAGGAAATTCAGCCCTACAGATGGTTATGAATGAACTACAAATCGTAGATGACAGGCAGAGCTACAGATATGCCGAGCAAATGGATCAAATTTGCGTGGCTCGGCAAAATAGAAAAAGTTTATTAGTGACAAAAGAAGCTCGAAAAGCTCGTAAAGAGGAAATGCAAGCTTCAAATGAGGACGCTTGCATGAGGAAGAGGGAGGACTGCTGTATGCCGCTGAAATTGCTGATCAATCGGTAAGACACTTTATCATTTGATTAAACAGATTTGACTTAGAGTTTTTCGTTTGTAAAAATTTAAACGTTTTTTTTCTCGAAACGACATTTTTTCAATTTGCGAGAATCATAACTCAAAAACTAATTGATGGATCATCTTCAAATTTGGAACACGTTTACATAATATAATTTATTAAAACATGAACCTAAAGTTGGAAAGATTAGATTGTTTAAAACATATTTATTATTTTTAAATGCCGGGAAAAAAATGCTAAAAATCGATCATTTTTTTTCAAACTCGTTCCAACATTCAATTCTCGATTTTTTTTTTCAAAATTTAGGTTCATTTTCTTAAAATACATCTCAAGAATGTATAAAAATTTGTTGGACAATTTCAAATGCGAATTGCGAGCTGCACAATTCCCGCAAATCGACAACGACGATGAAGACACGCCAAGGGACACGGCGTATTACACCTTAATTAATGCATGAAATAACTTGAAAAAATTACCAGAGATGTATGAAAATATGAATAAATTATTGTTAGAGTTGCGGAAATTTCCGTTTTTTTCACAATAAAAAAAATCCAAAAAATCATCTAATTTTCGGTCTCCTAAAGTGGTTGCCCGTCTTAAAGCCTCTCTGTTGGCCTAACCTCATCAAGGACACCGTTCTCTCTCTGTTTCGTCCGCATTGGAGTTTCAGGCCAGTTCATTGAGAAGTGGGTTGGAAGTCATTGGGAATTGGGCATTTTAGATGTAAAACCCATATAGAGCGGTATTGGTTA
This sequence comes from Ophion ventricosus, assembly GCA_963932345.1. Lineage (NCBI taxonomy): Eukaryota > Metazoa > Arthropoda > Insecta > Hymenoptera > Ichneumonidae > Ophion > Ophion ventricosus. Next base: position 13,080,334 of record OZ010713.1, read on the forward strand.
AAATTTTCACATAATTTTATGTTCTGTAACATTAAACAAATTTGTACTATTTTGCATGCACGTAAATGTATCGTAAATCCTTTGGAGAAATTTGAGTTTGGATAAAGTTCTACCCCTTATCTGCCTTTCTTACATAATATCAAGCCACGATCAAGCCTTTCAGCGTAAATCAGATTCGCCATGTAACAGGTCTTAAGCGAGGCCCTGATTCGTCGTTCCCTTTTTTGGGAACTCATCAGGAACTGGCTGGGAACTGACGAGGGAACGGATTGAAAAATCACTGCGAAATGAGGAGGAAGGTGAAGGTGTACTGACGGGGCCGTGCATGAGAAATAGATCGGCGGATGGATAAAGTAGTGATCAGCAATTGGAAGGACTTTCACCGATATCCCCAAGTAGAATAGATAGTATCAGATCGTACTGATGCTTAATATTTCACAAGTATCACAAAATCGTAGGCAAAAATGCACGCTGTAAGCATAGTACTTTTGTACGTGATACAACAAACGGTCGAAGTTTTATGGTTGTATGAGATGGTACTTTGGTAACGCGAAGTGATTCGCTTGAAGCCACCTGGCGGATTATTGGCCAGATGCATTCAGGTAATGGCTCCCCAATTAGAACATTGATATTGCCGGACAAGGCCACCTTCATTTAAAAAACCGCGAACCACCTGTTTTACTTTTTCGTTGAATTAAATAATTTGGTTAATCGTTATGTTCTAATTAATACTTGTTGTAATACCATTATTTATGATAAGCATTTTAATTCTCATAGATCATCATTAATGAAAATAATCCTTTTCACAGTAGAGAATACCTGGTCACATTTCTGCACGGGATTCACCCTTGTACTGAAGCTTTTCGGGTACTTTTTTTGCAGACAATGCTTTTTATTTCAATCGAAAACAAGAAAAATTAATTTACAAAGTACACTTGTGTTCTTTGAAATATGCTACGATTCCTTTTAACGTTGAATTGTGCACCTACCAGAAATTACGGTCAATTGCAGTCGAAGGATAAGAGAATCCCGAAGAGTACCAAAGTATGTCAAAAGGATGAAATATTGCCATAGCGTTAGTAACTTATCATGTAGAGTCTGATATGTCGAAGTAAACACTATGGGAACTTCAACCTCTCGTAAGGTATCAGGGAATATGCCGAAGTTTTACTTAGGAAGAAAATAAAAGTGCACACGTAAGCAAATCTTCCGGGAAAGAGCTTGATGCCGGAATTTCTGTATTCAGATGGCAGAGAAACTTTTTGCAAAGAGGATACAACCCTGACGAAAGTTGAAGTCGCTATAATATAGTTACCGACGAGTTTGTTTGAAAGGATTATTATACGTTTCTCATGTTTCTTTGTGTGCTCTTGATGGCTCTCCGGACCCGTATACTTTTTATCCCGCGCTTTGTCACTTGACCACTTATAGTTCTCTAGAACCCCCCCCCCCCCTTTTCGATGGTTGTTTGAAGCTACTGTTTCCTAATTGCAAGAGGGTCCAAAGAAACTTCGGAAAATTCGTGCCGAAACAGCTATATTTTACTGACTTTCGGTTGTCCCTCGCTTGTGAGTCAATGGGCAGTGCCACCGGCCACTCGAACTAGTGTTTATCGATTCCGAATACCCATTTAGTTGTATCGATAAATACAGCATGCGAAAAATTAATGTTCCATGATAATTAGATGGACCGTACAATCCAGTTCCGTTGATTCCTCGCTACACCGATTCGTGTTGTCCACAATCTCTGCCATCTCTCTCCATCCGATACGTTGCACTTCGTGGTGGTCGTGTCGCAATTGTAACAACCGCTGTTGGCCCTGCGAGTTCTTTCAAGCAGCAGATTTAACGCCAGCTGGTGATGCTCCATTTCCTTTATCGTTCAAGCCCGGCTCGTTTCCTCATCCCACCTACAACGAGCCATTGTTAATTCAACCCAATACGGGATTGTTCTTTACGACGGGTCATTTTTCTGCATCATCTCGTTCCCTTTTTTTCTACGTCAATTCTGTTAATGGTAAGTCTTCGGTATCGTGGATTATACCTGAGTGGCCACAGCATCAATGATCTTATCGAAAAGTTGATGCTATCGAAATAGCCAATCAAGGGTTTACGCTATTCTAGAATTTTGGAAAACTCGATAATCAGTTTTCGGCTTAGAAGGTGCCTAAATGTATGAAAAATGATATACCAAAATATTGTGGGCGGCCAAAATCTCTAAGTACGCCAAAAGACGCACGGATTAGCTTCGGGATGCTCAGGAAGAGAACAGAGTAGCAGAATAACAATAAAGAAGGCCAATTGTATGGTGTATGTATCGCAGGTTAGAGGTATATAAAAATTTTCTATGTTTTTATAATACTGAACACTGTTTTACGAGTTTTACTGAGATGCGTTTTTTTCGAAGGCACGTTTTTTTACTGGGCGAAAACATAACTCTAATAAATCTTCAGCGATTGATTGGAAAATTTAAATATACATTCAAAAGAAGATTCTCTGCAGAAGTACGCAGATTTTTTCGTTATATTGAATAGTATTTTTCGTTATAACCAATTATCTGATGACTTGTTCCGGAAATTATATTAATACCTCTCATTTTTGCAATTAAATATAAATATGTTGCAATTTTATTGAGGAATAAATAACCGATAGACTTTGCAACAGCGGCATTTTCTGCCATTGGCATGAGTCACTATCGCTAAAGCATCGCCGGCTTCAGGTTATTTGCATGGTGAAAAACGTTTAACGTACGAAGTTTTATAAATAGTTTTTGATACGGCAAAATCGAGAAAACGTTAAAAATATCAAGCGGACGAATAAATACATTTTATTATAAAGTTGAAATGCCGTAATACTATGTAGGTTTTCAAACATCCGCCGATTTTGAAATACCCACCAGTTAAGGCCTTAGGCCACTCTAGGATTTTCCAAAAATCAATTTTTTTTCAAAATGTACCTTAGTACCTATAAAATTATATTCCAAAAGATGACGGGTGTGAAAAATCTCTAAGTACTCGATTTTCGAATTCTAGCGCAATCCCTCTTGATTCATGTCGTGGATTTCTACTAACTTTAAACGCGTTTATCTCGAAACTACATTTTGTCAAGTCGGCCGGACTCATAAATCAAAAAAATTTCAACCAATTCATTTGAAATTTTAACTGTATATTTAGAATTACATTTTCTGAGGCACTACGTAAGATTTCTTTATTATATTGCATAGTTCCTTTTTTACAAACAATTTTCTGACAATTTTCTCATGGCATTTTATACTTTTTGTTTTAGAAATGCGCCATTTTGACAAAAAACAATATATCAAAAAAATCCTACGTACTTCTATAGCTATTCTTATATATAATCGAAAAAACTTCAGTGTCTCATCATAACTCAAAAATTATAGGAGCTGTTGGTCCGGCCGTTGACCTTCCAGAAATAAATGCGTAATCGGTAAAATTCCGCATAGTCGCCATTTTGACATGTAACGCTGTGAAAAAATAATTTTGTATAGTCAATTACATGTATAATAAAACCCCTATTTTGTAATTCCGATTTATTTTATGATTTCGTAGAAAAAAAATCACAAAATATGCCCTTTTTGGCCTCTAGAGTGACCTAAGGACTTAATGCTTGATTGTGCGTGGCTCACTCGGCGGAGCCAGTGTAATTTGCAAATTTCGTTACTGTCCGGAAACAAACCGTTTTGGCTCAAAATTCACATCTTTTTACGATTATTATGAATCAACGAAGTAGAGAAACCACTTGATTATTTAATACCCTGTTCCTAACACTATAATCACGGCTTGCTCAATTTTTTAAAGTCTAAATCTCGGTATTATTTTTGTCCCTACATCCCTATGACTGGTGTTTACGGGATGTCCTGTGTATTACCAAATGGATAAGGGTTCAACTTGAACATTAAAAATCTTCGAATCTATGTTGTAAAACCGATTGACTTTTGGATAGTTAATGCATCCTAAATTAATCTCTCGGCGATATAAATTTCAACCGTCTACAAGCAATTTGATTTTGGTGTGGAAACTCCTCAAACATAATTCGGAAGTGAGTGTTTAGCTTTGAGTATAGACTTGAGTGGGCTTCGAAAAAGCATGTCACGCTGATTCGGTCATTCGATCCGCATTCATCGGTCAAAAGCCTCGAAACAACAATGCCAAAGTCAAGATACCTATATTTGCATCGGGACGTCACAAGCCACAGTAGCAAGCGTAGCTAACGAAAACTATCGCGTATCCTGGAGGTCACAAACTTCTATCGAGCTTGTACGTTTGTTTGACTCGTTCCGACGGTATGACTGCGTACATACTCTACGCACGTTCATAGCTCATAGCACACTTACAACGGTCGAGGCTACCGTTCGTTGTGTTCGCGTCCGACATACGTTGCGAACATCCGTATCGTCCGTACGAGCATATGCGGTGTCGTGTTTCGCTCATGCGTAAGTACGTTTACCCCGGGCAAGTGGTTAGGACGTTTCACGTTTTGCAAACGCGAAATTCTCTGTGTGTCGCCGTCGCGCCACGTCGGTCGGGTAACCCATTCACCGATCGTCGCCGACGCGCATTTCCTGAAACGCGTTCAGAACCGCCGCGACGAATTTCGACGCGTCGACACCGGGGACTTTGTGAGCCCCTTTTGCCCTCGGGCTCATCCCCTTCCAACATATCAACGGGCTTGTGAAGTTGCCCCGTACCACCAGCCACTTTCCATTGTACCTACTACACACGTCCGCCAACTCTCTTTCTCTCGTTCACTCTTACACGCCACCACTGTTAACCCTTAAACTCTTAAGGGGTCTGGCATTGAATTTCCCTTGGGACGGGGAGGGGGTGGGGAAGGACTTTTCCTGCGGCGATAAATCGATCTGCCTTGATATCGTTATATTGAGTATGGCGAATCAAAACGATAAAGGGCACACCGACCAGTAAATGGACGGCGACCAATGAATGGACGAAAGCTGATTTATATTTTAAATAAGTAAAGAATATGAATTGTTGTTAAAAACTTGAATCACTAGAATCGTGCAAAAAATCACAGGTATCGTTAAAATCAATTTCGTAGATTAATATCGAATTTTGATGCTGCGGAGAATTTTGCTCCCCCCTAGTTTTCTAGTTTCTATATTTTAAAGGCGGAAATAAAAGTTTAAACGAGCTTCGAGGGGTAAATTTTACTTGTATTATTTAAGGAGGTTAGAGCGGTCCAGTTGAGTCAAATAACCCTTGATGAGCTTTTTTTTCAATAAACCTCTAAACATGCATACAAGGTTTAGATTTATTCTGTAGATGCTAAGTTTTCATAATATATATAATTAAAGGACAAAGTTATGCATTTTAATACTTTTATTACGTGAAACAAAAAAACTGTTGTGCCAACTTGAAAACAATTCCTGAAAAAGGACAACACATGATGATTTTTATAAAAGAGTAGTGATCTCTTATTGAATTAAAAAGATCGAAAATATTTAAGAACTTAAAAGATTAAAAAGATTTGTAATCTTTTATCAAATCTTGATGGTTCAGTATTGAATATATATGGTTTTCGATGGCCAAGATGGGGTTTTTCAATATTGAATATATATGGTTTTCGATGGGCAAGATTTATTTTCTAAATGTTTACAAGAGTTTAGCTTACGTTAATCCGGTTTTGTAATGGATTATCTTGGCCCTGCCCATCTAACCGCACGTACAATTACATACATTAAACTATTTTTTAGCTCTGGTGTGTTATGGTGAAAAAATTCAAGAATTCGTAGACTCAATATAGTCTGCACAATAACATATATATCTTTTTTTTCAATCTTGGATTGTGGGTAACGTTCCAACCTTCTTAAGACAGAATAGAAACTTTGATTTTTTGCAAAAATGTTAAATAAATCCGTAATAATACATAAGAATTAGACATGTTTATTCACTGGTGCAGTATTTAACCCTTTTTCCAATGACTGTACATATGGGCTCTGTTCTGATCATTCTCAAATCAAAGTGAAAAATTTAGCTCATCTGCTGAAAATTGCTAGATTTATTGCTGCTAAGAATTAATAATGTACATTTTATCAAATGTTGTCATAAAAGCATTTTATTCGTTTTTAAATTTTTACAAAATTTAATTTTCTGTTTCCCTGTCGAAACAAACTTTGGTAGTTTTTTGAGAATGTCACGTCAAGATGCCGAAAAGCTTTGTGTATTTTCTACGAAATCGTAATACCAAATATAATACTCATATATATGAGAATATTATAATTGTTGTGCAACACAGTGATCTTCCAATTAATAGCATTTGATAAAAATAAATGATAAATCGATATCCCTTACAGTGTTTATATACACTACACCTCTACTTACTGGTGGTCGAGTGTCCATTCACTGATCATTTCGTTCATTCACCGGCGATTTAGTCATTGAGCTACTTATTTATCAATTCCTCTAATATTATTTGTTGCAATTATTTCAAATATGTTTTTCGACTATCAGACTACTACGTTTCGTTAGCTGTAGCAATTAAAAGGTTTATTTCTATATTATTTTAATATTGCATCACCATCTGAATCCAATAGTGTCTATATTTTACTCGTCCATTCTCTGGTCTGTTTAGCTTAGTGCTCCGCAATTCGAGGAGGAACTTTTAGAAGCTCGATTGCGTATTACCGAGCGGAATATAATTAAATTTGCTATGCATTATCAATTGTTTTTATTTATTCATCTCGTTGTTTTTCCTCGGCCTCGTATTGCATCGATCGTGATTCAACAGCTACCTCGATCATTGGATGCCACTCCAATAGCTCGATTATAATTTTTTTTCGGAAATGCCGACTCGAGCTTGTCGTGTAATTAGTGGTTGCTCGTGATCGTTTTGTCTTTCGAAAGCAATCGATGGAGCGCTCCGCAAAGCAGTTTACTCTTTTTTGTAGAGCCTCAGGATATTTTCCTAGGCTGGACTACAATTACCGAAAAGTGTATTTCGAGACTTTCTCGTCCCGATTATGCTCATGTCATTTTAGCGCCTGCAGCCGGCAACGTTGCATGGCTTAGTACTCAAGTGCACGTGTAAACATAGGTATGGCCATGTATACATGAATATACGAATACTCAAGTCGCACCTCTTTGTACCGACACGCAACTTGTCCGCCTCGGTGGACGCACGGAGCTTTTGCACGAGCCTTTGCCAGCGCAGCCATAAACGGGGCGCAACTTCGACTTTGGCTGTCATCAGACGAAAAAAAAAACGTCTGTGACCGAGGTAGATCTTGGAAACGGTGGGAAGGAGGGAGGGCCCTTGAGAAATAGCTGAGTCGTAATGATGGTAAAAAGTACCGAGATTTAAAGCTCGGGTAAGGTTAGCTTAATCTCGACGACGTAAGTGAGTGCAACTGAAACGTGGTTTGAAATCTCGAGGGAAAGGCCTTTCTGGAGATTTTCGTTGACTGAATACTCCAGTATTGACGAGCATGCATTACTCGTTCAAAGTACATGCTATATGCTACAGACACAATATGGCCACCGTACTTTGATCCGTTGGTTATGGCTATATAAAAATTACGTAGCGTTTTCGTGAAAGCTCAATATTTTTTGGCAAATTTTCTAAAAATCTTGTTACAAAATTACGTATCAATTAATTGCGGCATGTTTTGATGTGATAAACGTTCGATTCATCCTAAAAATCGTTCTACGATATAATGATGGAGAGATTTTTCACCGGAGCTTTGCGGGAAATAACCTCGATTTATTCTAATGCAATTTTCTATAGGATATGAATAATCAAATTGTGTCCCTATAGCCTCTCGGTAGGTAGAGCAATATCGATAGTTCTATATACAGATGAATCGAAAGCTCCACCGAGACCTATAAACATGCAATAACTCGCCTGGAGGATATGAGAAACCGTTCTTTCTAAAAGGGTGAATCGAGAATTTTTCCACAATGAAATCGAGTATAGTCCGGCAGTAAAACTTTTACGGCTGTTACAGAAAATATGACGTCAGACTTGATCTTCGAAATTTTCATAAAGCATTCTCATGCATTTGTCTTGTATAGGAGGATACATTATTAGCCAAGTCAAGACCAATTGATTTAAATAAACATTTTTATTATTCCATTGTTTATGAAACAAAAAAATAAAAATTCTCAGTATGGAGAAGAAGGATGCGAGAGATACGAGGGACATTAGAGGTAACGAAAAAGTTGCTCAATGATTTATAACAGAGACCGCGAGACGGAGGAGCGATTAATCTCGATTAAACCCAACTTTATCCCGAGACGAGAAGCGTCGAGGAAGTGAATAGAGGCAGGCAGAGTTTCCGTTGCGCCTTGGTCGAGTTTTTAACCGGAAGACAAAAGAAACGAGACGAATGACGAGAGGGAGAACATGCGACTAGTCTTGTCCACTGCAATCGTGATAATGCAAATTTTCACACCAACAGAGGCAACAAAGACTTCGAACTACGTGACAGTGAGATACCCTCAACCAATATTATCATTATTATTAACAAATCCGTACTCACGCAGTATTATACTATTGTACTCGATGCAAATCGGATAAGATTATTATAGAAATGACACGTTCTGTATAATATGAGAAAATTGATATAAGAATATTCATTCAGCCGAGAAAATAATTATCCCACGTATTCAAAGCTGTCGTTGAAAGAGTGATTGAGTTTGGTAACCGAGTGAAAGTGCAGAGAATGAGTATGGTAGACGCCTTTCCACAACACCAACTCTCCGGGGAGCGAAACATTTTGTAAGCTCATAAAAGACTCCAGCGTATCGAGGGAGAAAGGATTCGAGATATATAAAAAATATTCAACTTTGCTTCAAGGGTGATACGATTTTTTATCATAAAAAATTATGCACTGTATCGAATGTCCCTATATTATGTTAAATTATAGCATATCTTTTAGTATATTATTTTGGTACAAATGAATATTCCCGTATGAGATACTAGATCTGACTAAGCTAAAATCTTCATCAGGGGTATTGATAAATGCACAACAATTATGAAACCTTGTCTGGAGCAACCCTTGAAAAATGAAAAAGGCTGATGCTATTACTTTTCATCTAGTTAGTGAATTAATAAATATTTGAAAGATACTATTGGGAGAGGAATACTTCGGCTAACGTTTCGAAGCCCTTACCAGTTGACGTTCTCATTGAACCATTTCGAAGGTAGCCAAGCGAGATTGAAAAATCCGGTTAACTTTCCAACAACATTCGTGCCTGCCTTTTCATCTGCTGTTCTTTGATAACAGAAGTACAGTTTGGCTTTTGAAATATCAGGTCATCGTTTTATGGGCTTGTGCACATTTGTTGCAAAGGAATGAAGAGTTGATCGCTCGTCAATGGCTTGCAAAAGAGTTCTTTACCAGCAAAAAGGTTAAGGCTGTATTTCGATTGGGAATAGACTTCAAACAAGCAGAGGAGGTATTGAACGAATGATTCCTGGTCTGTATTGCCTAGAATAAAGCGAACAGGAAACGGAAGAGATTGACTGTTGCTGCACGTAGTCGAATAAGTGAATGAACGTACATCCAAGTTACGCGATGTATATTTGTACAATTGGGGTAGTACATAGTTTCACTTCACTTTATAAACCTTATCGTCAAAACACTCTCTCTAGTGTTCGCATCTCTGACTATACGTCGTATTTCCAGTGTTGGCTTACTTAGACGAACAATTCTCTGGCCCTTTGTTTCCGATGGAGAAACATTTACGACGGGGTTGCACTCCCATTCCTTTTGGAGTTATCAACCTACGATTTTCTAGTTGTTTCCTTCTCAATCCATCAGATATCACGCGGAAAATGTAAACCTCCGAACTTACGTTCATCCATCCTTAACTGCCAACTAAAAGGGAGCTGTGTACTTCGCAATGAAGTTGTCAGATTACCGTTTTAGCTGCCGCACAGTTATATGATGGGGAATGAAAGGATATGCGCATTGTGAGAAGTACTCAGGAATTTTCCGAGAGTGAGACAACTGACGGGGTAATTTGTTGCTTGATGACTACACATTGTATTAAATACATTTACGTTTATTCCTGATAACGAATGCAAATCATGACCGTGAAATGATTCTGATGCTCTATCATTGTTATAGTCGAGTTGCAGACATCGCATTTAAAGATCGAATAGTAAAGACAAAAAAATGTACAATTCGTGTGTAAACGTTTTTGCAGTAGCTTCCGTCTATAAACCTGCGTATTTTAAGTCCTGTCGTTTTTTCACCCAGTTAATACATAAGAAATTTTTTGAAAAAATTCATGCTAGTTTTCGAAACATTCAATTTAATATATATCAATCATATAATTATAGGGAAATATATTTTTGCATATATCTTTTATTAAATAAAGGAAACAACTCGGTAGAAAAGTAGTGTTGGCTCGGACACGAAATATCCAGGTTTACAGACGAAGTGTTAAGATTCACTTTTGTACGAATTGACGCGTTTATAAGTTTTATAGTTTCAGTGCCTATTTTTATATCAATTGTTCGTTTTTATTTCAATTCCAAATAAAAAATGGATCGTTAAAATATGGTATCATATTTCATAGCAAGAGCTCGGGTTAATCCTGTCATACTTTATAATATCCGGGGATGGGAACGGAGGATAGCCCTCATGAAAAAGCGAGTAGGCGACGTTTCATTGACGGCTCATGAGAGTAAACGTGAACTTGCTGGCACGTAACTATATGGATTATCGTAGTCTGTGGTGGTGCGAGTGATGCTTTAGAATTTCGCCCTTCCATTTCGGTCTGCCTCGGTGACGTCAATTTTCTAGTAATTTCATTCAGCTGTTTTTCTCTTGCATTCCCGCATCAACGGGGTCGTATTATCCTGAATGTCGAGATCAGGCTATGAAAAAAAAATGACAGAAGTCATCATCACGATTGGAGATGTCCATATAGTTTAATAGCTATTAAGGACTTTGCGTTTACCGAAAATATTTTACGAAACGGTAAAAAATGCGTACGTCGGTTTTTGCATGGCGATGTATTAAGCAAACGCATTGGCTCCCCTATAGCAGGGATGTGACAAAAAGAATAGCCAGGTCGAAAAAGGACAACCAATGCGTAGAAGTTCGTATTTGAATGATAACACTTCGTGATCCTTCCGACTGGATAGAATTTATTGCCGAGAGAAATGCGGATGAAAGGGTCCCTTGCAAAGACGACCGACAGTGTTGGCGAACCGTCATACTCAAGAGTAATCGATATCACATTGTTGAGGCAACTCACTTCCGGTTCGTTATATTTTATGCGGATTTATGTGGGCTACCGAAGAATCACCACGAAGGCAACAAGGAATTAAATAAGAGTCCAGATGTACTAGTTCCATTTCCCAATAATGAGATAAAAATGGATGGTTCCGTGAATAGTGGAGAAAAAATATAACTCGCTGGAGTTTAGCGATCCGGGGAATTCTCATTAAAGTCTGGCTTTAAACATCCTCTATTTATGAAGAACGAAGGTATCGACACGGAATATGTTCACTGTCGCCTTCTATTTGCACAATCCAGCTGAAAAGCAATCGGTCCGTTGAAAGGATAATTCAGGGTAGAAAAAGGAGAAGAAAATATTCAGCATAAGGTAAAAAAAATTGATGGGTAAATGGAAATTGCATCGCCGTTCGAAGATAATTGGCAATCAGCTTAGGGGAAAATCAGTTTGCCTGCATTGCTTAAAAAGCGTGAATAATGGAGTCACGCGAAGACTTCCATTGCTGACGGATGCGTAATAAGCAACGTGCACAAAAGCTCATCCATTGCCATGTTTTTATCTCGTTTAATCGGCTAGATCGACAATAGAAGCCATGACAGCTCACGGAAGTGGGATAATGCAGGAAAATTTATCCCGCGTGGACAGAAAGCTTCGTATGACCCCTTGGTGATAGAGATGTTGTTGACCGGATAGAAAATGAGATTGTCCGGATGATCTTCTCCATATATTTGTCCACCACCTGTCCTCGTAGATTCTGTAGCTTTATAACACGTATTCCACTCTTTGTTCATGCCAGTTGACGACAGCGTAGAATGCCCAGTCCTCGACTATTATTCTCGATCTTTCTTCCTGTTCAGACTGCACTTCGCATCCTCGTTTTTCGTGTGAACGGAAGCACCTGCATTTCTTGTTTTTACTCTTCCCACAAAAGGAAGTAGAGCGGAGAAACTTCGAGGGAGTGTGGAAATTATACATAGATATATTTGCGTCCACGTTTTGGGCTGATTTCTTGATAACTTTTGTGCCAGTACGTTTCCGTCTTGATGAACTTGTCTCGGCAAAGTTAGCGTGCCCGTCCAGTCCGCTAGAATTCGTTAACCAGGACGAATTCGGTTGCTGTGGGCGACCCCACGAGTTCTTAACGATAGCGATTAAGATCCTGGACGGTGGTACGTTAGCGGGAGAAATTATTGCCCGGCATGTTCGTCCGATTAAAGTTAAGAGAAACCAAGAGAGAGGCAGCGAGAGCGTAAGGAAGAGAGAGCGAGAGTGTGTGTGTGTGAGAGAGAGAGAGAGAGAGAGAGAGAGAGAGAGAGAGAGAGAAAGATAGTACGGTTGCCCCTACCTAAATCTGCGATGTACCAACTCTTTGCACTCTCATCCTCGACCATCCTACTCCCTCCCGTATCTTTACGATATAAACCAGGCACGCTTCAACGCTCTTGCACGATCATCTACTTGAGTGGGTCCGCGCGAACTGGGCACTTCTTCTCTCGTAAAACACTCTAGCTTTCTTCGCACCGTTGTACAAAAGCTGCTCATTCATCTACAGTCTTATTTCTCATGTCTCTTAGTCATACTGCAATTTTTGTTCTCTTCATTCACCAGAATTTCCAGACCCGCTGCTCCCTTAATGACAATGAACGAACTCCTGGCCACCCAATGTTCCAAGTTTCCAACCCTCTCGCTTATGGCAATGACCGCTTCGCATTTACGGCAGCCGGCTTCTTAACGATTCTTCATTACTGTATAACTTGCACCCTAGCATTTTCCTTTTGACAAGCACTATGGTGGGGGATTACATTTGACTTATTTGGGTGATTTTCTGGTGGGATTCTGATACTGTGAATTTATTCGTAGCGTCACTGAGGCTAGGCTTTGTCGACAGTCTCAATTGTGAACGTCAGAGTAGTAAATTCGTCACGGCTCACACAGTCTCCACATTTGTATACTAACTCGTAACTATAATCCCTCAGATTAACATTCATCTCGTGACGGAGTGGTCGGCACAACCAACATTATAGTTGCCAACCCGAAATCTCTGGAGTGTTTTATGATCCATCAGCCCTTTCGTCAATACGAATTCTACTATGTTTACATTTCAAAGGTTTGGAACTACCCCTGATCGTGTCTCCTCAAACCACTTTCACTGTTTGCTCATATAATTCTGAAGCACTAGAAAAATAAATATACTTCCACTATAGCGATGAATGCCGTCTTGACTGCCAAAGAAAATTAACCTTGGTATCATATATTATTATAAGTTTGAGCTACGATGCAATATTTGCGGTAAATAATAGACATAATATAGCTCCATTCTATGAGCTTTTCGTCTGGCTACTGGTTATATTAAAATCTTTTGTTAGACAAAAAGATTCAACTATTTAAATTTTTATGCACGCACCACCCACAACATGGACACTCGCAGATGAGTACAGTCTGAGGCCAATGGAAATGTGTACTGACCAGCAAAAGTTTTCAGTGTCCATTGATTTTTTTTATTTATATGTTCTGTTAAGCGAACTTGAAGCCATGAATGCCATTCATCGGCGATACCACATCAACATCTTCCAATGAGCCTGTACTCGTTGGCCTGAAGATACATGGATTGCAGGACAGTTGGTACACTGGCAATTATACAAAAAGTCCACTATCATAAAGTGTAAAAGTCCAACACGAATGTAAGACAATTGCGAGAAATTGTGCACAAAAACGAATGGCATGAATTCCACGATCTATGCAGGGTTCCTTCTTTGCTATGAAATCTCCACACTCCGTCAGAAATGCCATGTCGAAAAAAAGGAAAAAACCAAAGGATTCTCCATTCAACGAGCATCCCGTAACCGACTCTCCCTCCCGTCCTCATCGTGATGTAGACGACTCGACCGCAACGGGTTCACCGGGGGGAAATTATTCGTTCATACGAGATACGCCCTCGGACTACGGTTGGTTTATGGCATTTCCGTGACGAGAATGCACCTTCAGTTTACACCCAAGTACCGCACACTGCATCCCCTGCCCCTATTTCTCCTATCTGTGATCTACTGGTCACGAGTATGTTATGTCTAGCAGTAAAACTTATGATATTTTATTCCGAATGTAAAATACCCTAACTGGATGAAAGTGTCGTTAGGTCTTCATCGCGTTAGTCCATAAAGCAGCGAAAACGATCATAGAGAAATGAAATATCACTGCTATACGATCAGCTGGATTCATCAACGAAACAAAAATACATCCAACATTGTCGTATTTTTATGATAATGAAACATCGCCAATTCCTCATAGTCCAATCAAGTGGCAGCGATGTTAAGAACTCCAATTAACATGAATCAACAAAAAAATGCTGCATCTTCCCCCACTGACTTCCAGAAATGAATTGTCACTAATCTGTTCTGTAATCGAATGAAGCTTCAGTTATCTGCCAAGCACTTTTCGAAATGAACTCGGGTGAACTGTGAATGTCTCTTTAACATACAAAAACACACTTCGCATGGTTTCCGCAATTCCGTTGATTTTTATCATTCGATTGTTCGGTTACTTAGCGTCGAAAAAGCCGCGGTATGCAAAATGAGTCTTTGAAAAATCCTTTTTATAAAGAGCCCATCTCTCGCACAGCATTTCTGACCGGTTGACTGAAATAAATATCTCGACTGCACTATACCTCATACTCCTAAAGCTTTCGCTACCACAATTTTCGGTTGGCGCACTACAGACTATAATCTCATCGTGCGAATAGAAATGCGTCCTGATACATCCATTGTATATTTTTGTACAAACGGTAGACAAAAAGTGCGCCGCACTACGGCATACCTGGCGGAACGGGAAGAATATAGAAGGAGAATGAGGAGAGAATGGAATGCGAAAGCATCTAACCCGTCGGCAGAAGAGAAGAGAGTGGGCGAAGAAGAGCGGGGTAGGATTTATAACTCAGATGGGGGTGGTCGATTTGCTGGCTAGTCGCGCTGGGTTTTGTCCTGCTGTACTCGGGAGCCCTGTCTCACCAAACCTCATGCTGAAAAAAAGGGCGAATGGCAAGGTAAAAAATACAATAGCAGGCCTCAGCAGTAAACTGTGGGAGCGGTTTTCATTTGCTTGTATGGCAAAACTAAATGAAAAAAAAAAACAGAAAATGGTTGATATTTTGGATAAGGGGCTACATTTATGTTCATCATCAATACATGATTGTCATTGAATATGGCGAACTGTCTTGAAAATATGAAACCTCCTTTTTTCATTATTTGCAGAAAAATACATCAGTTTTTTTCACGTTTGCTTACATTAACCGTATACAACGTCGCAACAATGAATATACTTGGGAATGGCTCTTAGGTCACTGAACATTTGGATAGCCTACTTAATATAAAACTTGGGAGGGTGCCTTTGCTTATTCCCTATACTCGCACTACCATCACTAAAATCGACAAAGGTCTGGAGAATTTTTCGAGGCTCTACATTAATTTATTCTATTTCGGTAGTTGTCTTACTACTCGGCTAGTTCTTTTCTTCAGTTCCTGTGACGAAGCACTTCCCGGGACTTCTTGAGGTGCACCAAAACGTCACACGAGTCGCAAAAGAAGGTTAGGACGTAGGGCTCGGGACATTTTGAACAGAGGAATCGGCAAACGAAATGATCGTAAAGTTCTGGTCGTCGGACCTTAGAAAACGAACGGAACGAAAGAGATAGCGAGGAGAACGGAAGTGAAGACAAAGCGTGTCTGGGTGACGCCTGAGCGAGCCTCTTGCGAATCTAACGTCGAAGGAGGCCAAGAGAGAGTTGCGACTAAAGCGAAAGGGAATCGCATATTCAATAGTGAACGAAAAGAATTTCTTTTGTCGGCAACCGCTGCGGAGCATACAGTAGCGAATTGGCATTCCATTTGAGTAACGGTCTTCTCGACGTCCCCTTCATTTCCTATACCGTCGTTCCTCTTTTTCGACGGTTCTCTCTATCGGTTTCGGTCGACTGGAAGCCAGTAAGTATCTATATACCAAGTGAGCTCTCGTACAATCGCTCGATTGGAAATTTCTATTCAGTGACCTTCCACCTTTTCATTTCTGCAACATCGTTGTCGATACGAACTGCCGTTCCCAATTGGCGATCATGTCCTTTAAAGAATCCAAAGTAATGATACTTTCACAATGGCATAAATCTCATTCTCTATTGAGGAGTTCACTGTCATAGTCGATAAGTCTTTTTTCTTCGATGGAGGACTCTGGTCTGTGCTTTTTTAAAGATCGCGGTAGAATCGCGTTCTCTTCAAATAGCTATTGGACTGAATGGAACATCGATCAGTACCGGATTATTCACATCGCAGTTGTGTCGACAGAAAGATGGGAATTTCCAAAGCCCAATAATGTTAATTTCAGTAATGGAGTTAAACCAGCCTGTGATCTATCAATCACAGTAGGTCCATCCACAGCCAGAAGAAAGACCCTCGATGTACTGCAGAAGAACTGAAGCCTATTGTATAATATATATACGAAATGTAAGCAACGTGTTGAAAAGCAAATTATTATCGAGAACAATTGAAAATCACTGGCAATGGCGATGAGCATACAACTTCGACAGCTTAACCATGGATGCATTAGTTGCTATCCGTTTGTAATTAGTGAATCATCAGGATCACGCATTTCTTTTGAATTTTCTCACGATCATTTTGGTAGACCCTTGACTATTTGCAAACATGCCGATACTAGTTGAATGTTCCAATTGTGAATTACGTTACATCATAAATGACGAATAACACGTGTGTAGGAAGAGTTACTTTGAAAATAATTTGCGAGTGGAGCTCTTCAATTATTCTCTCTGACTATCATGTTATTTTGATATTGAAATTCTACGTGTATAATGCATATTATCGATACACATTTAAACTGAGTGACTAGCGTGGGTCCAGATCGCAGTATCAGAAGGTGGACCACCTCGGTGTCTCTCCACTGGACAGGGCTCGATATATTCGTTGCATGGAACATCGGGCATGGTCGGTCTGACCACGTTCCAATTGAATAATCGAGCTCCGCTGCGGATCCTCATAATTAATGCAATGAGATGAGAGCGGGGATAGTGATTGGGCGAGACCGGCAGAGAACTGGTAGAATAATCGATTAATAAATTATTAACACGGCTAAATTTCCCCGTGCTATCAGCTTCACGAGCATTGCGGGGAGAGGTAGATATAGGGAGAACGAGATGACGGTACTCCGTGCGTGCAAAATGTGCTTCAACAGTGATGAAACGTGGAGTCTGCTTTGCTGATACATATCGTACCGATCTCCGGTTCTCCGGCTTGTTCATCCGGTGCGTCTTCTGATATTCATGGAAAACAGGGGAGAGACGCGGTATGTCTTGTAGCATAAATTTATTGGTACGAAGAATCCTCCTAGCATTACCAACCCCGGAAGTGTCTACAGGCCATGAATTCATCAATCTCCGTCATACGACGATCGTTTTTCCAGATTTGTGTGACACATCGGGCTCGTATTCGATCGATACAATTGCATTCTACATCATTGCGTATAATTTCAAGTTAATTGTCGAGATAGGTTATTAACTTAGTCTGAGAGATTCCTTGTAGGGTGCTCTGACGATCCGTAAAGAAAAAGATAAGGGGACCTGTTACCTGGCAAAAAGGGAAGTATCGGATAGAGAAAGAGGCAGTCAATGAGCTTGCGTCTATTCACGTAATCAATTTTCGGGATAACGTGTGGATGCGCCCGGAAATTACTGCAATTTGACCGACGTACGAATCGTTAACGATGTAGACGCCCCATTTGACAACAGGGATGGACGACGTCATGCAGTTAATCGACAAGAATTGCTGGTGTAGAGCGACGGTTAGAAAGGCGGAGTTAGGTTTCAAGATCGACAGTTTCTACAGCACCAACTGCGCGTGAACGTTCCAATCTGAATGCATGAATGGAGTTGAATTGATCATAGCATAGCCCTTTAATAGACATGTACTCCACACAGATTTTCAATAGTTCCTCAGTTGTTGCGACCATTTATGTATTGGCGCTATTCTGTTCAGGTTCCTCGTCTGTTCTTAGTTGAGTGAGAATAGTATAATTAATCCTATGATATAAATAATCCGATTGGTTGATGTAATCATTCCACATGCCCCTCCATTCAACACTATTCCAATCAGTACTTCGCTAGAGCAATAGTTGAATTCCGTACATGATGCCATTTTATTTAAAACTTTTATTTCAATATAATATTGCCAAATAGATAAGATACGATCTGGTATTTTGTGACAAAAGGTGCATTTACTCCTGACTGGATGAACGCTTATTTTGCCATTTGGATCGTACTGCGCTAGAATATTTGACATTCGTTGTCATTGCTTTATTGCAGTTGTAGCAATACCTAAAGGTTTTTGAAACGGTCCATAATTTGGTGCATCCTTTTTTATCAATCCCTATGTAATATAGGTAGGAAATATCTTAAATACGGCAATAAAAACCGATTGATTATTGTGTCAGTGCAGTTAATTTATTTATCTCAGCTGATAGTCAGCTTGGCGTATCACTTCTGGACGCATACGCATTTTGTGAACGCTCCATATAATACGTATTTTTCGTTAATCTTTCAATGCTGAGAAATTGAAGTGGGCTCTCCGCGCTTCAGAATTCACATTTTGTAACATATGATTGCCAGCCAGAACTCTTTTCCTCTGTTCCTAAACTACTCCGTTTTAATATGACCACGTGTTGTAGATGACTCTGAAAGTATGAGAGGCTGCCACAAATGGATATGTCAAGACGAAGGTACACAGAGGCCGTCAGGGTTATCTAGACGACTGTTAGATGCATCTCTTGAACTTCTCAAGGCATTTCCTTACCTTCTTTCATGAGTTGGTCTTGCTCGTTGTTGCGTACTGTCTACCTCACTATCTTTTCCATTCCTCACCAAACTCCAACGGCCTTTCTCTCTCTCCGCCTTTCTCACTTTGTCTTCTTTCTCGCCATTTTCTTTATCGAGCTCATTTGCATACTTCTACTTGCCTCTGTTGAACTGAGCTCACCCGCCATCTAGGTGCGGTAGAAAGGGCACCGAGCTCAATGCCTCTCATTTGTAAACGTCCATGATGCTAGCCGCTATATCTGGATAATTTCTTCCTCTGTAATCCTTGGAATTTCGCGGGAGCGGTTTTTGCCCTTGCCCTTCTTTTCCTTTCACTGTCGCCTTCTGACTCGTTTTTCACCTTTTCCTTCGCCTCTGACTCACGTTATCGGCCCTTCCATAGGAGTCTTTTTCCCGATAAATTGAACGCTGTGGGTGACACATTCCGATAAACGCACCGCAGTGGGGCACCATGTACATCGCGCATGTAACTTTTGGGTCGTGCACATGTATCCTATGGCGATTTTTCCGCAGTTCGTAATTACAACACTAGTCTTCGGACCTGTTTTTTTTAGTCGATTGCCACCTAAAATTTGCTGGCTCTCGAATGAAAATTTCTTGCATTTGGTGAGATACGTAAAAATAAGGGGCTATTATGAATAAGGACTTCATCTCGAAGTACGTATTTAAAAAAAATTGTTTAACATTTTTTTGTTGCTTACTTGTTTAATTCATTACCGGTGTCCAAACAGTTTTATAACTATAAACATTTACACTTGTGCTTCGAATATATGCACAAACAACCGGAGGCAGTTCCCAGCCAATGTGACTCGTTCAGCTTTAATATTAATTTTACGAGTTGGTTATTAGTTATCTGAATACATACATATTTGTATGTATGTATATCTAAAGCATATGTATATCTAAAGTATTGTATATCTAAAGCATGTGGGCCATTCGATATATGCGGTGATATTTGATATTCCAAGTGATAAATGCTCGTTGGTTGATTCAAATAATTATTTCTGTGTATTATACAAAAAAGTCGTGACAGCTCGGCGTGAAGGTATTGAATGAATGATGAAAAGAGAATAAAATTTTTCCTTCCAGACAGCTAGGCAAATGCCCATATAAAAATGTATGGGGGTCTCGCTGAATCGCTATCAGGGCGATAAAAATTAGATCCATTATCACTTCGTTTCTTATTTTAAGCTTTTTGTTTGGGTTTATTTAGGTTATTTAATTCACTGACCCGTTGACGAATTATAACACTTTTAATTTGTATTCGTTTTTCCCGCCACACTGGCGTATATAATGAGAAAAAGCGCAATACAAAAATAGTATAAAATGTTTTGGTTTCACGTGGAGGTAATTTGGATGTTGAAGATTTTTTTGTTAAAATTTGACAATGATTCATCAGAATCGTCTAGTGTAATTAATGCCCAAACGATGTGGCAAAGCTGTAAACAGTTGATGGAGCGAAAATTGCCACAGTGTGGAGGCGTTGTATATTGATCCTCAGATATTTTGCCATCATGAAGTTAAGTATTAATTTGTACACGTAAAAATATCATAAAAGAGAAAACGTGAACTCGGAATTTTCGGACACCTACGACTGATTTTATTTTACATTCAGGACCTATATTTAAGCGTTTCAAATGTTGGCTCCTTTTGCCTGGAATCGTCCCTGCCTTACATTCTCAACAGAGAGTCGAAAAATATTTTCGAAAGTCGGGTCTTTGCAAAAATAGAGAAATGCTTTTTATTCGACATCGCTGGTTATAGATGCAGTATTATCCTAGAGAGAACGTTGAGAGATGTAAACGGGCCGCATTTATCCACTAATTGAGGCCATTTTTTTTTTGCTTCTCGCAATGTTTCTACGAGATTATTATACATCCTTTTATTTTTTCCTGAACAGTACGGATATAAAGGCAGCGCAGAGAGAAAGATGAATAAAAGTAAATTATTTCTCGCAGCACATTGTAGTTCTCCTTCGCTCTCAAAGGGGCAACACTATTCAATGGTTTGAGGATATCGACGATGCGATAAAAAAAGAAATAGGGTTTGGAATATTCAAGCCGACAAGTAAAAAAAAATATTTCCAGTATATTTTCGCAATGTGAGCTTTGAAGACCAAACATTTTATTTAATTCAGAACCGAATATCAAGCTCGTGTTGAATTAATTCGTGCGTATTTTAGAGCATGACTGTATTGAATGTCCATCGGTGGAACTGCGTAAAAAATATTAATTCGACCAAATGTTCCCGAGTCGAGTCGCCGCCACTAATAAAAATACTCACATTCATGGGTTTATGTACGGGCAATAGGATGATGTGATCTCGATAATTCGCTGATCGGAAAAACTGCAAACGTGATGAAACGGTCTCGAATATATGGACAAATTAGTCGGCATGGTTAGCATTGGTCGCGTAATTCAATCAATAATTCCATTCCGTTTGTTAAACGTCAATAACATCAACATATCATAATGTGTTGAATTATGCTATTAAGCACGAAGTAGCTAGATAACCGTGTGTGTATGGAATATATTTAGAAATTGAAAGCTCCGAGAGTCTGCCAAGGTGGATTCTATATGCTGCATTTTGCCACAAGCAAAACCCAAATGGAATTGTAATTTGACCTTTGTAGCCGATTACCGCGCTTACATCGCTCACGGCAGTTTCTCACAGTGATCGGTTTTTTTCTTCGATACATAAGCAGGCTGCGGAATCGTATATTTTCCATTGTAAAATGAGCTGTTTTCGTTTTTTATCTGAGTCACCGGTGCATCACTGCAAATCCAAGTGTGTTGTTTTAAGGCCGTCGGCCACTCTAGAGGCCAAAAAAGGGCATATTATGTGATTTTTTTTTCAGCGAAACCATAAAATAAATCGGAATCCCAAAATAGGGGTTTTATTATACACGTAATTGACTATACAAAATTATTTTTTCACAGCGATACATGTCAATATGGCGACTGTGCAGCATTTTTCCGATGACGCCTTTATTTCTGAAAGGTCAACGGCCGGACCAACAGCTCCTATAATTTTTGAGTTATGATGAGACACTAAAGTTTTGTCGAATATATATAAGAATAGCTATAGAAGTACGTAGGATTTTTTTGATATATTTTTTTTTGTCAAAATAGCGCATTTTTAAAACAAAAAGTATAAAATGCCATAAAAAAATCGTCAGAAAATTGTTTATAAAAAAGGAACTATGCAATATAATTGAAAAAATCCTACGAAGTGCCTTAGAAAATGTAATTCTAAATCCACAGTTAAAATTTCAAGTGAATCGGTTGAAATTTGTTTGAGTTATGAGTCCGGCCAACTTGAAAAATGTAGTTTTGAGATAAACGCGTTTAAAGTTAGTAGAAAGTCACCACATGAATTAAGAGGGGTTGCGCTAGAATTTGAAAATCGAGTACTTAGAGATTTTTCACACTGATAATCTTTTGGAATATAATTTTATAGGTACTACGGTACATTTTTAACAAAAAAAAAAATCGATTTTGGGAAAATCCTAGAGTGGCCTAAGGCCTTAATACAGCTACATGTGTTCAGCTAAATGTGTAAAAAGCGACCTGGTGGTCACTTTTTACACATTTCCATATTTGGTACGTTATTTGACTATTTTTTACACACTGCATGTGTGTTGGCTTAAGGCATCACAGCCTGTCTACTAAATGCATAGAATATTTTATAAATCTAATATAAAATGGAAATACTCAACCCAGAATTCTATATCAGCGTTTTATTTAACATCTTAAAAAAGTATCCATCGAGATCTCAGATATGTAGGAAGTTCAATTATATTTTGAAAATGGAAGGAAAAAACGTGCATTCTCGATGCATTTCGCTTTTTTATTTCCAAAAAGGCAAAAACGTCCGGCAAACTCACAAAATGATTTGCGCCGTGTACGGAGAGAATGCGGTAAGCGAAAGCGTGTGTCGGGAGTGGTTTACTAAATTTCGTTGTGAAGATTTTGATCTCCAAGATGCTTCTCGCTCCGGTCGGCCTGTCACTACCGATGTCAATAAAATCAAGGTTTTGAGCGACTCTGACCAGTATTTTCCGACTACAGAGATTGGACATAACCTCAACATTGACTAATCAACTGTTTCGAGGCAAAGATCATGGTGGAAGCTCTGGGAGGCTACTCAGACGGTCGCAAAGGCTGGATTACACCCAATGGTCATGCTCTGTATCGGGTAGCATTGGAAAGGAATGGTCTATTATGAGCTGCTGCCACTGAACAAAACGATTGATTCGACCAAGTCCTGCTCACAAGTGGCCAAATTAAAGCGAACAATCGATCAGCAGTGTCCCGAATTCACAAACAAAAAGGGTCTTTCTGATGACCCGGCAAAAGTTATTGCGGCTTGGGTGGGTTGTTTTTATGTACCCACCGTATAGTCCGGACCTTGCACCTTCGGACTATCCCTTGTTCCGGGCGCTGCAGAACAGTTTGAATAATAAAACCTTCAGTTCCGTGGACGTATTAAAAAACGACTTGGATGACTTCTTTGCCCAAAGATCTCAGGACTTCTATGAAAGAGGAATAATGAAGCTCGTGGACAGATGGTTCATCTGTCCAACAGAATGGAATTTCTTTAGTTGATTAAAATCCCTTTTTTGGTAAATATTTTGCGTTTGCAATTTACTTAATTTTCGCTACGGAATTATGCGTAGACCCAATACCCAATGCGGATCCACTGTTTGCAAATACTTAAAATGTGCTTAATTTTACGGTAACACACAGAAGTGCATTATTTGATACCTAAACGTATAAATGCAGATATTTCCACGTTTTACATGTTTTGAATATGACAGCAATAACGTGTTAAAATTCAATGAGGTTCAATGGTTCTCTGTATCACACATCAGTGGGTTGTTTCAAGTTGTGTATGACATTCATAAATGTTAATTTCTAAAATTGCACGCATTACGTGTAATTTTAGCAACGTGTAACAAATAACACACATGGATTTGCAGTGATCGCTATCAGCCATGAATATCTGGCGCAATAAATTCCACATGTACCCTTCACCCGAATGGTGAGCATTTTTATCATTTTTATAATCAACTCGGTTGACAAATATACCAGGGAAAAACCTCTATGATGTTATATGTTTTAAAGTTGAAGCAAGCGCTTCAAAGTTCGAAAATTTCGTAGTTACCGGTTCAACCGTTTCAGCATTAAAAACTAAGTGTTGTAATAACTTTCTCTCATTAATACTGTCACATAATTTTTTTTTAGCCGTTAATATTTTTAATGAGAGTTTTATGCTGTTTTTAGATGCGCCAACGAAAACGAATATCCGTATCTTACGGCGATTCAACTATATTGCTATGTATGTCGTCATTTGGCCCGAACTCCGTAATCAAACCGTAGAAATATCTTGAATTTTGGCACAGATGACTATAATACGATACGCTGTATACGCTGTATGGCACAAAACACGTATAATACAGTCGAGATATAATATCATTTGCTGGCGCGGAGAATACCACATTTCGCACCATATTGCGTTTACCGTATCCGTTGTACACACGTACATACGATCAAGGATACCGTGAACCGCGGAGTCAACGGAGAACGAGCGCGCCTCGGAATAGACAAACAATTTAGCGGGCGGAAAGCCTGTCAACATTTATATCACGGCTTTCGAGCCGGTCCAAACGAATCCGAGCGTAAAAAGCTTCATACCGAATATCCCTGGCGAATATACATATATCCGAGAATCTCGCTCACGTCTCGTGGGAAAATATGCTTATCTTGGAAAAATACTGTTCCCAAAGAAAGAAATCTACCCAACGTTGCTGTTTATAGCGGTTTCTCGAACGCGCGCTTTTTATTCTTTCCTCGCATCGCTTTTAGCCTCATTTCCGTTCTTCTTTTCTTCGTTTGGAACATCGTTTCGCTTGGAACTTTGCGCATATCAATCGTGATTGCAAGACATACGAAGAAAATAAACCTGTAGCTTAGTGTTCGAAATTGGTACAGCCAATTGGATGTTAATTTCTATTTGACATATATTAGTCAAAGGCGAGATGAGGGTGACGAGGCGGATGGTTCAGGATATAAATGACTTTTCCAGACCTAAGACATACACTTTCTGTCATGTAAATTGTCGTGACTCGTCGCTTCAAGGTTAAGGGCCTATTCTACTGTGATGGCTAAAAAAATCAGCTATTTTTAATCATTTTTTTCTCCAAAACTGCTACATTTATCGATACGAACTTTTTTTTCGCTTAAAGGTACACTCTTACAGAATAGAAAACAATTTTTTTTTGTTGCATATAAATGTACATTTTTTTAACAATTGATAATCTTGTAAAGGCACGAAAAAAAAGTATGTCGCTGGCGTTGATGATTTACGCTCTCCAGGTAATCGGAAACAAAGAATTCAAAAAGATTCTTAATCTGTATGGGTGTCGCTATCGCCTGAACTAAAATTATTATTTTATATTGCAAAATAACAAAATGGCGTTGTTTTTTTTGCAAGTGTTCGAAAAACACGTATTTTTCCGTCATTATTGGGGCAAAAGTATAAGTAAAAATTAATATTTTTTAAAATAATTCTAGTTCGAGCGATAGCGACACTCATACCGATGAAGACTCTTCTTGAATTTTTTGTTTCAGATTAGCTGGAGAGCACAAATCAACAACGCCAGCGACATACTTTTTTTATGCCTTAACACGATTATCAATTGTTAAATATACTTTTATATGCAACAAAACAATTTTTTTTCTATTTTATAAGAGTGTACCTTTGAGCGAAAAAAAGTTGATACTGATACATATAACAGTTTGCAAAAAAAAAAGAATAATAAAACATAGCGTATTTTTTGAGCCTTCACAGTAGAATAGCCCCTTAAGGGCATGTATAACACGCCAGGAAATTTCGACGCGGGGTCCCGTCAGGGCGGTAGAGCAGACTCGCAGTTTTGCGAACTACCGCTACTCCCGCCGGATGGCGCCACGGTTGATTCCTACATGGTCTCGATGCTTCGCGCTACGTCGAAGAGTCGAAACCGTATAGCAAACAACGATCGTGTGCGCCCGTGTATGAGTGTGTTTTCGCTACGCCGTCGCATGCAGAAACAATGTAAGGTTTCCGCACGCTCTTCGGTCGTATCGAAAACAGCTTATATATATAAGTATGTGTGTATAGAGTGATGTACACACACTAGGGTTAGCGACCATGCTACGCCTCATGACATGCGCTCGCTTTGCAGAAAGCGGTGAAACTTTGTTACATTGTACGGACAAATGGGTGCGAACCGATATCTTTTTTTGACACCGGCCATCGGTGGAAATTTCACGATTGAACTTTCTAGCAAACAGGGTTTGGTAGAGACTCGTCTTGTGGAAGGGTGGTGATATTTTTTTATCCTTTTTAAATTTATAAGCTTTTAATTAATAATTGAGCTCGAGCCCGATGTATATTCTCGAATTCGACTTCGGCCGAATTCTCGAACGAAAGAAATCGCCCGAGACTCACTCAAGAAAAGAGTGGTGAAATTTTACAAGTCATATTTATTGTTTAAACAAATACGTTCGGCATTCATTCTTTTTGCTGAGGTTTACCTTCGGCAGGTTTTCCAAAGCGAGACTTTTCTAGCAACGGAGATCGCTAGAGGCTCTCTCTGCGAGAGAGAGCTAAAATTGCTTAAACAAATATGTTCAACATTTTTTCTCTCTACCGGGATTTATTTTCGGCAGGTCGACCGCGGATCGGAGTTTCTAGCAATGAAGATCGCTAGAGTCTCGCTCTACGAAAGAGCGGTGAAATTTTGCGATCGTGAATTGTTTAAACAAATGGGCTCAAATTGATTTCTTTTTTTGGCGATAGTCGTCGCTGGAAATTTGATTACTGTTGAACTTTCTAGTGAACTGAGTTTTCTAAAGACTCGTCTTGAGGCAGGGAAGGGACATTTTTCCAAGCTTTACTAATTAATTTAAACAAATAAGCTCATGCACGATTTATATTCTCGATGCAGCTTATCAACGCTGCATTCGACTTCGGCCAAATTCTCGAACGAACGAGATCGCTCGAGACTCACTCAGCAAAAGAATGGCGAAATTTGACAGGCGATCCCTATTGTTTAAACAAATACGTTCAGCGTTCGTTTTCTCTGCCGAGGTTTAGCTTCGGCAGGTTTCCTGAGGTCAGAATTTTCGGGCGATGGAGATCGCTGGGGACTCTCTTTGCGAGAGAGAGCTAAAATTTAACAACTAACGCCTATTGTTTAAACAAATATGTTCAACATTTTTTCTCTCTACCGGGATTTATTTTCGGCAGGTCGACCGCGGATCGGAGTTTCTAGCAATGAAGATCGCTAGAGTCTCGCTCTACGGAAGAGCGGTGAAATTTTGCGATCGTGAATTGTTTAAACAAATGGGCTCAAATTGATTTCTTTTTTTGGCGATAGTCGTCGCTGGAAATTTGATTACTGTTGAACTTTCTAGTGAACTGAGTTTTCTAAAGACTCGTCTTGAGGCAGGGAAGGGACATTTTTCCAAGCTTTTTTAATTAATTTAAACAAATAAGCTCATGCACGATTTATATTCTCGATGCAGCTTATCATCGCTGCATTCGACTTCTGCCAAATTCTCGAACGAACGAGATCGCTCGAGAGTCACTCAGCAAAAGAATGGCTAAATTTGACAGGCGATCCCTATTGTTTAAACAATTACGTTCAGCGTTCGTTCTCTCTGCCGAGGTTGAGCTTCGGCAGGTTTTCCAAGGCAAACATTTCTAGCGATGGAGATCGCTAGAGACTCTCACTGCGAGAGAGTGCTATAATTTGACAATTAATGCCTATTGTGTTTAAACAAATATGTTGAACATTTTTCCTCTCTGGCAGGATTTATTTTCGGCGGGTTATTCGCGGATCGAAGTCTTTAGCAATGAAGATCCCTGGAGTCTCGCTCTACGGAAGAGCGGTGAAATTTTGCTATCATGAATTGTTTAAAGAAATGGACTGGTATCGATTTCTTTTCTCGACGGCATTCATCGGTAGAAATTTTATTACGCTTGCAAACGAAGTTTGCTAAAGTTTTGTCTTGTGGAAGGGTGGTGACATTTCGGTCTTTTTTAAATTAAAAAGACCATTCCGGTCTTTTTTAAATTAATAAAGACCATTCCGGTCTTTTTAAATTAATTTGAACACATAAGCTCGAGCTGGATTTATATTCTCGATGCAGGTCATCGTTGATGAATTTGACTTCGACGTTTATCGCGGACGAATGAAATCGCCCGAGACTAACATGGCAAAAAAGTGGTAAAATTTTACAAAACAGGCCTATTGTTTAAAGAAATACTGTCGGAATTCGTTCGCTCTGCCGAAGTTTACCTTCGGAGGTTTTCCACGACTAAAATATCCCAGCAATGGAGGTCACTAGATGTTCTCTCTGCGAGAGAGTGCTACAATTCAACAAATAATGCCTATTGTTTAAACGAATATGTTTCGCTGGGGAAGGATTTAAAAAAACGAGGACGGATAACCCGTGACTCGAAAGGGAGACGGTAGGTAAGATAACCCGATCGCTGAGGAGGGATAAAAAATTACGAGGACAGATAACCCGATCGACGGGGAGGGAATCTATAATAACGAGGACAGATAACCCGAAACTCGAAAGGGAGACGGTAGGTGAGATAACACGATCGCTGGGGAGGGATTAAAAAATAACGAGGAGAGATAACCCGAGGCTCGGAAGGGAGACGGTAGGTAAGATAACAAGATCGCTGGGGAGGGATTAAAAAAAACGAGGACAGATAACCCGTGACTGGAAAGGGAGACGGTAGGTAAGATAACCCGATCGCTGGGGAGGGATTAAATAATAATGGAGACAGATAACCCAAGACTCGAAAGGGAGACGGTAGGTAAGATAACCCGATCGCTGGGGAGGGATTAAATAATAACGAGGACAGATAACCCGAGACTCGAAAGGGAGACGGTAGGTAAGATAACCCGATCGCTGAGGAGGGATAAAAAATTACAAGGACAGATAACCCGATCGACGGGGAGGGAATCTATAATAACGAGGACAGATAACCCGAAACTCGAAAGGGAGACGGTAGGTGAGATAACCCGATCGCTGGGGAGGGATTAAAAAATAACGAGGACAGATAACCCGAGACTCGAAAGGGAGACGGTAGGTAAGATAACCCGATCGCTGGGGAGGGATTAAAAAAAAACGAGGACAGATAACCCGTGGCTGGAAAGGGAGACGGTAGGTAAGATAACCCGATCGCTGGGGAGGGATTAAAAAAAAACGAGGACAGATAACCCGTGGCTGGAAAGGGAGACGGTAGGTAAGATAACCCGATCGCTGGGGAGGGATCAAATAATAACGAAGACAGATAACCCGAGACTCGAAAGGGAGACGGTAGGTAAGATAACCCGATCGCTGAGGAGGGATAAAAAAATACGAGGACAGATAACCCGGTCGACGGGGAGGGAATCTATAATAACAGGGACAGATAACCCGAAACTCGAAAGGGAGACGGTAGGTGAGATAACCCGATCGCTGGGGAGGGATTAAATTATAACGAGGACAGATAACTCGAGACTCGAAAGGGAGACGGTAGGTAAGATAACCCGATCGCTGAGGAGGGATAAAAAATTACGAGGACAGATAACCCGATCGACGGGGAGGGAATCTATAATAACGAGGACAGATAACCCGAAACTCGAAAGGGAGACGGTAGGTGAGATAACCCGATCGCTGGGGAGGGATTAAAAAATAACGAGGAGAGATAACCCGAGGCTCGGAAGGGAGACGGTAGGTAAGATAACCCGATCGCTGGGGAGGGATTAAATAATAACGAGGACAGATAACCCGAGACTCGAAAGGGAGACGGTAGGTAAGATAACCCGATCGCTGAGGAGGGATAAAAAAATACGAGGACAGATAACCCGGTCGACGGGGAGGGAATCTATAATAACAGGGACAGATAACCCGAAACTCGAAAGGGAGACGGTAGGTGAGATAACCCGATCGCTGGGGAGGGATTAAATTATAACGAGGACAGATAACTCGAGACTCGAAAGGGAGACGGTAGGTAAGATAACCCGATCGCTGAGGAGGGATAAAAAATTACGAGGACAGATAACCCGATCGACGGGGAGGGAATCTATAATAACGAGGACAGATAACCCGAAACTCGAAAGGGAGACGGTAGGTGAGATAACCCGATCGCTGGGGAGGGATTAAAAAATAACGAGGAGAGATAACCCGAGGCTCGGAAGGGAGACGGTAGGTAAGATAACCCGATCGCTGGGGAGGGATTAAATAATAACGAGGACAGATAACCCGAGACTCGAAAGGGAGACGGTAGGTAAGATAACCCGATCGCTGGGGAGGGATTAAATAATAACGGAGACAGATAACCCAAGACTCGAAAGGGAGACGGTAGGTAAGATAACCCGATCGCTGAGGAGGGATAAAAAAATACGAGGACAGATAACCCGATCGACGGGGAGGGAATCTATAATAATAAGGACAGATAACCCGAAACTCGAAAGGGAGACGGTAGGTAAGATAACCCGATCGCTGGGGAGGGAGTAAATAATAACGAGGTTCGATAACCCGAGACTCGAAAGGGAGACGGTAGGTGAGATAACCGGATCGATGGGGAGGGCACAAAAAATAACGATGACAGATAGCTCGAGACTCAAAAAGGAGACGGTAGGTAAAATAACCGAATCGATGGGGAGGGACTACAAAATAACGAGAACAGATAACCCGAGACACGAAAGGAAGGCAACAGGTAAGATAACCCGATCGCTGGGAATGGGTTAAACAATAACGAGGCAGGGATTGAAAAATAACCAGGCACATGATCAGGCAAGGCTTCGCTGCACTCACCGATACGCAAAGCAACCGCCTTCTAGGATTTGCGCTGCTCGACATTTTCCTTCTCGAGCACTTCTTTTCGCGACCCAGTTTCGAAATGGCACACTTGGTCATCTGCGCGCTGTACACAAATATTCGGCCGATCACGTGAACTTTTCGCCGATTCGACGCACGTTTCACGACTATATTCGTAAACCCTTTTTCACACATCGCGGATAAACCGACCCGTTCTAGAATTCTTGCGAATGTATGACGCACGCAGCAACATATTTCGAAAAAAAACTGCATGTCAACCGAACGAATATACAACGTTCCGCGAGGGGTGCCGCTTCCGACTGTCAAAAAACAATTTGCTGTCTCGGAAGGATACGAGCGCGGTCGGTAAACACGGAACGATGCGAGCTGCGCGCTGTCAGTTAGAAAACAGATGAACTAGACTATCGTGTCCGTCGATAATATTTTGAGCTTTGATGGTACAATTTTGCTACTTTTATGTAAAAAATTTCAAAATGAGTTTTCTCCGCCATTTATTCATGAAAACAAGTGAAACAAAGCTTGAAATGTGTGATTTTTCATGGTCGAGAGCATGGTTCCCTCCAAATTACCGAAAACGCGATGAAATAGTTAATAATTCACAATTTATCCCATGGTAACCACAAACTGTAAATTTTTTTTGGAAATTTGGGAAAATGGCGAGAACCATGCTCTCGGAGCTGGCGTCCTGCATGCCCACAAGAAATTTCATTCCAATTGGTTGTTCCGTTTGGGAGAAACGGCATTTCAAAATTTCGAAGTGGTCGAAGGCGTGTGATACATGGCCTTAAATGACTTCTTGCCAGTTGATGATGACGGTGAATCACGGCGGGCATTACTCAGATCCCGTTAAGTAGATTGAATCGCGGATTCCTTCCTTTAGCTATCTTGAATCTCCTACCAAAACTAATTTAAAAAAAACAAGTAAAATTGATTATCAATTAACTTAAAAAATTATTATTCGGATTTACCAACGTATTTTTTCATTCCTTTCCCGTCGAACTTGTCAGCCTTGGCGTTTACAATTGCAATCCTATTACTGTATGGTCTCCCATATTTTACTCTGTCACTTAGAACTTTTGAATTCCGACTTCGAACGTTATGTCAGCATTCTCGGTAGGGCTTCTGCGCGCAACTCAATGTGTCGCCGCAGTAGTGAGACGATGGAAAATCTGAAATATCGTTCTTTTGCAATGCAGTACAAATATCGCTTGGGGCGAGTCTTCTGAAAAATGCAATTTTGCATTCTTTACTTAGTTCGTCTTTGTATCCATCGAGATTTATCGATGCCGAAGTGTACGATTATGTTTGGGCTGGATATAAATATTCATATTGTTCGAAATCGGATCGTATAAGTCGGTATAGTCGCGCATTATCGGAGTAACGGGGAATAGCTAGTTGATCTTCTTCTTAAGTACATAAATATATACACACGGAGAAAAACTAGAAACTCGGAAGTGAGGCTGCATTAGTATACGGTTTAATGGCAAATCTATACGAAAATGGTGTGTACCAGTGCACTTTTATGTCTACGAGTCACTTATTTGAAGGCAAAAGTTCTCTTTACATTCCCCGATGGAAACTTTTGCGGTATCGCAAGCACAATTATTTGACAACAGCTAGGAGCCAGAACTCTTTTCGTATACATAAAACAATACAAATACCATAGCATTCTACCCAGAAAGTACCTAGAACTAACGCCTATCCATCAGCAGATCACACTTGTATAGTTAAGATGCCGATAATATTTTTTTACAATTATTTGACAACAGCTAGGAGCCAAAACTCTTTTCGAACACATCAAATAATATAAATACCATAGCATTCTACCCGAAAAGTACCTAGAACTAACGCCTATCCATCAGCAGATCACACTTGCATAGTTAAGATGCCGATAACATTTTTTTACAATTATTTGACAACAGTTAGGAACCAGAACTCTTTTCGTATACATCAAACAATACAAATACCATAGCATCCTACCCAGAAAGTACCTAGAACTAACGCTTATCCATCAGCAGATCACACTTGCATAGTTAAGATGCCGATAAATTTTTTTTACAATTATTTGACAACAGCTAGGAGCCAGAACTCTTTTCGTATACATCAAACAATACAAATACCATAGCATTCTACCCAGAAAGTACCTAGAACTAACGCCTATCCATCAGCAGATCACACTTGTATAGTTAAGATGCCAATAACATTTTTTTACAATTATTTGACAACAGCTAGGAGCCAGAACTCTTTTCGAACACATCAAATAATACAAATACCATAGCATTCTACCCAAAAAGTACCTAGAACTAACGCCTATCCTTCAGCAGATCACACTTGCATAGTTAAGATGCCGATAAAATTTTTTTACAATTATTTGACAACAGTGAGGAGCCAGAACTCTTTTCGTATACATCAAACAATACAAATACCATAGCATTCTACCCAGAAAGTACGTAGAACTAACGCCTATCCATCAGCAGATCACACTTGCATAGTTAAGATGCCGATAAATTTTGTTTACAATTATTTGACAACAGCTAGCAGCCAGAACTCTTTCCGTATACATCAAACAATACAAATACCATAGCATTCTACCCAGAAAGTACCTAGAACTAACGCCTATCCATCAGCAGATCACACTTGTATAGTTAAGATGCCGATAAATTTTTTTTACAATTATTTGACAACAGCTAGGAGCCAGAACTCTTTTCGAACACATCAAATAATACAAATACCATAGAATTCTACCCAGAAAGTACCTAGAACTAACGCCTATCCATCAGCAGATCACACTTGCATAGTTAAGATGCCGATAAAATTTTTTTACAATTATTTGACAACAGTTAAGAGCCAGAACTCTTTTCGTATACATCAAACAATACAAATACCATAGCATTCTACCCAGAAAGTACCTAGAACTAACGCCTATCCATCAGCAGATCATACTTGCATAGTTAAGATGCCGATAATTTTTTTTTACTATTATTTGACAACAGCTAGGAGCCAGAACTCTTTTCGTATACATCAAACAATACAAATACCATAGCATTCTACCCAAAAAGTACCTAGAACTAACGCCTGTCCATCAGCAGATCACACTTGCATAGTTAAGATGCCGATAACATTTTTTTACAATTATTTGACAACAGTTAGGAGCCAGAACTCTTTTCGTATACATCAAACAATACAAATACCATAGCATTCTACCCAGAAAGTACCTAGAACTAACGCCTATCCATCAGGAGATCACACTTGCATAGTTAAGATGCCGATAAATTTGTTTTACAATTATTTGACAACAGCTAGAAGCCAGAACTCTTTTCGTATACATCAAACAATACAAATACCATAGCATTCTACCCAGAAAGTACCTAGAACTAACGCCTATCCATCAGCAGATCACACTTGTATAGTTAAGATGCTGATAACATTTTTTTACAATTATTTGACAACAGCTAGGAGCCAGAACTCTTTTCGAACACATCAAATAATACAAATACCATAGCATTCTACCCAAAAAGTACCTAGAACTAACGCCTATCCATCAGCAGATCACACTTGCATAGTTAAGATGCCGATAAAATTTTTATACAATTATTTGACAACAGTTAGGAGCCAGAACTCTTTTCGTATACATCAAACAATACAAATACCATAGCATTCTACCCAGAAAGTACCTAGAACCAACCCCTATCCATCAGCAGATCACACTTGTATAGTTAAGATGCCGATAAAATTTTTTTACAATTATTTGACAACAGCTAGGAGCCAGAACTCTTTTCGAACACATCAAATAATACAAATACCATACCATTCTACCCAAAAAGTACCTAGAACTAACGCCTATCCATCAGCAGATCACACTTGCATAGTTAAGATGCCGATAAATTTTTTTTACAATTATTTGACAACAGTTAGGAGCCAGAACTCTTTTCGTGTACATCAAACAATACAAATACCATAGCATTCAACCCAGAAAGTACCCAGACCTAACGCCTATCCATCAGCAGATCACACGTGTATAGTTAAGATGCCGATAAAATTTTTTTACAATCATTTGACAACAGCTAGGAGCCAGAACTCTTTTCTAACACATCAAATAATACAAATACCATAGCATTCTACCCAAAAAGTACCTAGAACTAACGCCTATCCATCAGCAGATCACACTTGCATAGTTAAGATGCCGATAAAATTTTTTTACAATTATTTGACAACAGTTAGGAGCCAGAACTCTTTTCGTATACATCAAACAATACAAATACCATAGCATTCTACCCAGAAAGTACCTAGAACTAACGCCTATCCATCAGCAGATCACACTTGCATAGTTAAGATGCCGATAAATTTTTTTTACAATTATTTGACAACAGCTAGGAGCCAGAACTCTTTTCGTATACATCAAACAATACAAATACCATAGCATTCTACCCAGAAAGTACCTAGAACTAACGCCTATCCATCAGCAGATCACACTTGTATAGTTAAGATGCAGATAAATTTTTTTTACAATTACTTGATAAGAGCGAGGAGCCAGAACTCTTTTCGAACACATCAAATAATACAAATACCATAGCATTCTACCCAAAAAGTACCTAGAACTAACGCCTATCCATCAGCAGATCACACTTGCATAGTTAAGATGATGATACATTTTTTTTACAATTATTTGACAACAGTTAGGAGCCAGAACTCTTTTCGTATACATCAAACAATACAAATACCATAGCATTCTACCCAGAAAGTACCTAGAACTAACGCCTATCCATCAGCAGATCACACTTGCATAGTTAAGATGCCGATAAATTTTTTTTACAATTATTTGACAACAGCTAGGAGCCAGAACTCTTTTCGTATACATCAAACAATACAAATACCATAGCATTCTACCCAGAAAGTACCTAGAACTAACGCCTATCCATCAGCAGATCACACTTGTATAGTTAAGATGCAGATAAATTTTTTTTACAATTACTTGATAAGAGCGAGGAGCCAGAACTCTTTTCGAACACATCAAATAATACAAATACCATAGCATTCTACCCAAAAAGTACCTAGAACTAACGCCTATCCATCAGCAGATCACACTTGCATAGTTAAGATGATGATAAATTTTTTTTACAATTATTTGACAACAGTTAGGAGCCAGAACTCTTTTCGTATACATCAAACAATACAAATACCATAGCATTCTACCCAGAAAGTACCTAGAAGTAACGCCTATCCATCAGCAGATCACACTTGCATAGTTAAGATGCCGATAAATTTTTTTTACACTTATTTGACAACAGCTAGGAGCCAGAACTCTTTTCGTATACATCAAACAATACAAATACCATAGCATTCTACCCAGAAAGTACCTAGAACTGACGCCTATCCATCAGCAGATCACACTTGTATAGTTAAGATGCAGATAAAATTTTTTTACAATTATTTGACAACAGTTAGGAGCCAGAACTCATTTCGTATACATCAAACAATACAAATACCATAGCATTCTACCCAGAAAGTACCTAGAACTAACGCCTATCCATCAGCAGATCACACTTGCATAGTTAAGATGCCGATAAATTTTTTTTACAATTATTTGACAACAGCTAGGAGCCAGAACTCTTTTCTAACACATCAAATAATACAAATACCATAGCATTCTACCCAAAAAGTACCTAGAACTAACGCCTATCCATCAGCAGATCACACTTGCATAGTTAAGATGCCGATAAAATTTTTTTACAATTATTTGACAACAGTTAGGAGCCAGAACTCTTTTCGTATACATCAAACAATACAAATACCATAGCATTCTACCCAGAAAGTACCTAGAAGTAACGCCTATCCATCAGCAGATCACACTTGCATAGTTAAGATGCAGATAAATTTTTTTTACACTTATTTGACAACAGCTAGGAGCCAGAACTCTTTTCGTATATATCAAACAATACAAATACCATAGCATTCTACCCAGAAAGTACCTAGAACTAACGCCTATCCATCAGCAGATCAAACTTGTATAGTTAAGATGCAGATAAAATTTTTTTACAATTATTTGACAACAGTTAGGAGCCAGAACTCATTTCGTATACATCAAACAATACAAATACCATAGCATTCTACCCAGAAAGTACCTAGAACTAACGCCTATCCATCAGCAGATCACACTTGCATAGTTAAGATGCCGATAAAATTTTTTTACAATTATTTGACAACAGCTAGGAGCCAGAACTCTTTTCTAACACATCAAATAATACAAATACCATAGCATTCTACCCAAAAAGTACCTAGAACTAACGCCTATCCATCAGCAGATCACACTTGCATAGTTAAGATGCCGATAAAATTTTTTTACAATTATTTGACAACAGTTAGGAGCCAGAACTCTTTTCGTATACATCAAACAATACAAATACCATAGCATTCTACCCAGAAAGTACCTAGAACTAACGCCTATCCATCAGCAGATCATACTTGCATAGTTAAGATGCCGATAATTTTTTTTTACTATTATTTGACAACAGCTAGGAGCCAGAACTCTTTTCGTATACATCAAACAATACAAATACCATAGCATTCTACCCAAAAAGTACCTAGAACTAACGCCTGTCCATCAGCAGATCTCACTTGCATAGTTAAGATGCCGATAACATTTTTTTACAATTATTTGAGAACAGTTAGGAGCCAGAACTCTTTTCGTATACATCAAACAATACAAATACCATAGCATTCTACCCAGAAAGTACCTAGAACTAACGCCTATCCATCAGGAGATCACACTTGCATAGTTAAGATGCCGATAAATTTGTTTTACAATTATTTGACAACAGCTAGGGGCCAGAACTCTTTTCGTATATATCAAATAATACAAATACCATAGCATTCTACGCAGAAAGTACCTAGAACTAACGCCTATCCATCGGCAGATCACACTTGTATAGTTAAGATGCCGATAAAATTTTTTTACAATTATTTGACAACAGCTAGGAGCCAGAACTCTTTTCGACAACATCAAATAATACAAATACCATAGCATTCTACCCAAAAAGTACCTAAAACTAAAGCCCATCCATCAGCAGATCACCCTTGCATAGTTAAGATGCCGATAAAATTTTTTTACAATTATTTGACAACAGTTAGGAGCCAGAACTCTTTTCGTATACATCAAACAATACAAATACCATAGCATTCTACCCAGAAAGTACCTAGAACTAACGCTTATCCATCAGCAGATCACACTTGCATAGCTAAGATGCCGATAAATTTTGTTTACAATTATTTGACAACAGCTAGGAGCCAGAACTCTTTTCGTATACATCAAACAATACAAATACCATAGCATTCTACCCAGAAAGTACCTAGAACTAACGCCTATCCATCAGCAGATCACACTTGTATAGTTAAGATGCCGATAACATTTTTTTACAATTATTTGACAACAGCTAGGAGCCAGAACTCTTTTCGAACACATCAAATAATACAAATACCATAGCATTCTACCCAAAAAGTACCTAGAACTAACGCCTATCCATCAGCAGATCACACTTGCATAGTTAAGATGCCGATAAAATTTTTTTACAATTATTTGACAACAGTTAGGAGCCAGAACTCTTTTCGTGTACATCAAACAATACAAATACCATAGCATTCAACCCAGAAAGTACCCAGACCTAACGCCTATCCATCAGCAGATCACACTTGTATAGTTAAGATGCCGATAAAATTTTTTTACAATCATTTGACAACAGCTAGGAGCCAGAACTCTTTTCTAACACATCAAATAATACAAATACCATAGCATTCTACCCAAAAAGTACCTAGAACTAACGCCTATCCATCAGCAGATCACACTTGCATAGTTAAGATGCCGATAAAATTTTTTTACAATTATTTGACAACAGTTAGGAGCCAGAACTCTTTTCGTATACATCAAACAATACAAATACCATAGCATTCTACCCAGAAAGTACCTAGAACTAACGCCTATCCATCAGCAGATCACACTTGCATAGTTAAGATGCCGATAAATTTTTTTTACAATTATTTGACAACAGCTAGGAGCCAGAACTCTTTTCGAATACATCAAACAATACAAATACCATAGCATTCTACCCAGAAAGTACCTAGAACTAACGCCTATCCATCAGCAGATCACACTTGTATAGTTAAGATGCAGATAAAATTTTTTTACAATTATTTGATAAGAGCTAGGAGCCAGAACTCTTTTCGAACACATCAAATAATACAAATACCATAGCATTCTACCCAAAAAGTACCTAGAACTAACGCCTATCCATCAGCAGATCACACTTGCATAGTTAAGATGCTGATAAATTTTTTTTACAATTATTTGACAACAGTTAGGAGCCAGAACTCTTTTCGTATACATCAAACAATACAAATACCATAGCATTCTACCCAGAAAGTACCTAGAAGTAACGCCTATCCATCAGCAGATCACACTTGCATAGTTAAGATGCCGATAAATTTTTTTTACACTTATTTGACAACAGCTAGGAGCCAGAACTCTTTTCGTATACATCAAACAATACAAATACCATAGCATTCTACCCAGAAAGTACCTAGAACTAACGCCTATCCATCAGCAGATCACACTTGTATAGTTAAGATGCAGATAAAATTTTTTTACAATTATTTGACAACAGTTAGGAGCCAGAACTCATTTCGTATACATCAAACAATACAAATACCATAGCATTCTACCCAGAAAGTACCTAGAACTAACGCCTATCCATCAGCAGATCACACTTGCATAGTTAAGATGCCGATAAATTTTTTTTACAATTATTTGACAACAGCTAGGAGCCAGAACTCTTTTCTAACACATCAAATAATACAAATACCATAGCATTCTACCCAAAAAGTACCTAGAACTAACGCCTATCCATCAGCAGATCACACTTGCATAGTTAAGATGCCGATAAAATTTGTTTAAAATTATTTGACAACAGTTAGGAGCCAGAACTCTTTTCGTATACATCAAACAATACAAATACCATAGCATTCTACCCAGAAAGTACCTAGAAGTAACGCCTATCCATCAGCAGATCACACTTGCATAGTTAAGATGCAGATAAATTTTTTTTACACTTATTTGACAACAGCTAGGAGCCAGAACTCTTTTCGTATATATCAAACAATACAAATACCATAGCATTCTCCCCAGAAAGTACCTAGAACTAACGCCTATCCATCAGCAGATCACACTTGCATAGTTAAGATGCCGATAAATTTTTTTTACAATTATTTGACAACAGCTAGGAGCCAGAACTCTTTTCGTATACATCAATTAATACAAATACCGTAGCATTCTACCCAGAAAGTACCTAGAACTAACACCTATCCATCAGCAGATCACACTTGTATAGTTAAGATGCCGATAAAATTTGTTTACAATTATTTGACAACAGCTAGGAGCCAGAACTCTTTTCGAACACATCAAATAATACAAATACCATAGCATTCTACCCAAAAAGTACCTAGAACTAACGCCTATCCATCAGCAGATCACACTTGCATAGTTAAGATGCCGATAAAATTTTTTTACAATTATTTGACAACAGTTAGGAGCCAGAACTCTTTTCGTATACATCAAACAATACAAATACCATAGCATTCTACCCAGAAAGTACCTAGAACTAACGCCGATCCATCAGCAGATCACACTTGCATAGTTAAGATGCCGATAAATTTTTTTTACAATTATTTGACAACAGCTAGGAGCCAGAACTCTTTTCGTATACATCGAACAATACAAATACCATAGCATTCTACCCAGAAAGTACCTAGAACTAACGCCTATCCATCAGCAGATCACACTTGTATAGTTAAGATGCCGATAAAATTTTTTTACAATTATTTGACAACAGCTAGGAGCCAGAACTCTTTTCGAACACATCAAATAATACAAATACCATAGCATTCTACCCAAAAAGTACCTAGAACTAACGCCTATCCATCAGCAGATCACACTTGCATAGTTAAGATGCTGATAAATTTTTTTTACAATTATTTGACAACAGTTAGGAGCCAGAACTCTTTTCGTATACATCAAACAATACAAATACCATAGCATTCTACCCAGAAAGTACCTAGAAGTAACGCCTATCCATCAGCAGATCACACTTGCATAGTTAAGATGCCGATACATTTTTTTTACAATTATTTGACAACAGCTAGGACCCAGAACTCTTTTCGTATACATCAAACAATACAAATACCATAGCATTCTACCCAAAAAGTACCTAGAACTAACGCCTATCCATCAGCAGATCACACTTGTATAGTTAAGATGCAGATAAAATTTTTTTACAATTATTTGACAACAGCTAGGAGCCAGAACTCTTTTCGACAACATCAAATAATACAAATACCATAGCATTCTACCCAGAAAGTACCTAGATCTAACGCATATCCATCAGCAGATCACACTTGCATAGTTAAGATGCCGATACATTTTTTTTACAATTATTTGACAACAGCTAGGAACCAGAACTCTTTTCGTATACATCAAACAATACAAATACCATAGTATTCTACCCAGAAAGTACCTAGAACTAACGCCTATCCATCAGCAGATCACACTTGCATAGTTAAGATGCCGATAAAATTTTTTTACAATTATTTGACAACAGCTAGGAGCCAGAACTCTTTTCGTATACATCGAACAATAGAAATACCATAGCATTCTACCCAGAAAGTACCTAGAACTAACGCCTATCCATCAGCAGATCACACTTGTATAGTTAAGATGCCGATAAAATTTTTTTACAATTATTTGACAACAGCTAGGAGCCAGAACTCTTTTCGAACACATCAAATAATACAAATACCATAGCATTCTACCCAAAAAGTACCTAGAACTAACGCCTATCCATCAGCAGATCACACTTGCATAGTTAAGATGCTGATAAATGTTTTTTACAATTATTTGACAACAGTTAGGA
Source organism: Ophion ventricosus (assembly GCA_963932345.1). Taxonomy (NCBI): domain Eukaryota; kingdom Metazoa; phylum Arthropoda; class Insecta; order Hymenoptera; family Ichneumonidae; genus Ophion; species Ophion ventricosus. The sequence continues at coordinate 13,122,271 of OZ010713.1, forward strand.
GCCAGAACTCTTTTCGTATACATCAAACAATACAAATACCATAGCATTCTACCCAGAAAGTACCTAGAAGTAACGCCTATCCATCAGCAGATCACACTTGCCTAGTTAAGATGCCGATACATTTTTTTTACAATTATTTGACAACAGCTAGGAACCAGAACTCTTTTCGTATACATCAAACAATACAAATAGCATAGCATTCTACCCAGAAAGTACCTAGAACTAACGCCTATCCATCAGCAGATCACACTTGTATAGTTAAGATGCAGATAAAATTTTTTTACAATTATTTGACAACAGCTAGGAGCCAGAACTCTTTTCGACAACATCAAATAATACAAATACCATAGCATTCTACCCAAAAAGTACCTAGATCTAACGCATATCCATCAGCAGATCACACTTGCATAGTTAAGATGCCGATACATTTTTTTTACAATTATTTGACAACAGCTAGGAACCAGAACTCTTTTCGTATACATCAAACAATACAAATACCATAGCATTCTACCCAGAAAGTACCTAGAACTAACGCCTATCCATCAGCAGATCACACTTGTATAGTTAAGGTGCCGATAAAATTTTTTTACAATTATTTGACAACAGCTAGGAGCCAGAACTCTTTTCGAACACATCAAATAATACAAATACCATAGCATTCTACCCTAAAAGTACCCAGAACGAACGCCTATCCATCAGCAGATCACATTTGCATAGTTAAGATGCCGATGAATTTTTTTTACAATTATTTGACAACAGCTAGGAGCCAGAACTCTTTTCGTATACATCAAACAATACAACTACCATAGCATTCTACCCAGAAAGTACCTAGAACTAACGCCTATCCATCAGCAGATCACACATGCGTAGTTAAGATGCCGATAAGTTTTTTTTACAATTATTTGACAACAGCTAGGAGCCAGAACTCTTTTCGTATACATCAAATAATACAAATACCATAGCATTCTACCCAAAAAGTACCTCGAACTAACGCTTATCCATCAGCAGATCACACTTGCATAGTTAAGATGCCGATAAATTTTTTTTACAATTATTTGACAACAGTTAGGAGCCAGAACTCATTTCGTATACATCAAACAATACAAATACCATAGCATTCTACCCAGAAAGTACCTAGAACTAACGCCTATCCATCAGCAGATCACACTTGCATAGTTAAGATGCCGATAAAATTTTTTTACAATTATTTGACAACAGCTAGGAGCCAGAACTCTTTTCTAACACATCAAATAATACAAATACCATAGCATTCTACCCAAAAAGTACCTAGAACTAACGCCTATCCATCAGCAGATCACACTTGCATAGTTAAGATGCCGATAAAATTTTTTTACAATTATTTGACAACAGTTAGGAGCCAGAACTCTTTTCGTATACATCAAACAATACAAATACCATAGCATTCTACCCAGAAAGTACCTAGAACTAACGCCTATCCATCAGCAGATCACACTTGCATAGTTAAGATGCCGATAAATTTTTTTTACAATTATTTGACAACAGCTAGGAGCCAGAACTCTTTTCGTATACATCAAACAATACAAATACCATAGCATTCTACCCAGAAAGTACATAGAACTAACGCCTATCCATCAGCAGATCACACTTGTATAGTTAAGATGCCGATAAAATTTTTTTACAATTATTTGACAACAGCTAGGAGCCAGAACTCTTTTCGAACACATCAAATAATACAAATACCATAGCATTCTACCCAAAAAGTACCTAGAACTAACGCCTATCCATCAGCAGATCACACTTGCATAGTTAAGATGCTGATAAATTTTTTTTACAATTATTTGACAACAGTTTGGAGCCAGAACTCTTTTCGTATACATCAAATAATACAAATACCATAGCATTCTACCCAGAAAGTACCTAGAAGTAACGCCTATCCATCAACAGATCACACTTGCATAGTTAAGATGCCGATACATTTTTTTTACAATTATTTGACAACAGCTAGGAGCCAGAACTCTTTTCGTATACATCAAACAATACAAATACCATAGCATTCTACCCAGAAAGTACCTAGAACTAACGCCTATCCATCAGCAGATCACACTTGTATAGTTAAGATGCAGATAAAATTTTTTTACAATTATTTGACAACAGCTAGGAGCCAGAACTCTTTTCGACAACATCAAATAATACAAATACCATAGCATTCTACCCAAAAAGTACCTAGATCTAACGCATATCCATCAGCAGATCACACTTGCATAGTTAAGATGCCGATACATTTTTTTTACAATTATTTGACAATAGCTAGGAACCAGAACTCTTTTCGTATACATCAAACAATACAAATACCATAGCATTCTACCCAGAAAGTACGTAGAACTAACGCCTATCCATCAGCAGATCACACTTGCATAGTTAAGATGCCGATAAATTTTGTTTACAATTATTTGACAACAGCTAGGAGCCAGAACTCTTTTCGTATACATCAAACAATACAAATACCATAGCATTTTACCCAGAAAGTACCTAGAACTAACGCCTATCCATCAGCAGACCACACTTGTATAGTTAAGATGCCGATAACATTTTTTTACAATTATTTGACAACAGCTAGGAGCCAGAACTCTTTTCGAACACATCAAATAATACAAATACCATAGCATTCTACCCAAAAAGTACCTAGAACTAACGCCTATCCATCAGCAGATCACACTTGCATAGTTAAGATGCCGATAAAATTTTTATACAATTATTTGACAACAGTTAGGAGCCAGAACTCTTTTCGTATACATCAAACAATACAAATACCATAGCATTCTACCCAGAAAGTACCTAGAACCAACCCCTATCCATCAGCAGATCACACTTGTATAGTTAAGATGCCGATAAAATTTTTTTACAATTATTTGACAACAGCTAGGAGCCAGAACTCTTTTCGAACACATCAAATAATACAAATACCATACCATTCTACCCAAAAAGTACCTAGAACTAACGCCTATCCATCAGCAGATCACACTTGCATAGTTAAGATGCCGATAAATTTTTTTTACAATTATTTGACAACAGTTAGGAGCCAGAACTCTTTTCGTGTACATCAAACAATACAAATACCATAGCATTCAACCCAGAAAGTACCCAGACCTAACGCCTATCCATCAGCAGATCACACGTGTATAGTTAAGATGCCGATAAAATTTTTTTACAATCATTTGACAACAGCTAGGAGCCAGAACTCTTTTCTAACACATCAAATAATACAAATACCATAGCATTCTACCCAAAAAGTACCTAGAACTAACGCCTATCCATCAGCAGATCACACTTGCATAGTTAAGATGCCGATAAAATTTTTTTACAATTATTTGACAACAGTTAGGAGCCAGAACTCTTTTCGTATACATCAAACAATACAAATACCATAGCATTCTACCCAGAAAGTACCTAGAACTAACGCCTATCCATCAGCAGATCACACTTGCATAGTTAAGATGCCGATAAATTTTTTTTACAATTATTTGACAACAGCTAGGAGCCAGAACTCTTTTCGTATACATCAAACAATACAAATACCATAGCATTCTACCCAGAAAGTACCTAGAACTAACGCCTATCCATCAGCAGATCACACTTGTATAGTTAAGATGCAGATAAATTTTTTTTACAATTACTTGATAAGAGCGAGGAGCCAGAACTCTTTTCGAACACATCAAATAATACAAATACCATAGCATTCTACCCAAAAAGTACCTAGAACTAACGCCTATCCATCAGCAGATCACACTTGCATAGTTAAGATGATGATAAATTTTTTTTACAATTATTTGACAACAGTTAGGAGCCAGAACTCTTTTCGTATACATCAAACAATACAAATACCATAGCATTCTACCCAGAAAGTACCTAGAACTAACGCCTATCCATCAGCAGATCACACTTGCATAGTTAAGGTGCCGATAAATTTTTTTTACAATTATTTGACAACAGCTAGGAGCCAGAACTCTTTTCGTATACATCAAACAATACAAATACCATACCATTCTACCCAGAAAGTACCTAGAACTAACGCCTATCCATCAGCAGATCACACTTGTATAGTTAAGATGCAGATAAATTTTTTTTACAATTACTTGATAAGAGCGAGGAGCCAGAACTCTTTTCGAACACATCAAATAATACAAATACCATAGCATTCTACCCAAAAAGTACCTAGAACTAACGCCTATCCATCAGCAGATCACACTTGCATAGTTAAGATGATGATAAATTTTTTTTACAATTATTTGACAACAGTTAGGAGCCAGAACTCTTTTCGTATACATCAAACAATACAAATACCATAGCATTCTACCCAGAAAGTACCTAGAAGTAACGCCTATCCATCAGCAGATCACACTTGCATAGTTAAGATGCCGATAAATTTTTTTTACACTTATTTGACAACAGCTAGGAGCCAGAACTCTTTTCGTATACATCAAACAATACAAATACCATAGCATTCTACCCAGAAAGTACCTAGAACTGACGCCTATCCATCAGCAGATCACACTTGTATAGTTAAGATGCAGATAAAATTTTTTTACAATTATTTGACAACAGTTAGGAGCCAGAACTCATTTCGTATACATCAAACAATACAAATACCATAGCATTCTACCCAGAAAGTACCTAGAACTAACGCCTATCCATCAGCAGATCACACTTGCATAGTTAAGATGCCGATAAATTTTTTTTACAATTATTTGACAACAGCTAGGAGCCAGAACTCTTTTCTAACACATCAAATAATACAAATACCATAGCATTCTACCCAAAAAGTACCTAGAACTAACGCCTATCCATCAGCAGATCACACTTGCATAGTTAAGATGCCGATAAAATTTTTTTACAATTATTTGACAACAGTTAGGAGCCAGAACTCTTTTCGTATACATCAAACAATACAAATACCATAGCATTCTACCCAGAAAGTACCTAGAAGTAACGCCTATCCATCAGCAGATCACACTTGCATAGTTAAGATGCAGATAAATTTTTTTTACACTTATTTGACAACAGCTAGGAGCCAGAACTCTTTTCGTATATATCAAACAATACAAATACCATAGCATTCTACCCAGAAAGTACCTAGAACTAACGCCTATCCATCAGCAGATCAAACTTGTATAGTTAAGATGCAGATAAAATTTTTTTACAATTATTTGACAACAGTTAGGAGCCAGAACTCATTTCGTATACATCAAACAATACAAATACCATAGCATTCTACCCAGAAAGTACCTAGAACTAACGCCTATCCATCAGCAGATCACACTTGCATAGTTAAGATGCCGATAAAATTTTTTTACAATTATTTGACAACAGCTAGGAGCCAGAACTCTTTTCTAACACATCAAATAATACAAATACCATAGCATTCTACCCAAAAAGTACCTAGAACTAACGCCTATCCATCAGCAGATCACACTTGCATAGTTAAGATGCCGATAAAATTTTTTTACAATTATTTGACAACAGTTAGGAGCCAGAACTCTTTTCGTATACATCAAACAATACAAATACCATAGCATTCTACCCAGAAAGTACCTAGAACTAACGCCTATCCATCAGCAGATCATACTTGCATAGTTAAGATGCCGATAATTTTTTTTTACTATTATTTGACAACAGCTAGGAGCCAGAACTCTTTTCGTATACATCAAAGAATACAAATACCATAGCATTCTACCCAAAAAGTACCTAGAACTAACGCCTGTCCATCAGCAGATCACACTTGCATAGTTAAGATGCCGATAACATTTTTTTACAATTATTTGAGAACAGTTAGGAGCCAGAACTCTTTTCGTATACATCAAACAATACAAATACCATAGCATTCTACCCAGAAAGTACCTAGAACTAACGCCTATCCATCAGGAGATCACACTTGCATAGTTAAGATGCCGATAAATTTGTTTTACAATTATTTGACAACAGCTAGGGGCCAGAACTCTTTTCGTATATATCAAATAATACAAATACCATAGCATTCTACGCAGAAAGTACCTAGAACTAACGCCTATCCATCGGCAGATCACACTTGTATAGTTAAGATGCCGATAAAATTTTTTTACAATTATTTGACAACAGCTAGGAGCCAGAACTCTTTTCGACAACATCAAATAATACAAATACCATAGCATTCTACCCAAAAAGTACCTAAAACTAAAGCCCATCCATCAGCAGATCACCCTTGCATAGTTAAGATGCCGATAAAATTTTTTTACAATTATTTGACAACAGTTAGGAGCCAGAACTCTTTTCGTATACATCAAACAATACAAATACCATAGCATTCTACCCAGAAAGTACCTAGAACTAACGCTTATCCATCAGCAGATCACACTTGCATAGTTAAGATGCCGATAAATTTTGTTTACAATTATTTGACAACAGCTAGGAGCCAGAACTCTTTTCGTATACATCAAACAATACAAATACCATAGCATTCTACCCAGAAAGTACCTAGAACTAACGCCTATCCATCAGCAGATCACACTTGTATAGTTAAGATGCCGATAACATTTTTTTACAATTATTTGACAACAGCTAGGAGCCAGAACTCTTTTCGAACACATCAAATAATACAAATACCATAGCATTCTACCCAAAAAGTACCTAGAACTAACGCCTATCCATCAGCAGATCACACTTGCATAGTTAAGATGCCGATAAAATTTTTGTACAATTATTTGACAACAGTTAGGAGCCAGAACTCTTTTCGTATACATCAAACAATACAAATACCATAGCATTCTACCCAGAAAGTACCTAGAACTAACGCCTATCCATCAGCAGATCACACTTGTATAGTTAAGATGCCGATAAAATTTTTTTACAATTATTTGACAACAGCTAGGAGCCAGAACTCTTTTCGAACACATCAAATAATACAAATACCATACCATTCTACCCAAAAAGTACCTAGAACTAACGCCTATCCATCAGCAGATCACACTTGCATAGTTAAGATGCCGATAAAATTTTTTTACAATTATTTGACAACAGTTAGGAGCCAGAACTCTTTTCGTGTACATCAAACAATACAAATACCATAGCATTCAACCCAGAAAGTACCCAGACCTAACGCCTATCCATCAGCAGATCACACTTGTATAGTTAAGATGCCGATAACATTTTTTTACAATCATTTGACAACAGCTAGGAGCCAGAACTCTTTTCTAACACATCAAATAATACAAATACCATAGCATTCTACCCAAAAAGTACCTAGAACTAACGCCTATCCATCAGCAGATCACACTTGCATAGTTAAGATGCCGATAAAATTTTTTTACAATTATTTGACAACAGTTAGGAGCCAGAACTCTTTTCGTATACATCAAACAATACAAATACCATAGCATTCTACCCAGAAAGTACCTAGAACTAACGCCTATCCATCAGCAGATCACACTTGCATAGTTAAGATGCCGATAAATTTTTTTTACAATTATTTGACAACAGCTAGGAGCCAGAACTCTTTTCGAATACATCAAACAATACAAATACCATAGCATTCTACCCAGAAAGTACCTAGAACTAACGCCTATCCATCAGCAGATCACACTTGTATAGTTAAGATGCAGATAAAATTTTTTTACAATTATTTGATAAGAGCTAGGAGCCAGAACTCTTTTCGAACACATCAAATAATACAAATACCATAGCATTCTACCCAAAAAGTACCTAGAACTAACGCCTATCCATCAGCAGATCACACTTGCATAGTTAAGATGCTGATAAATTTTTTTTACAATTATTTGACAACAGTTAGGAGCCAGAACTCTTTTCGTATACATCAAACAATACAAATACCATAGCATTCTACCCAGAAAGTACCTAGAAGTAACGCCTATCCATCAGCAGATCACACTTGCATAGTTAAGATGCCGATAAATTTTTTTTACACTTATTTGACAACAGCTAGGAGCCAGAACTCTTTTCGTATACATCAAACAATACAAATACCATAGCATTCTACCCAGAAAGTACCTAGAACTAACGCCTATCCATCAGCAGATCACACTTGTATAGTTAAGATGCAGATAAAATTTTTTTACAATTATTTGACAACAGTTAGGAGCCAGAACTCATTTCGTATACATCAAACAATACAAATACCATAGCATTCTACCCAGAAAGTACCTAGAACTAACGCCTATCCATCAGCAGATCACACTTGCATAGTTAAGATGCCGATAAATTTTTTTTACAATTATTTGACAACAGCTAGGAGCCAGAACTCTTTTCTAACACATCAAATAATACAAATACCATAGCATTCTACCCAAAAAGTACCTAGAACTAACGCCTATCCATCAGCAGATCACACTTGCATAGTTAAGATGCCGATAAAATTTGTTTACAATTATTTGACAACAGTTAGGAGCCAGAACTCTTTTCGTATACATCAAACAATACAAATACCATAGCATTCTACCCAGAAAGTACCTAGAAGTAACGCCTATCCATCAGCAGATCACACTTGCATAGTTAAGATGCAGATAAATTTTTTTTACACTTATTTGACAACAGCTAGGAGCCAGAACTCTTTTCGTATATATCAAACAATACAAATACCATAGCATTCTACCCAGAAAGTACCTAGAACTAACGCCTATCCATCAGCAGATCACACTTGCATAGTTAAGATGCCGATAAATTTTTTTTACAATTATTTGACAACAGCTAGGAGCCAGAACTCTTTTCGTATACATCAATTAATACAAATACCGTAGCATTCTACCCAGAAAGTACCTAGAACTAACACCTATCCATCAGCAGATCACACTTGTATAGTTAAGATGCCGATAAAATTTGTTTACAATTATTTGACAACAGCTAGGAGCCAGAACTCTTTTCGAACACATCAAATAATACAAATACCATAGCATTCTACCCAAAAAGTACCTAGAACTAACGCCTATCCATCAGCAGATCACACTTGCATAGTTAAGATGCCGATAAAATTTTTTTACAATTATTTGACAACAGTTAGGAGCCAGAACTCTTTTCGTATACATCAAACAATACAAATACCATAGCATTCTACCCAGAAAGTACCTAGAACTAACGCCGATCCATCAGCAGATCACACTTGCATAGTTAAGATGCCGATAAATTTTTTTTACAATTATTTGACAACAGCTAGGAGCCAGAACTCTTTTCGTATACATCGAACAATACAAATACCATAGCATTCTACCCAGAAAGTACCTAGAACTAACGCCTATCCATCAGCAGATCACACTTGTATAGTTAAGATGCCGATAAAATTTTTTTACAATTATTTGACAACAGCTAGGAGCCAGAACTCTTTTCGAACACATCAAATAATACAAATACCATAGCATTCTACCCAAAAAGTACCTAGAACTAACGCCTATCCATCAGCAGATCACACTTGCATAGTTAAGATGCTGATAAATTTTTTTTACAATTATTTGACAACAGTTAGGAGCCAGAACTCTTTTCGTATACATCAAACAATACAAATACCATAGCATTCTACCCAGAAAGTACCTAGAAGTAACGCCTATCCATCAGCAGATCACACTTGCATAGTTAAGATGCCGATACATTTTTTTTACAATTATTTGACAACAGCTAGGACCCAGAACTCTTTTCGTATACATCAAACAATACAAATACCATAGCATTCTACCCAGAAAGTACCTAGAACTAACGCCTATCCATCAGCAGATCACACTTGTATAGTTAAGATGCAGATAAAATTTTTTTACAATTATTTGACAACAGCTAGGAGCCAGAACTCTTTTCGACAACATCAAATAATACAAATACCATAGCATTCTACCCAGAAAGTACCTAGATCTAACGCATATCCATCAGCAGATCACACTTGCATAGTTAAGATGCCGATACATTTTTTTTACAATTATTTGACAACAGCTAGGAACCAGAACTCTTTTCGTATACATCAAACAATACAAATACCATAGTATTCTACCCAGAAAGTACCTAGAACTAACGCCTATCCATCAGCAGATCACACTTGCATAGTTAAGATGCCGATAAAATTTTTTTACAATTATTTGACAACAGCTAGGAGCCAGAACTCTTTTCGTATACATCGAACAATAGAAATACCATAGCATTCTACCCAGAAAGTACCTAGAACTAACGCCTATCCATCAGCAGATCACACTTGTATAGTTAAGATGCCGATAAAATTTTTTTACAATTATTTGACAACAGCTAGGAGCCAGAACTCTTTTCGAACACATCAAATAATACAAATACCATAGCATTCTACCCAAAAAGTACCTAGAACTAACGCCTATCCATCAGCAGATCACACTTGCATAGTTAAGATGCTGATAAATGTTTTTTACAATTATTTGACAACAGTTAGGAGCCAGAACTCTTTTCGTATACATCAAACAATACAAATACCATAGCATTCTACCCAGAAAGTACCTAGAAGTAACGCCTATCCATCAGCAGATCACACTTGCCTAGTTAAGATGCCGATACATTTTTTTTACAATTATTTGACAACAGCTAGGAACCAGAACTCTTTTCGTATACATCAAACAATACAAATAGCATAGCATTCTACCCAGAAAGTACCTAGAACTAACGCCTATCCATCAGCAGATCACACTTGTATAGTTAAGATGCAGATAAAATTTTTTTACAATTATTTGACAACAGCTAGGAGCCAGAACTCTTTTCGACAACATCAAATAATACAAATACCATAGCATTCTACCCAAAAAGTACCTAGATCTAACGCATATCCATCAGCAGATCACACTTGCATAGTTAAGATGCCGATACATTTTTTTTACAATTATTTGACAACAGCTAGGAACCAGAACTCTTTTCGTATACATCAAACAATACAAATACCATAGCATTCTACCCAGAAAGTACCTAGAACTAACGCCTATCCATCAGCAGATCACACTTGTATAGTTAAGGTGCCGATAAAATTTTTTTACAATTATTTGACAACAGCTAGGAGCCAGAACTCTTTTCGAACACATCAAATAATACAAATACCATAGCATTCTACCCTAAAAGTACCCAGAACGAACGCCTATCCATCAGCAGATCACATTTGCATAGTTAAGATGCCGATGAATTTTTTTTACAATTATTTGACAACAGCTAGGAGCCAGAACTCTTTTCGTATACATCAAACAATACAACTACCATAGCATTCTACCCAGAAAGTACCTAGAACTAACGCCTATCCATCAGCAGATCACACATGCGTAGTTAAGATGCCGATAAGTTTTTTTTACAATTATTTGACAACAGCTAGGAGCCAGAACTCTTTTCGTATACATCAAATAATACAAATACCATAGCATTCTACCCAAAAAGTACCTCGAACTAACGCTTATCCATCAGCAGATCACACTTGCATAGTTAAGATGCCGATAAATTTTTTTTACAATTATTTGACAACAGTTAGGAGCCAGAACTCATTTCGTATACATCAAACAATACAAATACCATAGCATTCTACCCAGAAAGTACCTAGAACTAACGCCTATCCATCAGCAGATCACACTTGCATAGTTAAGATGCCGATAAAATTTTTTTACAATTATTTGACAACAGCTAGGAGCCAGAACTCTTTTCTAACACATCAAATAATACAAATACCATAGCATTCTACCCAAAAAGTACCTAGAACTAACGCCTATCCATCAGCAGATCACACTTGCATAGTTAAGATGCCGATAAAATTTTTTTACAATTATTTGACAACAGTTAGGAGCCAGAACTCTTTTCGTATACATCAAACAATACAAATACCATAGCATTCTACCCAGAAAGTACCTAGAACTAACGCCTATCCATCAGCAGATCACACTTGCATAGTTAAGATGCCGATAAATTTTTTTTACAATTATTTGACAACAGCTAGGAGCCAGAACTCTTTTCGTATACATCAAACAATACAAATACCATAGCATTCTACCCAGAAAGTACATAGAACTAACGCCTATCCATCAGCAGATCACACTTGTATAGTTAAGATGCCGATAAAATTTTTTTACAATTATTTGACAACAGCTAGGAGCCAGAACTCTTTTCGAACACATCAAATAATACAAATACCATAGCATTCTACCCAAAAAGTACCTAGAACTAACGCCTATCCATCAGCAGATCACACTTGCATAGTTAAGATGCTGATAAATTTTTTTTACAATTATTTGACAACAGTTTGGAGCCAGAACTCTTTTCGTATACATCAAATAATACAAATACCATAGCATTCTACCCAGAAAGTACCTAGAAGTAACGCCTATCCATCAACAGATCACACTTGCATAGTTAAGATGCCGATACATTTTTTTTACAATTATTTGACAACAGCTAGGAGCCAGAACTCTTTTCGTATACATCAAACAATACAAATACCATAGCATTCTACCCAGAAAGTACCTAGAACTAACGCCTATCCATCAGCAGATCACACTTGTATAGTTAAGATGCAGATAAAATTTTTTTACAATTATTTGACAACAGCTAGGAGCCAGAACTCTTTTCGACAACATCAAATAATACAAATACCATAGCATTCTACCCAAAAAGTACCTAGATCTAACGCATATCCATCAGCAGATCACACTTGCATAGTTAAGATGCCGATACATTTTTTTTACAATTATTTGACAATAGCTAGGAACCAGAACTCTTTTCGTATACATCAAACAATACAAATACCATAGCATTCTACCCAGAAAGTACGTAGAACTAACGCCTATCCATCAGCAGATCACACTTGCATAGTTAAGATGCCGATAAATTTTGTTTACAATTATTTGACAACAGCTAGGAGCCAGAACTCTTTTCGTATACATCAAACAATACAAATACCATAGCATTTTACCCAGAAAGTACCTAGAACTAACGCCTATCCATCAGCAGACCACACTTGTATAGTTAAGATGCCGATAACATTTTTTTACAATTATTTGACAACAGCTAGGAGCCAGAACTCTTTTCGAACACATCAAATAATACAAATACCATAGCATTCTACCCAAAAAGTACCTAGAACTAACGCCTATCCATCAGCAGATCACACTTGCATAGTTAAGATGCCGATAAAATTTTTATACAATTATTTGACAACAGTTAGGAGCCAGAACTCTTTTCGTATACATCAAACAATACAAATACCATAGCATTCTACCCAGAAAGTACCTAGAACCAACCCCTATCCATCAGCAGATCACACTTGTATAGTTAAGATGCCGATAAAATTTTTTTACAATTATTTGACAACAGCTAGGAGCCAGAACTCTTTTCGAACACATCAAATAATACAAATACCATACCATTCTACCCAAAAAGTACCTAGAACTAACGCCTATCCATCAGCAGATCACACTTGCATAGTTAAGATGCCGATAAATTTTTTTTACAATTGTTTGACAACAGTTAGGAGCCAGAACTCTTTTCGTGTACATCAAACAATACAAATACCATAGCATTCAACCCAGAAAGTACCCAGACCTAACGCCTATCCATCAGCAGATCACACGTGTATAGTTAAGATGCCGATAAAATTTTTTTACAATCATTTGACAACAGCTAGGAGCCAGAACTCTTTTCTAACACATCAAATAATACAAATACCATAGCATTCTACCCAAAAAGTACCTAGAACTAACGCCTATCCATCAGCAGATCACACTTGCATAGTTAAGATGCCGATAAAATTTTTTTACAATTATTTGACAACAGTTAGGAGCCAGAACTCTTTTCGTATACATCAAACAATACAAATACCATAGCATTCTACCCAGAAAGTACCTAGAACTAACGCCTATCCATCAGCAGATCACACTTGCATAGTTAAGATGCCGATAAATTTTTTTTACAATTATTTGACAACAGCTAGGAGCCAGAACTCTTTTCGTATACATCAAACAATACAAATACCATAGCATTCTACCCAGAAAGTACCTAGAACTAACGCCTATCCATCAGCAGATCACACTTGTATAGTTAAGATGCAGATAAATTTTTTTTACAATTACTTGATAAGAGCGAGGAGCCAGAACTCTTTTCGAACACATCAAATAATACAAATACCATAGCATTCTACCCAAAAAGTACCTAGAACTAACGCCTATCCATCAGCAGATCACACTTGCATAGTTAAGATGATGATAAATTTTTTTTACAATTATTTGACAACAGTTAGGAGCCAGAACTCTTTTCGTATACATCAAACAATACAAATACCATAGCATTCTACCCAGAAAGTACCTAGAACTAACGCCTATCCATCAGCAGATCACACTTGCATAGTTAAGATGCCGATAAATTTTTTTTACAATTATTTGACAACAGCTAGGAGCCAGAACTCTTTTCGTATACATCAAACAATACAAATACCATACCATTCTACCCAGAAAGTACCTAGAACTAACGCCTATCCATCAGCAGATCACACTTGTATAGTTAAGATGCAGATAAATTTTTTTTACAATTACTTGATAAGAGCGAGGAGCCAGAACTCTTTTCGAACACATCAAATAATACAAATACCATAGCATTCTACCCAAAAAGTACCTAGAACTAACGCCTATCCATCAGCAGATCACACTTGCATAGTTAAGATGATGATAAATTTTTTTTACAATTATTTGACAACAGTTAGGAGCCAGAACTCTTTTCGTATACATCAAACAATACAAATACCATAGCATTCTACCCAGAAAGTACCTAGAAGTAACGCCTATCCATCAGCAGATCACACTTGCATAGTTAAGATGCCGATAAATTTTTTTTACACTTATTTGACAACAGCTAGGAGCCAGAACTCTTTTCGTATACATCAAACAATACAAATACCATAGCATTCTACCCAGAAAGTACCTAGAACTGACGCCTATCCATCAGCAGATCACACTTGTATAGTTAAGATGCAGATAAAATTTTTTTACAATTATTTGACAACAGTTAGGAGCCAGAACTCATTTCGTATACATCAAACAATACAAATACCATAGCATTCTACCCAGAAAGTACCTAGAACTAACGCCTATCCATCAGCAGATCACACTTGCATAGTTAAGATGCCGATAAATTTTTTTTACAATTATTTGACAACAGCTAGGAGCCAGAACTCTTTTCTAACACATCAAATAATACAAATACCATAGCATTCTACCCAAAAAGTACCTAGAACTAACGCCTATCCATCAGCAGATCACACTTGCATAGTTAAGATGCCGATAAAATTTTTTTACAATTATTTGACAACAGTTAGGAGCCAGAACTCTTTTCGTATACATCAAACAATACAAATACCATAGCATTCTACCCAGAAAGTACCTAGAAGTAACGCCTATCCATCAGCAGATCACACTTGCATAGTTAAGATGCAGATAAATTTTTTTTACACTTATTTGACAACAGCTAGGAGCCAGAACTCTTTTCGTATATATCAAACAATACAAATACCATAGCATTCTACCCAGAAAGTACCTAGAACTAACGCCTATCCATCAGCAGATCAAACTTGTATAGTTAAGATGCAGATAAAATTTTTTTACAATTATTTGACAACAGTTAGGAGCCAGAACTCATTTCGTATACATCAAACAATACAAATACCATAGCATTCTACCCAGAAAGTACCTAGAACTAACGCCTATCCATCAGCAGATCACACTTGCATAGTTAAGATGCCGATAAAATTTTTTTACAATTATTTGACAACAGCTAGGAGCCAGAACTCTTTTCTAACACATCAAATAATACAAATACCATAGCATTCTACCCAAAAAGTACCTAGAACTAACGCCTATCCATCAGCAGATCACACTTGCATAGTTAAGATGCCGATAAAATTTTTTTACAATTATTTGACAACAGTTAGGAGCCAGAACTCTTTTCGTATACATCAAACAATACAAATACCATAGCATTCTACCCAGAAAGTACCTAGAACTAACGCCTATCCATCAGCAGATCATACTTGCATAGTTAAGATGCCGATAATTTTTTTTTACTATTATTTGACAACAGCTAGGAGCCAGAACTCTTTTCGTATACATCAAAGAATACAAATACCATAGCATTCTACCCAAAAAGTACCTAGAACTAACGCCTGTCCATCAGCAGATCACACTTGCATAGTTAAGATGCCGATAACATTTTTTTACAATTATTTGAGAACAGTTAGGAGCCAGAACTCTTTTCGTATACATCAAACAATACAAATACCATAGCATTCTACCCAGAAAGTACCTAGAACTAACGCCTATCCATCAGGAGATCACACTTGCATAGTTAAGATGCCGATAAATTTGTTTTACAATTATTTGACAACAGCTAGGGGCCAGAACTCTTTTCGTATATATCAAATAATACAAATACCATAGCATTCTACGCAGAAAGTACCTAGAACTAACGCCTATCCATCGGCAGATCACACTTGTATAGTTAAGATGCCGATAAAATTTTTTTACAATTATTTGACAACAGCTAGGAGCCAGAACTCTTTTCGACAACATCAAATAATACAAATACCATAGCATTCTACCCAAAAAGTACCTAAAACTAAAGCCCATCCATCAGCAGATCACCCTTGCATAGTTAAGATGCCGATAAAATTTTTTTACAATTATTTGACAACAGTTAGGAGCCAGAACTCTTTTCGTATACATCAAACAATACAAATACCATAGCATTCTACCCAGAAAGTACCTAGAACTAACGCTTATCCATCAGCAGATCACACTTGCATAGTTAAGATGCCGATAAATTTTGTTTACAATTATTTGACAACAGCTAGGAGCCAGAACTCTTTTCGTATACATCAAACAATACAAATACCATAGCATTCTACCCAGAAAGTACCTAGAACTAACGCCTATCCATCAGCAGATCACACTTGTATAGTTAAGATGCCGATAACATTTTTTTACAATTATTTGACAACAGCTAGGAGCCAGAACTCTTTTCGAACACATCAAATAATACAAATACCATAGCATTCTACCCAAAAAGTACCTAGAACTAACGCCTATCCATCAGCAGATCACACTTGCATAGTTAAGATGCCGATAAAATTTTTTTACAATTATTTGACAACAGTTAGGAGCCAGAACTCTTTTCGTATACATCAAACAATACAAATACCATAGCATTCTACCCAGAAAGTACCTAGAACTAACGCCTATCCATCAGCAGATCACACTTGTATAGTTAAGATGCCGATAAAATTTTTTTACAATTATTTGACAACAGCTAGGAGCCAGAACTCTTTTCGAACACATCAAATAATACAAATACCATACCATTCTACCCAAAAAGTACCTAGAACTAACGCCTATCCATCAGCAGATCACACTTGCATAGTTAAGATGCCGATAAAATTTTTTTACAATTATTTGACAACAGTTAGGAGCCAGAACTCTTTTCGTGTACATCAAACAATACAAATACCATAGCATTCAACCCAGAAAGTACCCAGACCTAACGCCTATCCATCAGCAGATCACACTTGTATAGTTAAGATGCCGATAAATTTTTTTTACAATCATTTGACAACAGCTAGGAGCCAGAACTCTTTTCTAACACATCAAATAATACAAATACCATAGCATTCTACCCAAAAAGTACCTAGAACTAACGCCTATCCATCAGCAGATCACACTTGCATAGTTAAGATGCCGATAAAATTTTTTTACAATTATTTGACAACAGTTAGGAGCCAGAACTCTTTTCGTATACATCAAACAATACAAATACCATAGCATTCTACCCAGAAAGTACCTAGAACTAACGCCTATCCATCAGCAGATCACACTTGCATAGTTAAGATGCCGATAAATTTTTTTTACAATTATTTGACAACAGCTAGGAGCCAGAACTCTTTTCGAATACATCAAACAATACAAATACCATAGCATTCTACCCAGAAAGTACCTAGAACTAACGCCTATCCATCAGCAGATCACACTTGTATAGTTAAGATGCAGATAAAATTTTTTTACAATTATTTGATAAGAGCTAGGAGCCAGAACTCTTTTCGAACACATCAAATAATACAAATACCATAGCATTCTACCCAAAAAGTACCTAGAACTAACGCCTATCCATCAGCAGATCACACTTGCATAGTTAAGATGCTGATAAATTTTTTTTACAATTATTTGACAACAGTTAGGAGCCAGAACTCTTTTCGTATACATCAAACAATACAAATACCATAGCATTCTACCCAGAAAGTACCTAGAAGTAACGCCTATCCATCAGCAGATCACACTTGCATAGTTAAGATGCCGATAAATTTTTTTTACACTTATTTGACAACAGCTAGGAGCCAGAACTCTTTTCGTATACATCAAACAATACAAATACCATAGCATTCTACCCAGAAAGTACCTAGAACTAACGCCTATCCATCAGCAGATCACACTTGTATAGTTAAGATGCAGATAAAATTTTTTTACAATTATTTGACAACAGTTAGGAGCCAGAACTCATTTCGTATACATCAAACAATACAAATACCATAGCATTGTACCCAGAAAGTACCTAGAACTAACGCCTATCCATCAGCAGATCACACTTGCATAGTTAAGATGCCGATAAATTTTTTTTACAATTATTTGACAACAGCTAGGAGCCAGAACTCTTTTCTAACACATCAAATAATACAAATACCATAGCATTCTACCCAAAAAGTACCTAGAACTAACGCCTATCCATCAGCAGATCACACTTGCATAGTTAAGATGCCGATAAAATTTGTTTACAATTATTTGACAACAGTTAGGAGCCAGAACTCTTTTCGTATACATCAAACAATACAAATACCATAGCATTCTACCCAGAAAGTACCTAGAAGTAACGCCTATCCATCAGCAGATCACACTTGCATAGTTAAGATGCAGATAAATTTTTTTTACACTTATTTGACAACAGCTAGGAGCCAGAACTCTTTTCGTATATATCAAACAATACAAATACCATAGCATTCTACCCAGAAAGTACCTAGAACTAACGCCTATCCATCAGCAGATCACACTTGCATAGTTAAGATGCCGATAAATTTTTTTTACAATTATTTGACAACAGCTAGGAGCCAGAACTCTTTTCGTATACATCAATTAATACAAATACCGTAGCATTCTACCCAGAAAGTACCTAGAACTAACGCCTATCCATCAGCAGATCACACTTGTATAGTTAAGATGCCGATAAAATTTGTTTACAATTATTTGACAACAGCTAGGAGCCAGAACTCTTTTCGAACACATCAAATAATACAAATACCATAGCATTCTACCCAAAAAGTACCTAGAACTAACGCCTATCCATCAGCAGATCACACTTGCATAGTTAAGATGCCGATAAAATTTTTTTACAATTATTTGACAACAGTTAGGAGCCAGAACTCTTTTCGTATACATCAAACAATACAAATACCATAGCATTCTACCCAGAAAGTACCTAGAACTAACGCCGATCCATCAGCAGATCACACTTGCATAGTTAAGATGCCGATAAATTTTTTTTACAATTATTTGACAACAGCTAGGAGCCAGAACTCTTTTCGTATACATCGAACAATACAAATACCATAGCATTCTACCCAGAAAGTACCTAGAACTAACGCCTATCCATCAGCAGATCAGACTTGTATAGTTAAGATGCCGATAAAATTTTTTTACAATTATTTGACAACAGCTAGGAGCCAGAACTCTTTTCGAACACATCAAATAATACAAATACCATAGCATTCTACCCAAAAAGTACCTAGAACTAACGCCTATCCATCAGCAGATCACACTTGCATAGTTAAGATGCTGATAAATTTTTTTTACAATTATTTGACAACAGTTAGGAGCCAGAACTCTTTTCGTATACATCAAACAATACAAATACCATAGCATTCTACCCAGAAAGTACCTAGAAGTAACGCCTATCCATCAGCAGATCACACTTGCATAGTTAAGATGCCGATAAATTTTTTTTACACTTATTTGACAACAGCTAGGAGCCAGAACTCTTTTCGTATACATCAAACAATACAAATACCATAGCATTCTACCCAGAAAGTACCTAGAACTAACGCCTATCCATCAGCAGATCACACTTGTATAGTTAAGATGCAGATAAAATTTTTTTACAATTATTTGACAACAGTTAGGAGCCAGAACTCATTTCGTATACATCAAACAATACAAATACCATAGCATTGTACCCAGAAAGTACCTAGAACTAACGCCTATCCATCAGCAGATCACACTTGCATAGTTAAGATGCCGATAAATTTTTTTTACAATTATTTGACAACAGCTAGGAGCCAGAACTCTTTTCTAACACATCAAATAATACAAATACCATAGCATTCTACCCAAAAAGTACCTAGAACTAACGCCTATCCATCAGCAGATCACACTTGCATAGTTAAGATGCCGATAAAATTTGTTTACAATTATTTGACAACAGTTAGGAGCCAGAACTCTTTTCGTATACATCAAACAATACAAATACCATAGCATTCTACCCAGAAAGTACCTAGAAGTAACGCCTATCCATCAGCAGATCACACTTGCATAGTTAAGATGCAGATAAATTTTTTTTACACTTATTTGACAACAGCTAGGAGCCAGAACTCTTTTCGTATATATCAAACAATACAAATACCATAGCATTCTACCCAGAAAGTACCTAGAACTAACGCCTATCCATCAGCAGATCACACTTGCATAGTTAAGATGCCGATAAATTTTTTTTACAATTATTTGACAACAGCTAGGAGCCAGAACTCTTTTCGTATACATCAATTAATACAAATACCGTAGCATTCTACCCAGAAAGTACCTAGAACTAACGCCTATCCATCAGCAGATCACACTTGTATAGTTAAGATGCCGATAAAATTTGTTTACAATTATTTGACAACAGCTAGGAGCCAGAACTCTTTTCGAACACATCAAATAATACAAATACCATAGCATTCTACCCAAAAAGTACCTAGAACTAACGCCTATCCATCAGCAGATCACACTTGCATAGTTAAGATGCCGATAAAATTTTTTTACAATTATTTGACAACAGTTAGGAGCCAGAACTCTTTTCGTATACATCAAACAATACAAATACCATAGCATTCTACCCAGAAAGTACCTAGAACTAACGCCGATCCATCAGCAGATCACACTTGCATAGTTAAGATGCCGATAAATTTTTTTTACAATTATTTGACAACAGCTAGGAGCCAGAACTCTTTTCGTATACATCGAACAATACAAATACCATAGCATTCTACCCAGAAAGTACCTAGAACTAACGCCTATCCATCAGCAGATCAGACTTGTATAGTTAAGATGCCGATAAAATTTTTTTACAATTATTTGACAACAGCTAGGAGCCAGAACTCTTTTCGAACACATCAAATAATACAAATACCATAGCATTCTACCCAAAAAGTACCTAGAACTAACGCCTATCCATCAGCAGATCACACTTGCATAGTTAAGATGCTGATAAATTTTTTTTACAATTATTTGACAACAGTTAGGAGCCAGAACTCTTTTCGTATACATCAAACAATACAAATACCATAGCATTCTACCCAGAAAGTACCTAGAAGTAACGCCTATCCATCAGCAGATCACACTTGCCTAGTTAAGATGCCGATACATTTTTTTTACAATTATTTGACAACAGCTAGGAACCAGAACTCTTTTCGTATACATCAAACAATACAAATAGCATAGCATTCTACCCAGAAAGTACCTAGAACTAACGCCTATCCATCAGCAGATCACACTTGTATAGTTAAGATGCAGATAAAATTTTTTTACAATTATTTGACAACAGCTAGGAGCCAGAACTCTTTTCGACAACATCAAATAATACAAATACCATAGCATTCTAACCAAAAAGTACCTAGATCTAACGCATATCCATCAGCAGATCACACTTGCATAGTTAAGATGCCGATACATTTTTTTTACAATTATTTGACAACAGCTAGGAACCAGAACTCTTTTCGTATACATCAAACAATACAAATACCATAGCATTCTACCCAGAAAGTACCTAGAACTAACGCCTATCCATCAGCAGATCACACTTGTATAGTTAAGGTGCCGATAAAATTTTTTTACAATTATTTGACAACAGCTAGGAGCCAGAACTCTTTTCGAACACATCAAATAATACAAATACCATAGCATTCTACCCTAAAAGTACCCAGAACGAACGCCTATCCATCAGCAGATCACACTTGCATAGTTAAGATGCCGATGAATTTTTTTTACAATTATTTGACAACAGCTAGGAGCCAGAACTCTTTTCGTATACATCAAACAATACAACTACCATAGCATTCTACCCAGAAAGTACCTAGAACTAACGCCTATCCATCAGCAGATCACACATGCGTAGTTAAGATGCCGATAAGTTTTTTTTACAATTATTTGACAACAGCTAGGAGCCAGAACTCTTTTCGTATACATCAAATAATACAAATACCATAGCATTCTACCCAAAAAGTACCTCGAACTAACGCTTATCCATCAGCAGATCACACTTGCATAGTTAAGATGCCGATAAATTTTTTTTACAATTATTTGACAACAGTTAGGAGCCAGAACTCATTTCGTATACATCAAACAATACAAATACCATAGCATTCTACCCAGAAAGTACCTAGAACTAACGCCTATCCATCAGCAGATCACACTTGCATAGTTAAGATGCCGATAAAATTTTTTTACAATTATTTGACAACAGCTAGGAGCCAGAACTCTTTTCTAACACATCAAATAATACAAATACCATAGCATTCTACCCAAAAAGTACCTAGAACTAACGCCTATCCATCAGCAGATCACACTTGCATAGTTAAGATGCCGATAAAATTTTTTTACAATTATTTGACAACAGTTAGGAGCCAGAACTCTTTTCGTATACATCAAACAATACAAATACCATAGCATTCTACCCAGAAAGTACCTAGAACTAACGCCTATCCATCAGCAGATCACACTTGCATAGTTAAGATGCCGATAAATTTTTTTTACAATTATTTGACAACAGCTAGGAGCCAGAACTCTTTTCGTATACATCAAACAATACAAATACCATAGCATTCTACCCAGAAAGTACATAGAACTAACGCCTATCCATCAGCAGATCACACTTGTATAGTTAAGATGCCGATAAAATTTTTTTACAATTATTTGACAACAGCTAGGAGCCAGAACTCTTTTCGAACACATCAAATAATACAAATACCATAGCATTCTACCCAAAAAGTACCTAGAACTAACGCCTATCCATCAGTAGATCACACTTGCATAGTTAAGATGCTGATAAATTTTTTTTACAATTATTTGACAACAGTTTGGAGCCAGAACTCTTTTCGTATACATCAAATAATACAAATACCATAGCATTCTACCCAGAAAGTACCTAGAAGTAACGCCTATCCATCAGCAGATCACACTTGCATAGTTAAGATGCCGATACATTTTTTTTACAATTATTTGACAACAGTTAGGAGCCAGAACTCTTTTCGTATACATCAAACAATACAAATACCATAGCATTCTACCCAGAAAGTACCTAGAACTAACGCCTATCCTTCGGCAGATCACACTTGTATAGTTAAGATGCTGATAAAATTTTTTTACAATTATTTGACAACAGCTAGGAGCCAGAACTCTTTTCGACAACATCAAATAATACAAATACCATAGCATTCTACCCAAAAAGTAACTAGAACTAACGCCTATCCTTCAGCAGATCACACTTGCATAGTTAAGATGCCGATAAAAATTTTTTACAATTATTTGACAACAGTTAGGAGCCAGAACTCTTTTCGTATACATCAAACAATACAAATACCATAGCATTCTACCCAGAAAGTACGTAGAACTAACGCCTATCCATCAGCAGATCACACTTGCATAGTTAAGATGCCGATAAATTTTGTTTACAATTATTTGACAACAGCTAGGAGCCAGAACTCTTTTCGTATACATCAAACAATACAAATACCATAGCATTTTACCCAGAAAGTACCTAGAACTAACGCCTATCCATCAGCAGACCACACTTGTATAGTTAAGATGCCGATAAATTTTTTTTACAATTATTTGACAACAGCTAGGAGCCAGAACTCTTTTCGAACACATCAAATAATACAAATACCATAGCATTCTACCCAAAAAGTACCTAGAACTAACGCCTATCCATCAGCAGATCACACTTGCATAGTTAAGATGCCGATAACATTTTTTTACAATTATTTGACAACAGTTAGGAGCCAGAACTCTTTTCGTATACATTAAACAATACAAATACCATAGCATTCTACCCAGAAAGTACCTAGAACTAACGCCTATCCATCAGCAGATCACACTTGCGTAGTTAAGATGCCGATAAGTTTTTTTTACAATTATTTGACAACAGCTAGGAGCCAGAACTCTTTTCGTATACATCAAATAATACAAATACCATAGCATTCTACCCAAAAAGTACCTCGAACTAACGCTTATCCATCAGCAGATCACACTTGCATAGTTAAGATGCCGATAAATTTTTTTTACAATTATTTGACAACAGTTAGGAGCCAGAACTCTTTTCGTATACATCAAACAATACAACTACCATAGCATTCTACCCAGAAAGTACCTAGAACTAACGCCTATCCATCAGCAGATCACACTTGCATAGTTAAGATGCCGATAAATGTTTTTTACAATTATTTGACAACAGTTAGGAGCCAGAACTCTTTTCGTATACATCAAACAATACAAATAGCATAGCATTCTACCCAGAAAGTACCTAGAACTAACGCTTATCCATCAGCAGATCACACTTGCATAGTTAAGATGCCGATAATTTTTTTTTACAATTATTTGACAAAAGTTAGGAGCCAGAACTCTTTTCGTATACATCAAACAATACAAATACCATAGCATCGTACCCAGAAAGTACCTATAACTAACGCCTATCCATCAGCAGTTCACACTTGCATAGTTAAGATGCCGATAAATTTTTTTTACAATTATTTGACAACAGCTAGGAGCCAGAACTCTTTTCGTATACATCAAACAATACAAATGCCATAGCTTTCTACCCAGAAAGTACCTAGAACTAACGCCTATCCATCAGCAGATCACACTTGTATAGTTAAGATGCCGATAAAATTTTTTTACAATTATTTGACAACAGCTAGGAGCCAGAACTCTTTTCGAACACATCAAATAATACAAATACCATAGCATTCTACCCAAAAAGTACCTAGAAGTAACGCTTATCCATCAGCAGATCACACTTGCATAGTTAAGATGCCGATAAAATTTTTTTACAATTATTTGACAACAGCTAGGAGCCAGAACTCTTTTCGTATACATCAAACAATACAAATACCATAGCATTCTACCCAGAAAGTACCTAGAACTAACGCCTATCCATCAGCAGATCACACTTGTATAGTTAAGATGCCGATAAAATTTGTTTACAATTATTTGACAACAGCTAGGAGCCAGAACTCTTTTCGAACACATCAAATAATACAAATACCATAGCATTCTACCCAGAAAGTACCTAGAACTAACGCCTATCCATCAGCAGATCACACTTGCGTAGTTAAGATGCCGATAAGTTTTTTTTACAATTATTTGACAACAGCTAGGAGCCAGAACTCTTTTCGTATACATCAAATAATACAAATACCATAGCATTCTACCCAAAAAGTACCTCGAACTAACGCTTATCCATCAGCAGATCACACTTGCATAGTTAAGATGCCGATAAATTTTTTTTACAATTATTTGACAACAGTTAGGAGCCAGAACTCATTTCGTATACATCAAACAATACAAATACCATAGCATTCTACCCAGAAAGTACCTAGAACTAACGCCTATCCATCAGCAGATCACACTTGCATACTTAAGATGCCGATAAAATTTTTTTACAATTATTTGACAACAGCTAGGAGCCAGAACTCTTTTCTAACACATCAAATAATACAAATACCATAGCATTCTACCCAAAAAGTACCTAGAACTAACGCCTATCCATCAGCAGATCACACTTGCATAGTTAAGATGCCGATAAAATTTTTTTACAATTATTTGACAACAGTTAGGAGCCAGAACTCTTTTCGTATACATCAAACAATACAAATACCATAGCATTCTACCCAGAAAGTACCTAGAACTAACGCCTATCCATCAGCAGATCACACTTGCATAGTTAAGATGCCGATAAATTTTTTTTACATCTATTTGACAACAGCTAGGAGCCAGAACTCTTTTCGTATACATCAAACAATACAAATACCATAGCATTCTACCCAGAAAGTACATAGAACTAACGCCTATCCATCAGCAGATCACACTTGTATAGTTAAGATGCCGATAAAATTTTTTTACAATTATTTGACAACAGCTAGGAGCCAGAACTCTTTTCGAACACATCAAATAATACAAATACCATAGCATTCTACCCAAAAAGTACCTAGAACTAACGCCTATCCATCAGCAGATCACACTTGCATAGTTAAGATGCTGATAAATTTTTTTTACAATTATTTGACAACAGTTTGGAGCCAGAACTCTTTTCGTATACATCAAATAATACAAATACCATAGCATTCTACCCAGAAAGTACCTAGAAGTAACGCCCATCCATCAGCAGATCACACTTGCATAGTTAAGATGCCGATACATTTTTTTTACAATTATTTGACAACAGCTAGGAGCCAGAACTCTTTTCGTATACATCAAACAATACAAATACCATAGCATTCTACCCAGAAAGTACCTAGAACTAACGCCTATCCATCAGCAGATCACACTTGTATAGTTAAGGTGCCGATAAAATTTTTTTACAATTATTTGACAACAGCTAGGAGCCAGAACTCTTTTCGACAACATCAAATAATACAAATACCATAGCATTCTACCCAAAAAGTACCTAGATCTAACGCATATCCATCAGCAGATCACACTTGCATAGTTAAGATGCCGATACATTTTTTTTACAATTATTTGACAATAGCTAGGAACCAGAACTCTTTTCGTATACATCAAACAATACAAATACCATAGCATTCTACCCAGAAAGTACCTAGAACTAACGCCTATCCATCAGCAGATCACACTTGTATAGTTAAGGTGCCGATAAAATTTTTTTACAATTATTTGACAACAGCTAGGAGCCAGAACTCTTTTCGAACACATCAAATAATACAAATACCATAGCATTCTACCCTAAAAGTACCCAGAACTAACGCCTATCCATCAGCAGATCACACTTGCATAGTTAAGATGCCGATGAATTTTTTTTACAATTATTTGACAACAGCTAGGAGCCAGAACTCTTTTCGTATACATCAAACAATACAACTACCATAGCATTCTACCCAGAAAGTACCTAGAAGTAACGCCTATCCATCAGCAGATCACACTTGTATAGTTAAGATGCCGATACATTTTTTTTACAATTATTTGACAACAGTTAAGAGCCATAACTCTTTTCGTATACATCAAACAATACAAATACCATAGCATCCTACCCAGAAAGTACCTAGAACTAACGCCTATCCATCAGCAGATCACACTTGCATAGTTAAGATGCCGATAAATTTTTTTTACAATTATTTGACAACAGCTAGGAGCCAGAACTCTTTTCGTATACATCAAACAATACAAATACCATAGCATTCTACCCAGAAAGTACCTAGAACTAACGCCTATCCACCAGCAGATCACACTTGTATAGTTAAGATGCCGATAAAATTTTTTTACAATTATTTGACAACAGCTAGGAGCCAGAACTCTTTTCGAACACATCAAATAATGCAAATACCATAGCATTCTACCCAAAAAGTACCTAGAAGTAACGCTTATCCATCAGCAGATCACACTTGCATAGTTAAGATGCCGATAAATTTTTTTTACAATTATTTGACAACAGTTAGGAGCCAGAACTCTTTTCGTATACATCAAACAATACAAATACCATAGCCTTCTACCCAGAAAGTACCTAGAACTAACGCCTATCCTTCGGCAGATCACACTTGTATAGTTAAGATGCTGATAAAATTTTTTTACAATTATTTGACAACAGCTAGGAGCCAGAACTCTTTTCGACAACATCAAATAATACAAATACCATAGCATTCTACCCAAAAAGTAACTAGAACTAACGCCTATCCTTCAGCAGATCACACTTGCATAGTTAAGATGCCGATAAAATTTTTTTACAATTATTTGACAACAGTTAGGAGCCAGAACTCTTTTCGTATACATCAAACAATACAAATACCATAGCATTCTACCCAGAAAGTACGTAGAACTAACGCCTATCCATCAGCAGATCACACTTGCATAGTTAAGATGGCGATAAATTTTGTTTACAATTATTTGACAACAGCTAGGAGCCAGAACTCTTTTTGTATACATCAAACAATACAAATACCATAGCATTTTACCCAGAAAGTACCTAGAACTAACGCCTATCCATCAGCAGACCACACTTGTATAGTTAAGATGCCGATAAATTTTTTTTACAATTATTTGACAACAGCTAGGAGCCAGAACTCTTTTCGAACACATCAAATAATACAAATACCATAGCATTCTACCCAAAAAGTACCTAGAACTAACGCCTATCCATCAGCAGATCACACTTGCATAGTTAAGATGCCGATAACATTTTTTTACAATTATTTGACAACAGTTAGGAGCCAGAACTCTTTTCGTATACATTAAACAATACAAATACCATAGCATTCTACCCAGAAAGTACCTAGAACTAACGCCTATCCATCAGCAGATCACACTTGCGTAGTTAAGATGCCGATAAGTTTTTTTTACAATTATTTGACAACAGCTAGGAGCCAGAACTCTTTTCGTATACATTAAATAATACAAATACCATAGCATTCTACCCAAAAAGTACCTCGAACTAACGCTTATCCATCAGCAGATCACACTTGCATAGTTAAGATGCCGATAAATTTTTTTTACAATTATTTGACAACAGTTAGGAGCCAGAACTCTTTTCGTATACATCAAACAATACAACTACCATAGCATTCTACCCAGAAAGTACCTAGAACTAACGCCTATCCATCAGCAGATCACACTTGCATAGTTAAGATGCCGATAAATGTTTTTTACAATTATTTGACAACAGTTAGGAGCCAGAACTCTTTTCGTATACATCAAACAATACAAATAGCATAGCATTCTACCCAGAAAGTACCTAGAACTAACGCTTATCCATCAGCAGATCACACTTGCATAGTTAAGATGCCGATAAATTTTTTTTACAATTATTTGACAACAGTTAGGAGCCAGAACTCTTTTCGTATACATCAAACAATACAAATACCATAGCATCGTACCCAGAAAGTACCTATAACTAACGCCTATCCATCAGCAGATCACACTTGCATAGTTAAGATGCCGATAAAATTTTTTTACAATTATTTGACAACAGTTAGGAGCCAGAACTCTTTTCGTATACATCAAACAATACAAATACCATAGCATTCTACCCAGAAAGTACCTAGAACTAACGCCTATCCATCAGCAGATCACACTTGCATAGTTAAGATGCCGATAAATTTTTTTTACAATTATTTGACAACAGCTAGGAGCCAGAACTCTTTTCGTATACATCAAACAATACAAATACCATAGCATTCTACCCAGAAAGTACCTAGAACTAACGCCTATCCATCAGCAGATCACACTTGTATAGTTAAGATGCAGATAAATTTTTTTTACAATTACTTGATAAGAGCGAGGAGCCAGAACTCTTTTCGAACACATCAAATAATACAAATACCATAGCATTCTACCCAAAAAGTACCTAGAACTAACGCCTATCCATCAGCAGATCACACTTGCATAGTTAAGATGATGATAAATTTTTTTTACAATTATTTGACAACAGTTAGGAGCCAGAACTCTTTTCGTATACATCAAACAATACAAATACCATAGCATTCTACCCAGAAAGTACCTAGAACTAACGCCTATCCATCAGCAGATCACACTTGCATAGTTAAGATGCCGATAAATTTTTTTTACAATTATTTGACAACAGCTAGGAGCCAGAACTCTTTTCGTATACATCAAACAATACAAATACCATACCATTCTACCCAGAAAGTACCTAGAACTAACGCCTATCCATCAGCAGATCACACTTGTATAGTTAAGATGCAGATAAATTTTTTTTACAATTACTTGATAAGAGCGAGGAGCCAGAACTCTTTTCGAACACATCAAATAATACAAATACCATAGCATTCTACCCAAAAAGTACCTAGAACTAACGCCTATCCATCAGCAGATCACACTTGCATAGTTAAGATGATGATAAATTTTTTTTACAATTATTTGACAACAGTTAGGAGCCAGAACTCTTTTCGTATACATCAAACAATACAAATACCATAGCATTCTACCCAGAAAGTACCTAGAAGTAACGCCTATCCATCAGCAGATCACACTTGCATAGTTAAGATGCCGATAAATTTTTTTTACACTTATTTGACAACAGCTAGGAGCCAGAACTCTTTTCGTATACATCAAACAATACAAATACCATAGCATTCTACCCAGAAAGTACCTAGAACTGACGCCTATCCATCAGCAGATCACACTTGTATAGTTAAGATGCAGATAAAATTTTTTTACAATTATTTGACAACAGTTAGGAGCCAGAACTCATTTCGTATACATCAAACAATACAAATACCATAGCATTCTACCCAGAAAGTACCTAGAACTAACGCCTATCCATCAGCAGATCACACTTGCATAGTTAAGATGCCGATAAATTTTTTTTACAATTATTTGACAACAGCTAGGAGCCAGAACTCTTTTCTAACACATCAAATAATACAAATACCATAGCATTCTACCCAAAAAGTACCTAGAACTAACGCCTATCCATCAGCAGATCACACTTGCATAGTTAAGATGCCGATAAAATTTTTTTACAATTATTTGACAACAGTTAGGAGCCAGAACTCTTTTCGTATACATCAAACAATACAAATACCATAGCATTCTACCCAGAAAGTACCTAGAAGTAACGCCTATCCATCAGCAGATCACACTTGCATAGTTAAGATGCAGATAAATTTTTTTTACACTTATTTGACAACAGCTAGGAGCCAGAACTCTTTTCGTATATATCAAACAATACAAATACCATAGCATTCTACCCAGAAAGTACCTAGAACTAACGCCTATCCATCAGCAGATCAAACTTGTATAGTTAAGATGCAGATAAAATTTTTTTACAATTATTTGACAACAGTTAGGAGCCAGAACTCATTTCGTATACATCAAACAATACAAATACCATAGCATTCTACCCAGAAAGTACCTAGAACTAACGCCTATCCATCAGCAGATCACACTTGCATAGTTAAGATGCCGATAAAATTTTTTTACAATTATTTGACAACAGCTAGGAGCCAGAACTCTTTTCTAACACATCAAATAATACAAATACCATAGCATTCTACCCAAAAAGTACCTAGAACTAACGCCTATCCATCAGCAGATCACACTTGCATAGTTAAGATGCCGATAAAATTTTTTTACAATTATTTGACAACAGTTAGGAGCCAGAACTCTTTTCGTATACATCAAACAATAGAAATACCATAGCATTCTACCCAGAAAGTACCTAGAACTAACGCCTATCCATCAGCAGATCATACTTGCATAGTTAAGATGCCGATAATTTTTTTTTACTATTATTTGACAACAGCTAGGAGCCAGAACTCTTTTCGTATACATCAAAGAATACAAATACCATAGCATTCTACCCAAAAAGTACCTAGAACTAACGCCTGTCCATCAGCAGATCACACTTGCATAGTTAAGATGCCGATAACATTTTTTTACAATTATTTGAGAACAGTTAGGAGCCAGAACTCTTTTCGTATACATCAAACAATACAAATACCATAGCATTCTACCCAGAAAGTACCTAGAACTAACGCCTATCCATCAGGAGATCACACTTGCATAGTTAAGATGCCGATAAATTTGTTTTACAATTATTTGACAACAGCTAGGGGCCAGAACTCTTTTCGTATATATCAAATAATACAAATACCATAGCATTCTACGCAGAAAGTACCTAGAACTAACGCCTATCCATCGGCAGATCACACTTGTATAGTTAAGATGCCGATAAAATTTTTTTACAATTATTTGACAACAGCTAGGAGCCAGAACTCTTTTCGACAACATCAAATAATACAAATACCATAGCATTCTACCCAAAAAGTACCTAAAACTAAAGCCCATCCATCAGCAGATCACCCTTGCATAGTTAAGATGCCGATAAAATTTTTTTACAATTATTTGACAACAGTTAGGAGCCAGAACTCTTTTCGTATACATCAAACAATACAAATACCATAGCATTCTACCCAGAAAGTACCTAGAACTAACGCTTATCCATCAGCAGATCACACTTGCATAGTTAAGATGCCGATAAATTTTGTTTACAATTATTTGACAACAGCTAGGAGCCAGAACTCTTTTCGTATACATCAAACAATACAAATACCATAGCATTCTACCCAGAAAGTACCTAGAACTAACGCCTATCCATCAGCAGATCACACTTGTATAGTTAAGATGCCGATAACATTTTTTTACAATTATTTGACAACAGCTAGGAGCCAGAACTCTTTTCGAACACATCAAATAATACAAATACCATAGCATTCTACCCAAAAAGTACCTAGAACTAACGCCTATCCATCAGCAGATCACACTTGCATAGTTAAGATGCCGATAAAATTTTTTTACAATTATTTGACAACAGTTAGGAGCCAGAACTCTTTTCGTATACATCAAACAATACAAATACCATAGCATTCTACCCAGAAAGTACCTAGAACTAACGCCTATCCATCAGCAGATCACACTTGTATAGTTAAGATGCCGATAAAATTTTTTTACAATTATTTGACAACAGCTAGGAGCCAGAACTCTTTTCGAACACATCAAATAATACAAATACCATACCATTCTACCCAAAAAGTACCTAGAACTAACGCCTATCCATCAGCAGATCACACTTGCATAGTTAAGATGCCGATAAAATTTTTTTACAATTATTTGACAACAGTTAGGAGCCAGAACTCTTTTCGTGTACATCAAACAATACAAATACCATAGCATTCAACCCAGAAAGTACCCAGACCTAACGCCTATCCATCAGCAGATCACACTTGTATAGTTAAGATGCCGATAAAATTTTTTTACAATCATTTGACAACAGCTAGGAGCCAGAACTCTTTTCTAACACATCAAATAATACAAATACCATAGCATTCTACCCAAAAAGTACCTAGAACTAACGCCTATCCATCAGCAGATCACACTTGCATAGTTAAGATGCCGATAAAATTTTTTTACAATTATTTGACAACAGTTAGGAGCCAGAACTCTTTTCGTATACATCAAACAATACAAATACCATAGCATTCTACCCAGAAAGTACCTAGAACTAACGCCTATCCATCAGCAGATCACACTTGCATAGTTAAGATGCCGATAAATTTTTTTTACAATTATTTGACAACAGCTAGGAGCCAGAACTCTTTTCGAATACATCAAACAATACAAATACCATAGCATTCTACCCAGAAAGTACCTAGAACTAACGCCTATCCATCAGCAGATCACACTTGTATAGTTAAGATGCAGATAAAATTTTTTTACAATTATTTGATAAGAGCTAGGAGCCAGAACTCTTTTCGAACACATCAAATAATACAAATACCATAGCATTCTACCCAAAAAGTACCTAGAACTAACGCCTATCCATCAGCAGATCACACTTGCATAGTTAAGATGCTGATAAATTTTTTTTACAATTATTTGACAACAGTTAGGAGCCAGAACTCTTTTCGTATACATCAAACAATACAAATACCATAGCATTCTACCCAGAAAGTACCTAGAAGTAACGCCTATCCATCAGCAGATCACACTTGCATAGTTAAGATGCCGATAAATTTTTTTTACACTTATTTGACAACAGCTAGGAGCCAGAACTCTTTTCGTATACATCAAACAATACAAATACCATAGCATTCTACCCAGAAAGTACCTAGAACTAACGCCTATCCATCAGCAGATCACACTTGTATAGTTAAGATGCAGATAAAATTTTTTTACAATTATTTGACAACAGTTAGGAGCCAGAACTCATTTCGTATACATCAAACAATACAAATACCATAGCATTCTACCCAGAAAGTACCTAGAACTAACGCCTATCCATCAGCAGATCACACTTGCATAGTTAAGATGCCGATAAATTTTTTTTACAATTATTTGACAACAGCTAGGAGCCAGAACTCTTTTCTAACACATCAAATAATACAAATACCATAGCATTCTACCCAAAAAGTACCTAGAACTAACGCCTATCCATCAGCAGATCACACTTGCATAGTTAAGATGCCGATAAAATTTGTTTACAATTATTTGACAACAGTTAGGAGCCAGAACTCTTTTCGTATACATCAAACAATACAAATACCATAGCATTCTACCCAGAAAGTACCTAGAAGTAACGCCTATCCATCAGCAGATCACACTTGCATAGTTAAGATGCAGATAAATTTTTTTTACACTTATTTGACAACAGCTAGGAGCCAGAACTCTTTTCGTATATATCAAACAATACAAATACCATAGCATTCTACCCAGAAAGTACCTAGAACTAACGCCTATCCATCAGCAGATCACACTTGCATAGTTAAGATGCCGATAAATTTTTTTTACAATTATTTGACAACAGCTAGGAGCCAGAACTCTTTTCGTATACATCAATTAATACAAATACCGTAGCATTCTACCCAGAAAGTACCTAGAACTAACGCCTATCCATCAGCAGATCACACTTGTATAGTTAAGATGCCGATAAAATTTGTTTACAATTATTTGACAACAGCTAGGAGCCAGAACTCTTTTCGAACACATCAAATAATACAAATACCATAGCATTCTACCCAAAAAGTACCTAGAACTAACGCCTATCCATCAGCAGATCACACTTGCATAGTTAAGATGCCGATAAAATTTTTTTACAATTATTTGACAACAGTTAGGAGCCAGAACTCTTTTCGTATACATCAAACAATACAAATACCATAGCATTCTACCCAGAAAGTACCTAGAACTAACGCCGATCCATCAGCAGATCACACTTGCATAGTTAAGATGCCGATAAATTTTTTTTACAATTATTTGACAACAGCTAGGAGCCAGAACTCTTTTCGTATACATCGAACAATACAAATACCATAGCATTCTACCCAGAAAGTACCTAGAACTAACGCCTATCCATCAGCAGATCACACTTGTATAGTTAAGATGCCGATAAAATTTTTTTACAATTATTTGACAACAGCTAGGAGCCAGAACTCTTTTCGAACACATCAAATAATACAAATACCATAGCATTCTACCCAAAAAGTACCTAGAACTAACGCCTATCCATCAGCAGATCACACTTGCATAGTTAAGATGCTGATAAATTTTTTTTACAATTATTTGACAACAGTTAGGAGCCAGAACTCTTTTCGTATACATCAAACAATACAAATACCATAGCATTCTACCCAGAAAGTACCTAGAAGTAACGCCTATCCATCAGCAGATCACACTTGCCTAGTTAAGATGCCGATACATTTTTTTTACAATTATTTGACAACAGCTAGGAACCAGAACTCTTTTCGTATACATCAAACAATACAAATAGCATAGCATTCTACCCAGAAAGTACCTAGAACTAACGCCTATCCATCAGCAGATCACACTTGTATAGTTAAGATGCAGATAAAATTTTTTTACAATTATTTGACAACAGCTAGGAGCCAGAACTCTTTTCGACAACATCAAATAATACAAATACCATAGCATTCTAACCAAAAAGTACCTAGATCTAACGCATATCCATCAGCAGATCACACTTGCATAGTTAAGATGCCGATACATTTTTTTTACAATTATTTGACAACAGCTAGGAACCAGAACTCTTTTCGTATACATCAAACAATACAAATACCATAGCATTCTACCCAGAAAGTACCTAGAACTAACGCCTATCCATCAGCAGATCACACTTGTATAGTTAAGGTGCCGATAAAATTTTTTTACAATTATTTGACAACAGCTAGGAGCCAGAACTCTTTTCGAACACATCAAATAATACAAATACCATAGCATTCTACCCTAAAAGTACCCAGAACGAACGCCTATCCATCAGCAGATCACACTTGCATAGTTAAGATGCCGATGAATTTTTTTTACAATTATTTGACAACAGCTAGGAGCCAGAACTCTTTTCGTATACATCAAACAATACAACTACCATAGCATTCTACCCAGAAAGTACCTAGAACTAACGCCTATCCATCAGCAGATCACACATGCGTAGTTAAGATGCCGATAAGTTTTTTTTACAATTATTTGACAACAGCTAGGAGCCAGAACTCTTTTCGTATACATCAAATAATACAAATACCATAGCATTCTACCCAAAAAGTACCTCGAACTAACGCTTATCCATCAGCAGATCACACTTGCATAGTTAAGATGCCGATAAATTTTTTTTACAATTATTTGACAACAGTTAGGAGCCAGAACTCATTTCGTATACATCAAACAATACAAATACCATAGCATTCTACCCAGAAAGTACCTAGAACTAACGCCTATCCATCAGCAGATCACACTTGCATAGTTAAGATGCCGATAAAATTTTTTTACAATTATTTGACAACAGCTAGGAGCCAGAACTCTTTTCTAACACATCAAATAATACAAATACCATAGCATTCTACCCAAAAAGTACCTAGAACTAACGCCTATCCATCAGCAGATCACACTTGCATAGTTAAGATGCCGATAAAATTTTTTTACAATTATTTGACAACAGTTAGGAGCCAGAACTCTTTTCGTATACATCAAACAATACAAATACCATAGCATTCTACCCAGAAAGTACCTAGAACTAACGCCTATCCATCAGCAGATCACACTTGCATAGTTAAGATGCCGATAAATTTTTTTTACAATTATTTGACAACAGCTAGGAGCCAGAACTCTTTTCGTATACATCAAACAATACAAATACCATAGCATTCTACCCAGAAAGTACATAGAACTAACGCCTATCCATCAGCAGATCACACTTGTATAGTTAAGATGCCGATAAAATTTTTTTACAATTATTTGACAACAGCTAGGAGCCAGAACTCTTTTCGAACACATCAAATAATACAAATACCATAGCATTCTACCCAAAAAGTACCTAGAACTAACGCCTATCCATCAGTAGATCACACTTGCATAGTTAAGATGCTGATAAATTTTTTTTACAATTATTTGACAACAGTTTGGAGCCAGAACTCTTTTCGTATACATCAAATAATACAAATACCATAGCATTCTACCCAGAAAGTACCTAGAAGTAACGCCTATCCATCAGCAGATCACACTTGCATAGTTAAGATGCCGATACATTTTTTTTACAATTATTTGACAACAGTTAGGAGCCAGAACTCTTTTCGTATACATCAAACAATACAAATACCATAGCATTCTACCCAGAAAGTACCTAGAACTAACGCCTATCCTTCGGCAGATCACACTTGTATAGTTAAGATGCTGATAAAATTTTTTTACAATTATTTGACAACAGCTAGGAGCCAGAACTCTTTTCGACAACATCAAATAATACAAATACCATAGCATTCTACCCAAAAAGTAACTAGAACTAACGCCTATCCTTCAGCAGATCACACTTGCATAGTTAAGATGCCGATAAAAATTTTTTACAATTATTTGACAACAGTTAGGAGCCAGAACTCTTTTCGTATACATCAAACAATACAAATACCATAGCATTCTACCCAGAAAGTACGTAGAACTAACGCCTATCCATCAGCAGATCACACTTGCATAGTTAAGATGCCGATAAATTTTGTTTACAATTATTTGACAACAGCTAGGAGCCAGAACTCTTTTCGTATACATCAAACAATACAAATACCATAGCATTTTACCCAGAAAGTACCTAGAACTAACGCCTATCCATCAGCAGACCACACTTGTATAGTTAAGATGCCGATAAATTTTTTTTACAATTATTTGACAACAGCTAGGAGCCAGAACTCTTTTCGAACACATCAAATAATACAAATACCATAGCATTCTACCCAAAAAGTACCTAGAACTAACGCCTATCCATCAGCAGATCACACTTGCATAGTTAAGATGCCGATAACATTTTTTTACAATTATTTGACAACAGTTAGGAGCCAGAACTCTTTTCGTATACATTAAACAA
This sequence comes from Ophion ventricosus, assembly GCA_963932345.1. Classification (NCBI taxonomy): domain Eukaryota; kingdom Metazoa; phylum Arthropoda; class Insecta; order Hymenoptera; family Ichneumonidae; genus Ophion; species Ophion ventricosus. The sequence continues at coordinate 13,160,704 of OZ010713.1, forward strand.
TACAAATACCATAGCATTCTACCCAGAAAGTACCTAGAACTAACGCCTATCCATCAGCAGATCACACTTGCGTAGTTAAGATGCCGATAAGTTTTTTTTACAATTATTTGACAACAGCTAGGAGCCAGAACTCTTTTCGTATACATCAAATAATACAAATACCATAGCATTCTACCCAAAAAGTACCTCGAACTAACGCTTATCCATCAGCAGATCACACTTGCATAGTTAAGATGCCGATAAATTTTTTTTACAATTATTTGACAACAGTTAGGAGCCAGAACTCTTTTCGTATACATCAAACAATACAACTACCATAGCATTCTACCCAGAAAGTACCTAGAACTAACGCCTATCCATCAGCAGATCACACTTGCATAGTTAAGATGCCGATAAATGTTTTTTACAATTATTTGACAACAGTTAGGAGCCAGAACTCTTTTCGTATACATCAAACAATACAAATAGCATAGCATTCTACCCAGAAAGTACCTAGAACTAACGCTTATCCATCAGCAGATCACACTTGCATAGTTAAGATGCCGATAATTTTTTTTTACAATTATTTGACAAAAGTTAGGAGCCAGAACTCTTTTCGTATACATCAAACAATACAAATACCATAGCATCGTACCCAGAAAGTACCTATAACTAACGCCTATCCATCAGCAGTTCACACTTGCATAGTTAAGATGCCGATAAATTTTTTTTACAATTATTTGACAACAGCTAGGAGCCAGAACTCTTTTCGTATACATCAAACAATACAAATGCCATAGCTTTCTACCCAGAAAGTACCTAGAACTAACGCCTATCCATCAGCAGATCACACTTGTATAGTTAAGATGCCGATAAAATTTTTTTACAATTATTTGACAACAGCTAGGAGCCAGAACTCTTTTCGAACACATCAAATAATACAAATACCATAGCATTCTACCCAAAAAGTACCTAGAAGTAACGCTTATCCATCAGCAGATCACACTTGCATAGTTAAGATGCCGATAAAATTTTTTTACAATTATTTGACAACAGCTAGGAGCCAGAACTCTTTTCGTATACATCAAACAATACAAATACCATAGCATTCTACCCAGAAAGTACCTAGAACTAACGCCTATCCATCAGCAGATCACACTTGTATAGTTAAGATGCCGATAAAATTTGTTTACAATTATTTGACAACAGCTAGGAGCCAGAACTCTTTTCGAACACATCAAATAATACAAATACCATAGCATTCTACCCAGAAAGTACCTAGAACTAACGCCTATCCATCAGCAGATCACACTTGCGTAGTTAAGATGCCGATAAGTTTTTTTTACAATTATTTGACAACAGCTAGGAGCCAGAACTCTTTTCGTATACATCAAATAATACAAATACCATAGCATTCTACCCAAAAAGTACCTCGAACTAACGCTTATCCATCAGCAGATCACACTTGCATAGTTAAGATGCCGATAAATTTTTTTTACAATTATTTGACAACAGTTAGGAGCCAGAACTCATTTCGTATACATCAAACAATACAAATACCATAGCATTCTACCCAGAAAGTACCTAGAACTAACGCCTATCCATCAGCAGATCACACTTGCATACTTAAGATGCCGATAAAATTTTTTTACAATTATTTGACAACAGCTAGGAGCCAGAACTCTTTTCTAACACATCAAATAATACAAATACCATAGCATTCTACCCAAAAAGTACCTAGAACTAACGCCTATCCATCAGCAGATCACACTTGCATAGTTAAGATGCCGATAAAATTTTTTTACAATTATTTGACAACAGTTAGGAGCCAGAACTCTTTTCGTATACATCAAACAATACAAATACCATAGCATTCTACCCAGAAAGTACCTAGAACTAACGCCTATCCATCAGCAGATCACACTTGCATAGTTAAGATGCCGATAAATTTTTTTTACATCTATTTGACAACAGCTAGGAGCCAGAACTCTTTTCGTATACATCAAACAATACAAATACCATAGCATTCTACCCAGAAAGTACATAGAACTAACGCCTATCCATCAGCAGATCACACTTGTATAGTTAAGATGCCGATAAAATTTTTTTACAATTATTTGACAACAGCTAGGAGCCAGAACTCTTTTCGAACACATCAAATAATACAAATACCATAGCATTCTACCCAAAAAGTACCTAGAACTAACGCCTATCCATCAGCAGATCACACTTGCATAGTTAAGATGCTGATAAATTTTTTTTACAATTATTTGACAACAGTTTGGAGCCAGAACTCTTTTCGTATACATCAAATAATACAAATACCATAGCATTCTACCCAGAAAGTACCTAGAAGTAACGCCCATCCATCAGCAGATCACACTTGCATAGTTAAGATGCCGATACATTTTTTTTACAATTATTTGACAACAGCTAGGAGCCAGAACTCTTTTCGTATACATCAAACAATACAAATACCATAGCATTCTACCCAGAAAGTACCTAGAACTAACGCCTATCCATCAGCAGATCACACTTGTATAGTTAAGGTGCCGATAAAATTTTTTTACAATTATGTGACAACAGCTAGGAGCCAGAACTCTTTTCGACAACATCAAATAATACAAATACCATAGCATTCTACCCAAAAAGTACCTAGATCTAACGCATATCCATCAGCAGATCACACTTGCATAGTTAAGATGCCGATACATTTTTTTTACAATTATTTGACAATAGCTAGGAACCAGAACTCTTTTCGTATACATCAAACAATACAAATACCATAGCATTCTACCCAGAAAGTACCTAGAACTAACGCCTATCCATCAGCAGATCACACTTGTATAGTTAAGGTGCCGATAAAATTTTTTTACAATTATTTGACAACAGCTAGGAGCCAGAACTCTTTTCGAACACATCAAATAATACAAATACCATAGCATTCTACCCTAAAAGTACCCAGAACTAACGCCTATCCATCAGCAGATCACACTTGCATAGTTAAGATGCCGATGAATTTTTTTTACAATTATTTGACAACAGCTAGGAGCCAGAACTCTTTTCGTATACATCAAACAATACAACTACCATAGCATTCTACCCAGAAAGTACCTAGAAGTAACGCCTATCCATCAGCAGATCACACTTGTATAGTTAAGATGCCGATACATTTTTTTTACAATTATTTGACAACAGTTAAGAGCCATAACTCTTTTCGTATACATCAAACAATACAAATACCATAGCATCCTACCCAGAAAGTACCTAGAACTAACGCCTATCCATCAGCAGATCACACTTGCATAGTTAAGATGCCGATAAATTTTTTTTACAATTATTTGACAACAGCTAGGAGCCAGAACTCTTTTCGTATACATCAAACAATACAAATACCATAGCATTCTACCCAGAAAGTACCTAGAACTAACGCCTATCCACCAGCAGATCACACTTGTATAGTTAAGATGCCGATAAAATTTTTTTACAATTATTTGACAACAGCTAGGAGCCAGAACTCTTTTCGAACACATCAAATAATGCAAATACCATAGCATTCTACCCAAAAAGTACCTAGAAGTAACGCTTATCCATCAGCAGATCACACTTGCATAGTTAAGATGCCGATAAATTTTTTTTACAATTATTTGACAACAGTTAGGAGCCAGAACTCTTTTCGTATACATCAAACAATACAAATACCATAGCCTTCTACCCAGAAAGTACCTAGAACTAACGCCTATCCTTCGGCAGATCACACTTGTATAGTTAAGATGCTGATAAAATTTTTTTACAATTATTTGACAACAGCTAGGAGCCAGAACTCTTTTCGACAACATCAAATAATACAAATACCATAGCATTCTACCCAAAAAGTAACTAGAACTAACGCCTATCCTTCAGCAGATCACACTTGCATAGTTAAGATGCCGATAAAATTTTTTTACAATTATTTGACAACAGTTAGGAGCCAGAACTCTTTTCGTATACATCAAACAATACAAATACCATAGCATTCTACCCAGAAAGTACGTAGAACTAACGCCTATCCATCAGCAGATCACACTTGCATAGTTAAGATGGCGATAAATTTTGTTTACAATTATTTGACAACAGCTAGGAGCCAGAACTCTTTTTGTATACATCAAACAATACAAATACCATAGCATTTTACCCAGAAAGTACCTAGAACTAACGCCTATCCATCAGCAGACCACACTTGTATAGTTAAGATGCCGATAAATTTTTTTTACAATTATTTGACAACAGCTAGGAGCCAGAACTCTTTTCGAACACATCAAATAATACAAATACCATAGCATTCTACCCAAAAAGTACCTAGAACTAACGCCTATCCATCAGCAGATCACACTTGCATAGTTAAGATGCCGATAACATTTTTTTACAATTATTTGACAACAGTTAGGAGCCAGAACTCTTTTCGTATACATTAAACAATACAAATACCATAGCATTCTACCCAGAAAGTACCTAGAACTAACGCCTATCCATCAGCAGATCACACTTGCGTAGTTAAGATGCCGATTAGTTTTTTTTACAATTATTTGACAACAGCTAGGAGCCAGAACTCTTTTCGTATACATTAAATAATACAAATACCATAGCATTCTACCCAAAAAGTACCTCGAACTAACGCTTATCCATCAGCAGATCACACTTGCATAGTTAAGATGCCGATAAATTTTTTTTACAATTATTTGACAACAGTTAGGAGCCAGAACTCTTTTCGTATACATCAAACAATACAACTACCATAGCATTCTACCCAGAAAGTACCTAGAACTAACGCCTATCCATCAGCAGATCACACTTGCATAGTTAAGATGCCGATAAATGTTTTTTACAATTATTTGACAACAGTTAGGAGCCAGAACTCTTTTCGTATACATCAAACAATACAAATAGCATAGCATTCTACCCAGAAAGTACCTAGAACTAACGCTTATCCATCAGCAGATCACACTTGCATAGTTAAGATGCCGATAAATTTTTTTTACAATTATTTGACAACAGTTAGGAGCCAGAACTCTTTTCGTATACATCAAACAATACAAATACCATAGCATCGTACCCAGAAAGTACCTATAACTAACGCCTATCCATCAGCAGATCACACTTGCATAGTTAAGATGCCGATAAATTTTTTTTACAATTATTTAACAACAGCTAGGAGCCAGAACTCTTTTCGTATACATCAAACAATACAAATGCCATAGCTTTCTACCCAGAAAGTACCTAGATCTAACGCCTATCCATCAGCAGATCACACTTGTATAGTTAAGATGCCGATAAAATTTTTTTACAATTATTTGACAACAGCTAGGAGCCAGAACTCTTTTCGAACACATCAAATAATACAAATACCATAGCATTCTACCCAAAAAGTACCTAGAAGTAACGCTTATCCATCAGCAGATCACACTTGCATAGTTAAGATGCCGATAAAATTTTTTTACAATTATTTGACAACAGCTAGGAGCCAGAACTCTTTTCGTATACATCAAACAATACAAATACCATAGCATTCTACCCAGAAAGTACCTAGAACTAACGCCTATCCATCAGCAGATCACACTTGTATAGTTAAGATGCCGATAAAATTTGTTTACAATTATTTGACAACAGCTAGGAGCCAGAACTCTTTTCGAACACATCAAATAATACAAATACCATAGCATTCTACCCAAAAAGTACCTAGAACTAACGCCTATCCATCAGCAGATCACACTTGCATAGTTAAGATGCCGATAAAATTTTTTTACAATTATTTGACAACAGTTAGGAGCCAGAACTCTTTTCGTATACATCAAACAATACAAATACCATAGCATTCTACCCAGGAAGTACCTAGAACTAACGCCTATCCATCAGCAGATCACACTTGCATAGTTAAGATGCCGATAAATTTTTTTTACAATTATTTGACAACAGCTAGGACCCAGAACTCTTTTCGTATACATCAAACAATACAAATACCATAGCATTCTACCCAGAAAGTACCTAGAACTAACGCCTATCCATCAGCAGATCACACTTGTATAGTTAAGATGCCGATAAAAATTTTTTACAATTATTTGACAACAGCTAGGAGCCAGAACTCTTTTCGAACACATCAAATAATACAAACACCATAGCATTCTACCCAAAAAGTACCTAGAAGTAACGCTTATCCATCAGCAGATCACACTTGCATAGTTAAGATGCCGATAAAATTTTTTTTCAATTATTTGACAACAGTTAGGAGCCAGAACTCTTTTCGTATACATCAAACAATACAAATACCATAGCCTTCTACCCAGAAAGTACCTAGAACTAACGCCTATCCATCAGCAGATCGCACTTGCATAGTTAAGATGCCGATAAATTTTTTTTACAATTATTTGACAACAGCTAGGAGCCAGAACTCTTTTCGTATGCATCAAACAATACAAATACCATAGCATTCTACCCAGAAAGTACCTAGAACTATCGCCTAGCCATCAGCAGATGACACTTGTATAGTTAAGATGCCGATAACATTTTTTTACAATTATTTGACAACGGCTAGGAGCCAGAACTCTTTTCGAACACATCAAATAATACAAATACCGTAGCATTCTACCCAAAAAGTACCTAGAAGTAACGCTTATCCATCAGCAGATCACACTTGCATAGTTAAGATGCCGATAAAATTTTTTTTCAATTATTTGACAATAGTTAGGAGCCAGAACTCTTTTCGTATACATCAAACAATACAAATACCATAGCCTTCTACCCAGAAAGTACCTAGAACTAACGCCTATCCATCAGCAGATCGCACTTGCATAGTTAAGATGCCGATAAATTTTTTTTACAATTATTTGACAACAGCTAGGAGCCAGAACTCTTTTCGTATGCATCAAACAATACAAATACCATAGCATTCTACCCAGAAAGTACCTAGAACTGTCGCCTAGCCATCAGCAGATGACACTTGTATAGTTAAGATGCCGATAACATTTTTTTACAATTATTTGACAACGGCTAGGAGCCAGAACTCTTTTCGAACACATCAAATAATACAAATACCGTAGCATTCTACCCAAAAATTACCTAGAACTAACGCCTATCCATCAGCAGATCACACTTGCATAGTTAAGATGCCGATAAAATTTTTTTACAATTATTGGACAGCAGTTAGGAGCCAGAACTCTTTTCGTATACATCAAACAATACAAATACCATGGCATTCTACCCAGAAAGTACCTAGAACTAACGCCTATCCATCAGCAGATCACACTTGCATAGTTAAGATGCAGATAAATTTTTTTTACAATTATTTGACAACAGCTAGGAGCCAGAACTCTTTTCTTATACATCAAACAATATAAATACCATAGCATTCTACCCAGAAAGTACCTAGAACTAACGCCTATCCATCAGCAGATCACACTTGTATAGTTAAGATGCCGATAAAATTTGTTTACAATTATTTGACAACAGCTAGGAGCCAGAACTCTTTTCGAACACATCAAATAATACAAATACCATAGCATTCTACCCAAAAAGTACCTAGAACTAACGCCTATCCATCAGCAGATCACACTTGCATAGTTAAGATGCCGATAAAATTTTTTTACAATTATTTGACAACAGTTAGGAGCCAGAACTCTTTTCGTATACATCAAACAATACAAATACCATAGCATTCTACCCAGAAAGTACCTAGAACTAACGCCTATCCATCAGCAGATCACACTTGCATAGTTAAGATGCCGATAAATTTTTTTTACAATTATTTGACAACAGCTAGGACCCAGAACTCTTTTCGTATACATCAAACAATACAAATACCATAGCATTCTACCCAGAAAGTACCTAGAACTAACGCCTATCCATCAGCAGATCACACTTGTATAGTTGAGATGCCGATAACAATTTTTTACAATTATTTGACAACAGCTAGGAGCCAGAACTCTTTTCGAACACATCAAATCATACAAACACCATAGCATTCTACCGAAAAAGTACCTAGAAGTAACGCTTATCCATCAGCAGATCACACTTGCATAGTTAAGATGCCGATAAAATTTTTTTTCAATTATTTGACAACAGTTAGGAGCCAGAACTCTTTTCGTATACATCAAACAATACAAATACCATAGCCTTCTACCCAGAAAGTACCTAGAACTAACGCCTATCCATCAGCAGATCGCACTTGCATAGTTAAGATGCCGATAAATTTTTTTTACAATTATTTGACAACAGCTAGGAGCCAGAACTCTTTTCGTATGCATCAAACAATACAAATACCATAGCATTCTACCCAGAAAGTACCTAGAACTATCGCCTAGCCATCAGCAGATGACACTTGTATAGTTAAGATGCCGATAACATTTTTTTACAATTATTTGACAACGGCTAGGAGCCAGAACTCTTTTCGAACACATCAAATAATACAAATACCGTAGCATTCTACCCAAAAAGTACCTAGAAGTAACGCTTATCCATCAGCAGATCACACTTGCATAGTTAAGATGCCGATAAAATTTTTTTACAATTATTTGACAACAGTTAGGAGCCAGAACTCTTTTCGTATACAACAAACAATACAAATACCATAGCCTTCTACCCAGAAAGTACCTAGAACTAACGCCTATCCATCAGCAGATCGCACTTGCATAGTTAAGATGCCGATAAATTTTTTTTACAATTATTTGACAACAGCTATGAGCCAGAACTCTTTTCGTATGCATCAAACAATACAAATACCATAGCATTCTACCCAGAAAGTACCTAGAACTATCGCCTATCCATCAGCAGATGACACTTGTATAGTTAAGATGCCGATAACATTTTTTTACAATTATTTGACAACAGCTAGGAGCCAGAACTCTTTTCGAACACATCAAATAATCCAAATACCATAGCATTCTACCCAAAAAGTACCTAGAACTAACGCCTATCCATCAGGAGATCACACTTGCATAGTTAAGATGCCAATAAAATTTTTTTACAATTATTTGACAGCAGTTAGGAGCCAGAACTCTTTTCGTATACATCAAATAATACAAATACCATGGCATTCTACCCAGAAAGTACCTAGAACTAACGCCTATCCATCAGCAGATCACACTTGCATAGTTAAGATGCCGATAAATTTTTTTTACAATTATTTGACAACAGCTAGGAGCCAGAACACTTTTCGTATACATCAATTAATACAAATACCGTAGCATTCTACCCAGAAAGTACCTAGAACTAACGCCTATCCATCAGCAGATCACACTTGTATAGTTAAGATGCCGATAAAATTTGTTTACAATTATTTGACAACAGCTAGGAGCCAGAACTCTTTTCGAACACATCCAATAATACAAATACCATAGCATTCTACCCAAAAAGTACCTAGAACTAACGCCTATCCATCAGCAGATCACACTTGCATAGTTAAGATGCCGATAAAATTTTTTTACAATTATTTGACAACAGTTAGGAGCCAGAACTCTTTTCGTATACATCAAACAATACAAATACCATAGCATTCTACCCAGAAAGTACCTAGAACTAAAGCCGATCCATCAGCAGATCACACTTGCATAGTTAAGATGCCGATAAATTTTTTTTACAATTATTTGACAACAGCTAGGAGCCAGAACTCTTTTCGTATACATCAAACAATACAAATACCATAGCATTCTACCCAGAAAGTACCTAGAACTAACGCCTATCCATCAGCAGATCACACTTTTATAGTTAAGATGCCGATAAAATTTTTTTACAATTATTTGACAACAGCTAGGAGCCAGAACTCTTTTCGAACACATCAAATAATACAAATACCATAGCATTCTACCCAAAAAGTACCAAGAACTAACGCTTATCCATCAGCAGATCACACTTGCATAGTTAAGATGCCGATAAATTTTTTTTACAATTATTTCACAACAGTTAGGAGCCAGAACTCTTTTCGTATACATCAAACAATACAAATGCCATAGCATTCTACCCAGAAAGTACCTTGAACTAACGCCTATCCATCAGCAGATCACACTTGCATAGTTAAGATGCCGATAAATTTTTTTTACAATTATTTGACAACAGCTAGGAGCCAGAACTCTTTTCGAACACATCAAATAATACAAATACCATAGCATTCTACCCAAAAAGTACCTAGAACTAACGCCTATCCATCAGCAGATCACACTTGCATAGTTAAGATGCCGATAAAATTTTTTTAGAATTATTTGACAACAGTTAGGAGCCAGAACTCTTTTCGTATACATCAAACAATACAAATACCATATCATTCTACCCAAAAAGTACCTAGAACTAACGCCTATCCATCAGCAGATCACACTTGCATAGTTAAGATGCCGATAAATTTTTTTTACAATTATTTGACAACAGTTAGGAGCCAGAACTCTTTTCGTATACATCAAACAATACAAATACCATAGCATTCTACCCAGAAAGTACCTAGAACTAACGCCTATCCATCAGCAGATCGCACTTGCATAGTTAAGATGCCGATAAATTTTTTTTACAATTATTTGACAACAGCTAGGAGCCAGAACTCTTTTCGTATACATCAAACAATACAAATACCATAGCATTCTACCCAGAAAGTACCTAGAACTATCGCCTAGCCATCAGCAGATGACACTTGTATAGTTAAGATGCCGATAACATTTTTTTTACAATTATTTGACAACAGCTAGGAGCCAGAACTCTTTTCGAACACATCAAATAATACAAATACCATAGCATTCTACCCAAAAAGTACCTAGAACTAACGCCTATCCATCAGCAGATCACACTTGCATAGTTAAGATGCCGATAAAATTTTTTTACAATTATTGGACAGCAGTTAGGAGCCAGAACTCTTTTCGTATACATCAAACAATACAAATACCATGGCATTCTACCCAGAAAGTACCTAGAACTAACGCCTATCCATCAGCAGATCACACTTGCATAGTTAAGATGCAGATAAATTTTTTTTACAATTATTTGACAACAGCTAGGAGCCAGAACTCTTTTCGTATACATCAAAAAATACAAATACCATAGCATTCTACCCAGAAAGTACCTAGAACTAACGCCTATCCATCGGCAGATCACACTTGTATAGTTAAGATGCCGATAAAATTTGTTTACAATTATTTGACAACAGCTAGGAGCCAGAACTCTTTTAGAACACATCAAATAATACAAATACCATAGCATTCTACCCAAAAAGTACCTAGAACTAACGCCTATCCATCAGCAGATCACACTTGCATAGTTAAGATGACGATAAAAAATTTTTACAATTATTTGACAACAGTTAGGAGCCAGAACTCTTTTCGTATACATCAAACAATACAAATACCATAGCATTCTACCCACAAAGTTCCTAGAACTAACGCCTATCTATCAGCAGATCACAGTTGCATATTTAAGATGCCGATAAATTTTTTTTACAATTATTTGACAACAGCTAGGACCCAGAACTCTTTTCGTATACATCAAAAAATACAAATACCATAGCATTCTACCCAGAAAGTACCTAGAACTAACGCCTATCCATCAGCAGGTCGCACTTGCATAGTTAAGATGCCGATACATTTTTTTTACAATTATTTGACAACAGCTAGGAGCTAGAACTCTTTTCGTATGCATCAAACAATACAAATACCATAGCATTCTACCCAGAAAGTACCTAGAACTATCGCCTATCCATCAGCAGATGACACTTGTATAGTTAAGATGCCGATAACATTTTTTTACAATTATTTGACAACAGCTAGGAGCCAGAACTCTTTTCGAACACATCAAATAATACAAATACCATAGCATTCTACCCAAAAAGTACCTAGAACTAACGCCTATCCATCAGCAGATCACACTTGCATAGTTAAGTTGCCGATAAAATTTTTTTACAATTATTTGACAGCAGTTAGGAGCCAGAACTCTTTTCGTATACATCAAACAATACAAATACCATGGCATTCTACCCAGAACGTACCTAGAACTAACGCCTATCCATCAGCAGATCACACTTGCATAGTTAAGATGCAGATAAATTTTTTTTACAATTATTTGACAACAGCTAGGAGCCAGAACTCTTTTCTAACACATCAAATAATACAAATACCATAGCATTCTACCCAAAAAGTACCTAGAACTAACGCCTATCCATCAGCAGATCACACTTGCATAGTTAAGATGCCGATAAAATTTGTTTACAATTATTTGACAACAGTTAGGAGCCAGAACTCTTTTCGTATACATCAAACAATACAAATACCATAGCATTCTACCCAGAAAGTACCTAGAAGTAACGCCTATCCATCAGCAGATCACACTTGCATAGTTAAGATGCAGATAAATTTTTTTTACACTTATTTGACAACAGCTAGGAGCCAGAACTCTTTTCGTATATATCAAACAATACAAATACCATAGCATTCTACCCAGAAAGTACCTAGAACTAACGCCTATCCATCAGCAGATCACACTTGCATAGTTAAGATGCCGATAAATTTTTTTTACAATTATTTGACAACAGCTAGGAGCCAGAACTCTTTTCGTATACATCAATTAATACAAATACCGTAGCATTCTACCCAGAAAGTACCTAGAACTAACGCCTATCCATCAGCAGATCACACTTGTATAGTTAAGATGCCGATAAAATTTGTTTACAATTATTTGACAACAGCTAGGAGCCAGAACTCTTTTCGAACACATCAAATAATACAAATACCATAGCATTCTACCCAAAAAGTACCTAGAACTAACGCCTATCCATCAGCAGATCACACTTGCATAGTTAAGATGCCGATAAAATTTTTTTACAATTATTTGACAACAGTTAGGAGCCAGAACTCTTTTCGTATACATCAAACAATACAAATACCATAGCATTCTACCCAGAAAGTACCTAGAACTAACGCCGATCCATCAGCAGATCACACTTGCATAGTTAAGATGCCGATAAATTTTTTTTACAATTATTTGACAACAGCTAGGAGCCAGAACTCTTTTCGTATACATCGAACAATACAAATACCATAGCATTCTACCCAGAAAGTACCTAGAACTAACGCCTATCCATCAGCAGATCACACTTGTATAGTTAAGATGCCGATAAAATTTTTTTACAATTATTTGACAACAGCTAGGAGCCAGAACTCTTTTCGAACACATCAAATAATACAAATACCATAGCATTCTACCCAAAAAGTACCTAGAACTAACGCCTATCCATCAGCAGATCACACTTGCATAGTTAAGATGCTGATAAATTTTTTTTACAATTATTTGACAACAGTTAGGAGCCAGAACTCTTTTCGTATACATCAAACAATACAAATACCATAGCATTCTACCCAGAAAGTACCTAGAAGTAACGCCTATCCATCAGCAGATCACACTTGCCTAGTTAAGATGCCGATACATTTTTTTTACAATTATTTGACAACAGCTAGGAACCAGAACTCTTTTCGTATACATCAAACAATACAAATAGCATAGCATTCTACCCAGAAAGTACCTAGAACTAACGCCTATCCATCAGCAGATCACACTTGTATAGTTAAGATGCAGATAAAATTTTTTTACAATTATTTGACAACAGCTAGGAGCCAGAACTCTTTTCGACAACATCAAATAATACAAATACCATAGCATTCTAACCAAAAAGTACCTAGATCTAACGCATATCCATCAGCAGATCACACTTGCATAGTTAAGATGCCGATACATTTTTTTTACAATTATTTGACAACAGCTAGGAACCAGAACTCTTTTCGTATACATCAAACAATACAAATACCATAGCATTCTACCCAGAAAGTACCTAGAACTAACGCCTATCCATCAGCAGATCACACTTGTATAGTTAAGGTGCCGATAAAATTTTTTTACAATTATTTGACAACAGCTAGGAGCCAGAACTCTTTTCGAACACATCAAATAATACAAATACCATAGCATTCTACCCTAAAAGTACCCAGAACGAACGCCTATCCATCAGCAGATCACACTTGCATAGTTAAGATGCCGATGAATTTTTTTTACAATTATTTGACAACAGCTAGGAGCCAGAACTCTTTTCGTATACATCAAACAATACAACTACCATAGCATTCTACCCAGAAAGTACCTAGAACTAACGCCTATCCATCAGCAGATCACACATGCGTAGTTAAGATGCCGATAAGTTTTTTTTACAATTATTTGACAACAGCTAGGAGCCAGAACTCTTTTCGTATACATCAAATAATACAAATACCATAGCATTCTACCCAAAAAGTACCTCGAACTAACGCTTATCCATCAGCAGATCACACTTGCATAGTTAAGATGCCGATAAATTTTTTTTACAATTATTTGACAACAGTTAGGAGCCAGAACTCATTTCGTATACATCAAACAATACAAATACCATAGCATTCTACCCAGAAAGTACCTAGAACTAACGCCTATCCATCAGCAGATCACACTTGCATAGTTAAGATGCCGATAAAATTTTTTTACAATTATTTGACAACAGCTAGGAGCCAGAACTCTTTTCTAACACATCAAATAATACAAATACCATAGCATTCTACCCAAAAAGTACCTAGAACTAACGCCTATCCATCAGCAGATCACACTTGCATAGTTAAGATGCCGATAAAATTTTTTTACAATTATTTGACAACAGTTAGGAGCCAGAACTCTTTTCGTATACATCAAACAATACAAATACCATAGCATTCTACCCAGAAAGTACCTAGAACTAACGCCTATCCATCAGCAGATCACACTTGCATAGTTAAGATGCCGATAAATTTTTTTTACAATTATTTGACAACAGCTAGGAGCCAGAACTCTTTTCGTATACATCAAACAATACAAATACCATAGCATTCTACCCAGAAAGTACATAGAACTAACGCCTATCCATCAGCAGATCACACTTGTATAGTTAAGATGCCGATAAAATTTTTTTACAATTATTTGACAACAGCTAGGAGCCAGAACTCTTTTCGAACACATCAAATAATACAAATACCATAGCATTCTACCCAAAAAGTACCTAGAACTAACGCCTATCCATCAGTAGATCACACTTGCATAGTTAAGATGCTGATAAATTTTTTTTACAATTATTTGACAACAGTTTGGAGCCAGAACTCTTTTCGTATACATCAAATAATACAAATACCATAGCATTCTACCCAGAAAGTACCTAGAAGTAACGCCTATCCATCAGCAGATCACACTTGCATAGTTAAGATGCCGATACATTTTTTTTACAATTATTTGACAACAGTTAGGAGCCAGAACTCTTTTCGTATACATCAAACAATACAAATACCATAGCATTCTACCCAGAAAGTACCTAGAACTAACGCCTATCCTTCGGCAGATCACACTTGTATAGTTAAGATGCTGATAAAATTTTTTTACAATTATTTGACAACAGCTAGGAGCCAGAACTCTTTTCGACAACATCAAATAATACAAATACCATAGCATTCTACCCAAAAAGTAACTAGAACTAACGCCTATCCTTCAGCAGATCACACTTGCATAGTTAAGATGCCGATAAAAATTTTTTACAATTATTTGACAACAGTTAGGAGCCAGAACTCTTTTCGTATACATCAAACAATACAAATACCATAGCATTCTACCCAGAAAGTACGTAGAACTAACGCCTATCCATCAGCAGATCACACTTGCATAGTTAAGATGCCGATAAATTTTGTTTACAATTATTTGACAACAGCTAGGAGCCAGAACTCTTTTCGTATACATCAAACAATACAAATACCATAGCATTTTACCCAGAAAGTACCTAGAACTAACGCCTATCCATCAGCAGACCACACTTGTATAGTTAAGATGCCGATAAATTTTTTTTACAATTATTTGACAACAGCTAGGAGCCAGAACTCTTTTCGAACACATCAAATAATACAAATACCATAGCATTCTACCCAAAAAGTACCTAGAACTAACGCCTATCCATCAGCAGATCACACTTGCATAGTTAAGATGCCGATAACATTTTTTTACAATTATTTGACAACAGTTAGGAGCCAGAACTCTTTTCGTATACATTAAACAATACAAATACCATAGCATTCTACCCAGAAAGTACCTAGAACTAACGCCTATCCATCAGCAGATCACACTTGCGTAGTTAAGATGCCGATAAGTTTTTTTTACAATTATTTGACAACAGCTAGGAGCCAGAACTCTTTTCGTATACATCAAATAATACAAATACCATAGCATTCTACCCAAAAAGTACCTCGAACTAACGCTTATCCATCAGCAGATCACACTTGCATAGTTAAGATGCCGATAAATTTTTTTTACAATTATTTGACAACAGTTAGGAGCCAGAACTCTTTTCGTATACATCAAACAATACAACTACCATAGCATTCTACCCAGAAAGTACCTAGAACTAACGCCTATCCATCAGCAGATCACACTTGCATAGTTAAGATGCCGATAAATGTTTTTTACAATTATTTGACAACAGTTAGGAGCCAGAACTCTTTTCGTATACATCAAACAATACAAATAGCATAGCATTCTACCCAGAAAGTACCTAGAACTAACGCTTATCCATCAGCAGATCACACTTGCATAGTTAAGATGCCGATAATTTTTTTTTACAATTATTTGACAAAAGTTAGGAGCCAGAACTCTTTTCGTATACATCAAACAATACAAATACCATAGCATCGTACCCAGAAAGTACCTATAACTAACGCCTATCCATCAGCAGTTCACACTTGCATAGTTAAGATGCCGATAAATTTTTTTTACAATTATTTGACAACAGCTAGGAGCCAGAACTCTTTTCGTATACATCAAACAATACAAATGCCATAGCTTTCTACCCAGAAAGTACCTAGAACTAACGCCTATCCATCAGCAGATCACACTTGTATAGTTAAGATGCCGATAAAATTTTTTTACAATTATTTGACAACAGCTAGGAGCCAGAACTCTTTTCGAACACATCAAATAATACAAATACCATAGCATTCTACCCAAAAAGTACCTAGAAGTAACGCTTATCCATCAGCAGATCACACTTGCATAGTTAAGATGCCGATAAAATTTTTTTACAATTATTTGACAACAGCTAGGAGCCAGAACTCTTTTCGTATACATCAAACAATACAAATACCATAGCATTCTACCCAGAAAGTACCTAGAACTAACGCCTATCCATCAGCAGATCACACTTGTATAGTTAAGATGCCGATAAAATTTGTTTACAATTATTTGACAACAGCTAGGAGCCAGAACTCTTTTCGAACACATCAAATAATACAAATACCATAGCATTCTACCCAGAAAGTACCTAGAACTAACGCCTATCCATCAGCAGATCACACTTGCGTAGTTAAGATGCCGATAAGTTTTTTTTACAATTATTTGACAACAGCTAGGAGCCAGAACTCTTTTCGTATACATCAAATAATACAAATACCATAGCATTCTACCCAAAAAGTACCTCGAACTAACGCTTATCCATCAGCAGATCACACTTGCATAGTTAAGATGCCGATAAATTTTTTTTACAATTATTTGACAACAGTTAGGAGCCAGAACTCATTTCGTATACATCAAACAATACAAATACCATAGCATTCTACCCAGAAAGTACCTAGAACTAACGCCTATCCATCAGCAGATCACACTTGCATACTTAAGATGCCGATAAAATTTTTTTACAATTATTTGACAACAGCTAGGAGCCAGAACTCTTTTCTAACACATCAAATAATACAAATACCATAGCATTCTACCCAAAAAGTACCTAGAACTAACGCCTATCCATCAGCAGATCACACTTGCATAGTTAAGATGCCGATAAAATTTTTTTACAATTATTTGACAACAGTTAGGAGCCAGAACTCTTTTCGTATACATCAAACAATACAAATACCATAGCATTCTACCCAGAAAGTACCTAGAACTAACGCCTATCCATCAGCAGATCACACTTGCATAGTTAAGATGCCGATAAATTTTTTTTACATCTATTTGACAACAGCTAGGAGCCAGAACTCTTTCCGTATACATCAAACAATACAAATACCATAGCATTCTACCCCGAAAGTACATAGAACTAACGCCTATCCATCAGCAGATCACACTTGTATAGTTAAGATGCCGATAAAATTTTTTTACAATTATTTGACAACAGCTAGGAGCCAGAACTCTTTTCGAACACATCAAATAATACAAATACCATAGCATTCTACCCAAAAAGTACCTAGAACTAACGCCTATCCATCAGCAGATCACACTTGCATAGTTAAGATGCTGATAAATTTTTTTTACAATTATTTGACAACAGTTTGGAGCCAGAACTCTTTTCGTATACATCAAATAATACAAATACCATAGCATTCTACCCAGAAAGTACCTAGAAGTAACGCCCATCCATCAGCAGATCACACTTGCATAGTTAAGATGCCGATACATTTTTTTTACAATTATTTGACAACAGCTAGGAGCCAGAACTCTTTTCGTATACATCAAACAATACAAATACCATAGCATTCTACCCAGAAAGTACCTAGAACTAACGCCTATCCATCAGCAGATCACACTTGTATAGTTAAGGTGCCGATAAAATTTTTTTACAATTATTTGACAACAGCTAGGAGCCAGAACTCTTTTCGACAACATCAAATAATACAAATACCATAGCATTCTACCCAAAAAGTACCTAGATCTAACGCATATCCATCAGCAGATCACACTTGCATAGTTAAGATGCCGATACATTTTTTTTACAATTATTTGACAATAGCTAGGAACCAGAACTCTTTTCGTATACATCAAACAATACAAATACCATAGCATTCTACCCAGAAAGTACCTAGAACTAACGCCTATCCATCAGCAGATCACACTTGTATAGTTAAGGTGCCGATAAAATTTTTTTACAATTATTTGACAACAGCTAGGAGCCAGAACTCTTTTCGAACACATCAAATAATACAAATACCATAGCATTCTACCCTAAAAGTACCCAGAACTAACGCCTATCCATCAGCAGATCACACTTGCATAGTTAAGATGCCGATGAATTTTTTTTACAATTATTTGACAACAGCTAGGAGCCAGAACTCTTTTCGTATACATCAAACAATACAACTACCATAGCATTCTACCCAGAAAGTACCTAGAAGTAACGCCTATCCATCAGCAGATCACACTTGTATAGTTAAGATGCCGATACATTTTTTTTACAATTATTTGACAACAGTTAAGAGCCATAACTCTTTTCGTATACATCAAACAATACAAATACCATAGCATCCTACCCAGAAAGTACCTAGAACTAACGCCTATCCATCAGCAGATCACACTTGCATAGTTAAGATGCCGATAAATTTTTTTTACAATTATTTGACAACAGCTAGGAGCCAGAACTCTTTTCGTATACATCAAACAATACAAATACCATAGCATTCTACCCAGAAAGTACCTAGAACTAACGCCTATCCACCAGCAGATCACACTTGTATAGTTAAGATGCCGATAAAATTTTTTTACAATTATTTGACAACAGCTAGGAGCCAGAACTCTTTTCGAACACATCAAATAATGCAAATACCATAGCATTCTACCCAAAAAGTACCTAGAAGTAACGCTTATCCATCAGCAGATCACACTTGCATAGTTAAGATGCCGATAAATTTTTTTTACAATTATTTGACAACAGTTAGGAGCCAGAACTCTTTTCGTATACATCAAACAATACAAATACCATAGCCTTCTACCCAGAAAGTACCTAGAACTAACGCCTATCCTTCGGCAGATCACACTTGTATAGTTAAGATGCTGATAAAATTTTTTTACAATTATTTGACAACAGCTAGGAGCCAGAACTCTTTTCGACAACATCAAATAATACAAATACCATAGCATTCTACCCAAAAAGTAACTAGAACTAACGCCTATCCTTCAGCAGATCACACTTGCATAGTTAAGATGCCGATAAAATTTTTTTACAATTATTTGACAACAGTTAGGAGCCAGAACTCTTTTCGTATACATCAAACAATACAAATACCATAGCATTCTACCCAGAAAGTACGTAGAACTAACGCCTATCCATCAGCAGATCACACTTGCATAGTTAAGATGGCGATAAATTTTGTTTACAATTATTTGACAACAGCTAGGAGCCAGAACTCTTTTTGTATACATCAAACAATACAAATACCATAGCATTTTACCCAGAAAGTACCTAGAACTAACGCCTATCCATCAGCAGACCACACTTGTATAGTTAAGATGCCGATAAATTTTTTTTACAATTATTTGACAACAGCTAGGAGCCAGAACTCTTTTCGAACACATCAAATAATACAAATACCATAGCATTCTACCCAAAAAGTACCTAGAACTAACGCCTATCCATCAGCAGATCACACTTGCATAGTTAAGATGCCGATAACATTTTTTTACAATTATTTGACAACAGTTAGGAGCCAGAACTCTTTTCGTATACATTAAACAATACAAATACCATAGCATTCTACCCAGAAAGTACCTAGAACTAACGCCTATCCATCAGCAGATCACACTTGCGTAGTTAAGATGCCGATAAGTTTTTTTTACAATTATTTGACAACAGCTAGGAGCCAGAACTCTTTTCGTATACATTAAATAATACAAATACCATAGCATTCTACCCAAAAAGTACCTCGAACTAACGCTTATCCATCAGCAGATCACACTTGCATAGTTAAGATGCCGATAAATTTTTTTTACAATTATTTGACAACAGTTAGGAGCCAGAACTCTTTTCGTATACATCAAACAATACAACTACCATAGCATTCTACCCAGAAAGTACCTAGAACTAACGCCTATCCATCAGCAGATCACACTTGCATAGTTAAGATGCCGATAAATGTTTTTTACAATTATTTGACAACAGTTAGGAGCCAGAACTCTTTTCGTATACATCAAACAATACAAATAGCATAGCATTCTACCCAGAAAGTACCTAGAACTAACGCTTATCCATCAGCAGATCACACTTGCATAGTTAAGATGCCGATAAATTTTTTTTACAATTATTTGACAACAGTTAGGAGCCAGAACTCTTTTCGTATACATCAAACAATACAAATACCATAGCATCGTACCCAGAAAGTACCTATAACTAACGCCTATCCATCAGCAGATCACACTTGCATAGTTAAGATGCCGATAAATTTTTTTTACAATTATTTAACAACAGCTAGGAGCCAGAACTCTTTTCGTATACATCAAACAATACAAATGCCATAGCTTTCTACCCAGAAAGTACCTAGATCTAACGCCTATCCATCAGCAGATCACACTTGTATAGTTAAGATGCCGATAAAATTTTTTTACAATTATTTGACAACAGCTAGGAGCCAGAACTCTTTTCGAACACATCAAATAATACAAATACCATAGCATTCTACCCAAAAAGTACCTAGAAGTAACGCTTATCCATCAGCAGATCACACTTGCATAGTTAAGATGCCGATAAAATTTTTTTACAATTATTTGACAACAGCTAGGAGCCAGAACTCTTTTCGTATACATCAAACAATACAAATACCATAGCATTCTACCCAGAAAGTACCTAGAACTAACGCCTATCCATCAGCAGATCACACTTGTATAGTTAAGATGCCGATAAAATTTGTTTACAATTATTTGACAACAGCTAGGAGCCAGAACTCTTTTCGAACACATCAAATAATACAAATACCATAGCATTCTACCCAAAAAGTACCTAGAACTAACGCCTATCCATCAGCAGATCACACTTGCATAGTTAAGATGCCGATAAAATTTTTTTACAATTATTTGACAACAGTTAGGAGCCAGAACTCTTTTCGTATACATCAAACAATACAAATACCATAGCATTCTACCCAGGAAGTACCTAGAACTAACGCCTATCCATCAGCAGATCACACTTGCATAGTTAAGATGCCGATAAATTTTTTTTACAATTATTTGACAACAGCTAGGACCCAGAACTCTTTTCGTATACATCAAACAATACAAATACCATAGCATTCTACCCAGAAAGTACCTAGAACTAACGCCTATCCATCAGCAGATCACACTTGTATAGTTAAGATGCCGATAAAAATTTTTTACAATTATTTGACAACAGCTAGGAGCCAGAACTCTTTTCGAACACATCAAATAATACAAACACCATAGCATTCTACCCAAAAAGTACCTAGAAGTAACGCTTATCCATCAGCAGATCACACTTGCATAGTTAAGATGCCGATAAAATTTTTTTTCAATTATTTGACAACAGTTAGGAGCCAGAACTCTTTTCGTATACATCAAACAATACAAATACCATAGCCTTCTACCCAGAAAGTACCTAGAACTAACGCCTATCCATCAGCAGATCGCACTTGCATAGTTAAGATGCCGATAAATTTTTTTTACAATTATTTGACAACAGCTAGGAGCCAGAACTCTTTTCGTATGCATCAAACAATACAAATACCATAGCATTCTACCCAGAAAGTACCTAGAACTATCGCCTAGCCATCAGCAGATGACACTTGTATAGTTAAGATGCCGATAACATTTTTTTACAATTATTTGACAACGGCTAGGAGCCAGAACTCTTTTCGAACACATCAAATAATACAAATACCGTAGCATTCTACCCAAAAAGTACCTAGAAGTAACGCTTATCCATCAGCAGATCACACTTGCATAGTTAAGATGCCGATAAAATTTTTTTTCAATTATTTGACAATAGTTAGGAGCCAGAACTCTTTTCGTATACATCAAACAATACAAATACCATAGCCTTCTACCCAGAAAGTACCTAGAACTAACGCCTATCCATCAGCAGATCGCACTTGCATAGTTAAGATGCCGATAAATTTTTTTTACAATTATTTGACAACAGCTAGGAGCCAGAACTCTTTTCGTATGCATCAAACAATACAAATACCATAGCATTCTACCCAGAAAGTACCTAGAACTGTCGCCTAGCCATCAGCAGATGACACTTGTATAGTTAAGATGCCGATAACATTTTTTTACAATTATTTGACAACGGCTAGGAGCCAGAACTCTTTTCGAACACATCAAATAATACAAATACCGTAGCATTCTACCCAAAAATTACCTAGAACTAACGCCTATCCATCAGCAGATCACACTTGCATAGTTAAGATGCCGATAAAATTTTTTTACAATTATTGGACAGCAGTTAGGAGCCAGAACTCTTTTCGTATACATCAAACAATACAAATACCATGGCATTCTACCCAGAAAGTACCTAGAACTAACGCCTATCCATCAGCAGATCACACTTGCATAGTTAAGATGCAGATAAATTTTTTTTACAATTATTTGACAACAGCTAGGAGCCAGAACTCTTTTCTTATACATCAAACAATATAAATACCATAGCATTCTACCCAGAAAGTACCTAGAACTAACGCCTATCCATCAGCAGATCACACTTGTATAGTTAAGATGCCGATAAAATTTGTTTACAATTATTTGACAACAGCTAGGAGCCAGAACTCTTTTCGAACACATCAAATAATACAAATACCATAGCATTCTACCCAAAAAGTACCTAGAACTAACGCCTATCCATCAGCAGATCACACTTGCATAGTTAAGATGCCGATAAAATTTTTTTACAATTATTTGACAACAGTTAGGAGCCAGAACTCTTTTCGTATACATCAAACAATACAAATACCATAGCATTCTACCCAGAAAGTACCTAGAACTAACGCCTATCCATCAGCAGATCACACTTGCATAGTTAAGATGCCGATAAATTTTTTTTACAATTATTTGACAACAGCTAGGACCCAGAACTCTTTTCGTATACATCAAACAATACAAATACCATAGCATTCTACCCAGAAAGTACCTAGAACTAACGCCTATCCATCAGCAGATCACACTTGTATAGTTGAGATGCCGATAACAATTTTTTACAATTATTTGACAACAGCTAGGAGCCAGAACTCTTTTCGAACACATCAAATCATACAAACACCATAGCATTCTACCCAAAAAGTACCTAGAAGTAACGCTTATCCATCAGCAGATCACACTTGCATAGTTAAGATGCCGATAAAATTTTTTTTCAATTATTTGACAACAGTTAGGAGCCAGAACTCTTTTCGTATACATCAAACAATACAAATACCATAGCCTTCTACCCAGAAAGTACCTAGAACTAACGCCTATCCATCAGCAGATCGCACTTGCATAGTTAAGATGCCGATAAATTTTTTTTACAATTATTTGACAACAGCTAGGAGCCAGAACTCTTTTCGTATGCATCAAACAATACAAATACCATAGCATTCTACCCAGAAAGTACCTAGAACTATCGCCTAGCCATCAGCAGATGACACTTGTATAGTTAAGATGCCGATAACATTTTTTTACAATTATTTGACAACGGCTAGGAGCCAGAACTCTTTTCGAACACATCAAATAATACAAATACCGTAGCATTCTACCCAAAAAGTACCTAGAAGTAACGCTTATCCATCAGCAGATCACACTTGCATAGTTAAGATGCCGATAAAATTTTTTTACAATTATTTGACAACAGTTAGGAGCCAGAACTCTTTTCGTATACAACAAACAATACAAATACCATAGCCTTCTACCCAGAAAGTACCTAGAACTAACGCCTATCCATCAGCAGATCGCACTTGCATAGTTAAGATGCCGATAAATTTTTTTTACAATTATTTGACAACAGCTATGAGCCAGAACTCTTTTCGTATGCATCAAACAATACAAATACCATAGCATTCTACCCAGAAAGTACCTAGAACTATCGCCTATCCATCAGCAGATGACACTTGTATAGTTAAGATGCCGATAACATTTTTTTACAATTATTTGACAACAGCTAGGAGCCAGAACTCTTTTCGAACACATCAAATAATCCAAATACCATAGCATTCTACCCAAAAAGTACCTAGAACTAACGCCTATCCATCAGGAGATCACACTTGCATAGTTAAGATGCCAATAAAATTTTTTTACAATTATTTGACAGCAGTTAGGAGCCAGAACTCTTTTCGTATACATCAAATAATACAAATACCATGGCATTCTACCCAGAAAGTACCTAGAACTAACGCCTATCCATCAGCAGATCACACTTGCATAGTTAAGATGCCGATAAATTTTTTTTACAATTATTTGACAACAGCTAGGAGCCAGAACACTTTTCGTATACATCAATTAATACAAATACCGTAGCATTCTACCCAGAAAGTACCTAGAACTAACGCCTATCCATCAGCAGATCACACTTGTATAGTTAAGATGCCGATAAAATTTGTTTACAATTATTTGACAACAGCTAGGAGCCAGAACTCTTTTCGAACACATCCAATAATACAAATACCATAGCATTCTACCCAAAAAGTACCTAGAACTAACGCCTATCCATCAGCAGATCACACTTGCATAGTTAAGATGCCGATAAAATTTTTTTACAATTATTTGACAACAGTTAGGAGCCAGAACTCTTTTCGTATACATCAAACAATACAAATACCATAGCATTCTACCCAGAAAGTACCTAGAACTAAAGCCGATCCATCAGCAGATCACACTTGCATAGTTAAGATGCCGATAAATTTTTTTTACAATTATTTGACAACAGCTAGGAGCCAGAACTCTTTTCGTATACATCAAACAATACAAATACCATAGCATTCTACCCAGAAAGTACCTAGAACTAACGCCTATCCATCAGCAGATCACACTTTTATAGTTAAGATGCCGATAAAATTTTTTTACAATTATTTGACAACAGCTAGGAGCCAGAACTCTTTTCGAACACATCAAATAATACAAATACCATAGCATTCTACCCAAAAAGTACCAAGAACTAACGCTTATCCATCAGCAGATCACACTTGCATAGTTAAGATGCCGATAAATTTTTTTTACAATTATTTCACAACAGTTAGGAGCCAGAACTCTTTTCGTATACATCAAACAATACAAATGCCATAGCATTCTACCCAGAAAGTACCTTGAACTAACGCCTATCCATCAGCAGATCACACTTGCATAGTTAAGATGCCGATAAATTTTTTTTACAATTATTTGACAACAGCTAGGAGCCAGAACTCTTTTCGAACACATCAAATAATACAAATACCATAGCATTCTACCCAAAAAGTACCTAGAACTAACGCCTATCCATCAGCAGATCACACTTGCATAGTTAAGATGCCGATAAAATTTTTTTAGAATTATTTGACAACAGTTAGGAGCCAGAACTCTTTTCGTATACATCAAACAATACAAATACCATATCATTCTACCCAAAAAGTACCTAGAACTAACGCCTATCCATCAGCAGATCACACTTGCATAGTTAAGATGCCGATAAATTTTTTTTACAATTATTTGACAACAGTTAGGAGCCAGAACTCTTTTCGTATACATCAAACAATACAAATACCATAGCATTCTACCCAGAAAGTACCTAGAACTAACGCCTATCCATCAGCAGATCGCACTTGCATAGTTAAGATGCCGATAAATTTTTTTTACAATTATTTGACAACAGCTAGGAGCCAGAACTCTTTTCGTATACATCAAACAATACAAATACCATAGCATTCTACCCAGAAAGTACCTAGAACTATCGCCTAGCCATCAGCAGATGACACTTGTATAGTTAAGATGCCGATAACATTTTTTTTACAATTATTTGACAACAGCTAGGAGCCAGAACTCTTTTCGAACACATCAAATAATACAAATACCATAGCATTCTACCCAAAAAGTACCTAGAACTAACGCCTATCCATCAGCAGATCACACTTGCATAGTTAAGATGCCGATAAAATTTTTTTACAATTATTGGACAGCAGTTAGGAGCCAGAACTCTTTTCGTATACATCAAACAATACAAATACCATGGCATTCTACCCAGAAAGTACCTAGAACTAACGCCTATCCATCAGCAGATCACACTTGCATAGTTAAGATGCAGATAAATTTTTTTTACAATTATTTGACAACAGCTAGGAGCCAGAACTCTTTTCGTATACATCAAAAAATACAAATACCATAGCATTCTACCCAGAAAGTACCTAGAACTAACGCCTATCCATCGGCAGATCACACTTGTATAGTTAAGATGCCGATAAAATTTGTTTACAATTATTTGACAACAGCTAGGAGCCAGAACTCTTTTAGAACACATCAAATAATACAAATACCATAGCATTCTACCCAAAAAGTACCTAGAACTAACGCCTATCCATCAGCAGATCACACTTGCATAGTTAAGATGACGATAAAAAATTTTTACAATTATTTGACAACAGTTAGGAGCCAGAACTCTTTTCGTATACATCAAACAATACAAATACCATAGCATTCTACCCACAAAGTTCCTAGAACTAACGCCTATCTATCAGCAGATCACAGTTGCATATTTAAGATGCCGATAAATTTTTTTTACAATTATTTGACAACAGCTAGGACCCAGAACTCTTTTCGTATACATCAAAAAATACAAATACCATAGCATTCTACCCAGAAAGTACCTAGAACTAACGCCTATCCATCAGCAGGTCGCACTTGCATAGTTAAGATGCCGATACATTTTTTTTACAATTATTTGACAACAGCTAGGAGCTAGAACTCTTTTCGTATGCATCAAACAATACAAATACCATAGCATTCTACCCAGAAAGTACCTAGAACTATCGCCTATCCATCAGCAGATGACACTTGTATAGTTAAGATGCCGATAACATTTTTTTACAATTATTTGACAACAGCTAGGAGCCAGAACTCTTTTCGAACACATCAAATAATACAAATACCATAGCATTCTACCCAAAAAGTACCTAGAACTAACGCCTATCCATCAGCAGATCACACTTGCATAGTTAAGTTGCCGATAAAATTTTTTTACAATTATTTGACAGCAGTTAGGAGCCAGAACTCTTTTCGTATACATCAAACAATACAAATACCATGGCATTCTACCCAGAACGTACCTAGAACTAACGCCTATCCATCAGCAGATCACACTTGCATAGTTAAGATGCAGATAAATTTTTTTTACAATTATTTGACAACAGCTAGGAGCCAGAACTCTTTTCGTATACATCAAACAATACAAATACCATAGCATTCTACCCAGAAAGTACCTAGAACTAACGCCTATCCATCAGCAGTTCACACTTGTATAGTTAAGATGCCGATAAAATTTGTTTACAATTATTTGACAACAGCTAGGAGCCAGAACTCTTTTCGAACACATCAAATAATACAAATACCATAGCATTCTACCCAAAAAGTACCTAGAACTAACGCCTATCCATCAGCAGATCACACTTGCATAGTTAAGATGACGACAAAATTTTTTTACAATTATTTGACAACAGTTAGGAGCCAGAACTCTTTTCGTATACATCAAACAATACAAATACCATAGCATTCTACCCAGAAAGTACCTAGAACTAACGCCTATCCATCAGCAGGTCACACTTGCATAGTTAAGATGCCGATAAATTTTTTTTACAATTATTTGACAACAGCTAGGACCCAGAACTCTTTTCGTATACATCAAACAATACAAATACCATAGCATTCTACCCAGAAAGTACCTAGAACTAACGCCTATCCATCAGCAGATCACACTTGTATAGTTAAGATGCCGATAACATTTTTTTACAATTATTTGACAACAGCTAGGAGCCAGAACTCTTTTCGAACACATCAAATAATACAAATACCATAGCATTCTACCCAAAAAGTACCTAGAAGTAACGCTTATCCATCAGCAGATCACACTTGCATAGTTAAGATGCCGATAAAATTTTTTTACAATTATTTGACAACAGTTAGGAGCCAGAACTCTTTTCGTATACATCAAACAATACAAATACCATAGCCTTCTACCCAGAAAGTACCTAGAACTAACGCCTATCCATCAGCAGATCGCACTTGCATAGTTAAGATGCCGATAAATTTTTTTTACAGTTATTTGACAACAGCTATGAGCCAGAACTCTTTTCGTATGCATCAAACAATACAAATACCATAGCATTCTACCCAGAAAGTACCTAGAACTATCGCCTATCCATCAGCAGATGACACTTGTATAGTTAAGATGCCGATAACATTTTTTTACAATTATTTGACAACAGCTAGGAGCCAGAACTCTTTTCGAACACATCAAATAATACAAATACCATAGTATTCTACCCAAAAAGTACCTAAAACTAACGCCTATCCATCAGGAGATCACACTTGCATCGTTAAGATGCCAATAAAATTTTTTTACAATTATTTGACAGCAGTTAGGAGCCAGAAATCTTTTCGTATACATCAAATAATACAAATACCATGGCATTCTCCCCAGAAAGTACCTAGAACTAACGCCTATCCATCAGCAGATCACACTTGCATAGTTAAGATGCCGATAAATTTTTTTTACAATTATTTGACAACAGCTAGGAGCCAGAACTCTTTTCGAACACATCAAATAATACAAATACCATAGCATTCTACCCAAAAAGTACCAAGAACTAACGCTTATCCATCAGCAGATCACACTTGCATAGTTAAGATGCCGATAAATTTTTTTTACAATTATTTCACAACAGTTAGGAGCCAGAACTCTTTTCGTATACATCAAACAATACAAATGCCATAGCATTCTACCCAGAAAGTACCTTGAACTAACGCCTATCCATCAGCAGATCACACTTGCATAGTTAAGATGCCGATAAATTTTTTTTACAATTATTTGACAACAGCTAGGAGCCAGAACTCTTTTCGAACACATCAAATAATACAAATACCATAGCATTCTACCCAAAAAGTACCTAGAACTAACGCCTATCCATCAGCAGATCACACTTGCATAGTTAAGATGCCGATAAAATTTTTTTAGAATTATTTGGCAACAGTTAGGAGCCAGAACTCTTTTCGTATACATCAAACAATACAAATACCATATCATTCTACCCAAAAAGTACCTAGAACTAACGCCTATCCATCAGCAGATCACACTTGCATAGTTAAGATGCCGATAAATTTTTTTTACAATTATTTGACAACAGTTAGGAGCCAGAACTCTTTTCGTATACATCAAACAATACAAATACCATAGCATTCTACCCAGAAAGTACCTAGAACTAACGCCTATCCATCAGCAGATCGCACTTGCATAGTTAAGATGCCGATAAATTTTTTTTACAATTATTTGACAACAGCTAGGAGCCAGAACTCTTTTCGTATACATCAAACAATACAAATACCATAGCATTCTACCCAGAAAGTACCTAGAACTATCGCCTAGCCATCAGCAGATGACACTTGTATAGTTAAGATGCCGATAACATTTTTTTACAATTATTTGACAACAGCTAGGAGCCAGAACTCTTTTCGAACACATCAAATAATACAAATACCATAGCATTCTACCCAAAAAGTACCTAGAACTAACGCCTATCCATCAGCAGATCACACTTGCATAGTTAAGATGCCGATAAAATTTTTTTACAATTATTGGACAGCAGTTAGGAGCCAGAACTCTTTTCGTATACATCAAACAATACAAATACCATGGCATTCTACGCAGAAAGTACCTAGAACTAACGCCTATCCATCAGCAGATCACACTTGCATAGTTAAGATGCAGATAAATTTTTTTTACAATTATTTGACAACAGCTAGGAGCCAGAACTCTTTTCGTATACATCAAAAAATACAAATACCATAGCATTCTACCCAGAAAGTACCTAGAACTAACGCCTATCCATCGGCAGATCACACTTGTATAGTTAAGATGCCGATAAAATTTGTTTACAATTATTTGACAACAGCTAGGAGCCAGAACTCTTTTAGAACACATCAAATAATACAAATACCATAGCATTCTACCCAAAAAGTACCTAGAACTAACGCCTATCCATCAGCAGATCACACTTGCATAGTTAAGATGACGATAAAAAATTTTTACAATTATTTGACAACAGTTAGGAGCCAGAACTCTTTTCGTATACATCAAACAATACAAATACCATAGCATTCTACCCAGAAAGTACCTAGAACTAACGCCTATCTATCAGCAGATCACAGTTGCATAGTTAAGATGCCGATAAATTTTTTTTACAATTATTTGACAACAGCTAGGACCCAGAACTCTTTTCGTATACATCAAAAAATACAAATACCATAGCATTCTACCCAGAAAGTACCTAGAACTAACGCCTATCCATCAGCAGGTCGCACTTGCATAGTTAAGATGCCGATACATTTTTTTTACAATTATTTGACAACAGCTAGGAGCCAGAACTCTTTTCGTATGCATCAAACAATACAAATACCATAGCATTCTACCCAGAAAGTACCTAGAACTATCGCCTATCCATCAGCAGATGACACTTGTATAGTTAAGATGCCGATAACATTTTTTTACAATTATTTGACAACAGCTAGGAGCCAGAACTCTTTTCGAACACATCAAATAATACAAATACCATAGCATTCTACCCAAAAAGTACCTAGAACTAACGCCTATCCATCAGCAGATCACACTTGCATAGTTAAGTTGCCGATAAAATTTTTTTACAATTATTTGACAGCAGTTAGGAGCCAGAACTCTTTTCGTATACATCAAACAATACAAATACCATGGCATTCTACCCAGAAAGTACCTAGAACTAACGCCTATCCATCAGCAGATCACACTTGCATAGTTAAGATGCAGATAAATTTTTTTTACAATTATTTGACAACAGCTAGGAGCCAGAACTCTTTTCGTATACATCAAACAATACAAATACCATAGCATTCTACCCAGAAAGTACCTAGAACTAACGCCTATCCATCAGCAGTTCACACTTGTATAGTTAAGATGCCGATAAAATTTGTTTACAATTATTTGACAACAGCTAGGAGCCAGAACTCTTTTCGAACACATCAAATAATACAAATACCATAGCATTCTACCCAAAAAGTACCTAGAACTAACGCCTATCCATCAGCAGATCACACTTGCATAGTTAAGATGACGACAAAATTTTTTTACAATTATTTGACAACAGTTAGGAGCCAGAACTCTTTTCGTATACATCAAACAATACAAATACCATGGCATTCTACCCAAAAAGTACCTAGAACTAACGCCTATCCATCAGCAGGTCACACTTGCATAGTTAAGATGCCGATAAATTTTTTTTACAATTATTTGACAACAGCTAGGACCCAGAACTCTTTTCGTATACATCAAACAATACAAATACCATAGCATTCTACCCAGAAAGTACCTAGAACTAACGCCTATCCATCAGCAGATCACACTTGTATAGTTAAGATGCCGATAACATTTTTTTACAATTATTTGACAACAGCTAGGAGCCAGAACTCTTTTCGAACACATCAAATAATACAAATACCATAGCATTCTACCCAAAAAGTACCTAGAAGTAACGCTTATCCATCAGCAGATCACACTTGCATAGTTAAGATGCCGATAAAATTTTTTTACAATTATTTGACAACAGTTAGGAGCCAGAACTCTTTTCGTATACATCAAACAATACAAATACCATAGCCTTCTACCCAGAAAGTACCTAGAACTAACGCCTATCCATCAGCAGATCGCACTTGCATAGTTAAGATGCCGATAAATTTTTTTTACAGTTATTTGACAACAGCTATGAGCCAGAACTCTTTTCGTATGCATCAAACAATACAAATACCATAGCATTCTACCCAGAAAGTACCTAGAACTATCGCCTATCCATCAGCAGATGACACTTGTATAGTTAAGATGCCGATAACATTTTTTTACAATTATTTGACAACAGCTAGGAGCCAGAACTCTTTTCGAACACATCAAATAATACAAATACCATAGCATTCTACCCAAAAAGTACCTAGAACTAACGCCTATCCATCAGCAGATCACACTTGCATAGTTAAGTTGCCGATAAAATTTTTTTACAATTATTTGACAGCAGTTAGGAGCCAGAACTCTTTTCGTATACATCAAACAATACAAATACCATGGCATTCTACCCAGAAAGTACCTAGAACTAACGCCTATCCATCAGCAGATCACACTTGCATAGTTAAGATGCAGATAAATTTTTTTTACAATTATTTGACAACAGCTAGGAGCCAGAACTCTTTTCGTATACATCAAACAATACAAATACCATAGCATTCTACCCAGAAAGTACCTAGAACTAACGCCTATCCATCAGCAGTTCACACTTGTATAGTTAAGATGCCGATAAAATTTGTTTACAATTATTTGACAACAGCTAGGAGCCAGAACTCTTTTCGAACACATCAAATAATACAAATACCATAGCATTCTACCCAAAAAGTACCTAGAACTAACGCCTATCCATCAGCAGATCACACTTGCATAGTTAAGATGACGACAAAATTTTTTTACAATTATTTGACAACAGTTAGGAGCCAGAACTCTTTTCGTATACATCAAACAATACAAATACCATGGCATTCTACCCAAAAAGTACCTAGAACTAACGCCTATCCATCAGCAGGTCACACTTGCATAGTTAAGATGCCGATAAATTTTTTTTACAATTATTTGACAACAGCTAGGACCCAGAACTCTTTTCGTATACATCAAACAATACAAATACCATAGCATTCTACCCAGAAAGTACCTAGAACTAACGCCTATCCATCAGCAGATCACACTTGTATAGTTAAGATGCCGATAACATTTTTTTACAATTATTTGACAACAGCTAGGAGCCAGAACTCTTTTCGAACACATCAAATAATACAAATACCATAGCATTCTACCCAAAAAGTACCTAGAAGTAACGCTTATCCATCAGCAGATCACACTTGCATAGTTAAGATGCCGATAAAATTTTTTTACAATTATTTGACAACAGTTAGGAGCCAGAACTCTTTTCGTATACATCAAACAATACAAATACCATAGCCTTCTACCCAGAAAGTACCTAGAACTAACGCCTATCCATCAGCAGATCGCACTTGCATAGTTAAGATGCCGATAAATTTTTTTTACAGTTATTTGACAACAGCTATGAGCCAGAACTCTTTTCGTATGCATCAAACAATACAAATACCATAGCATTCTACCCAGAAAGTACCTAGAACTATCGCCTATCCATCAGCAGATGACACTTGTATAGTTAAGATGCCGATAACATTTTTTTACAATTATTTGACAACAGCTAGGAGCCAGAACTCTTTTCGAACACATCAAATAATACAAATACCATAGTATTCTACCCAAAAAGTACCTAAAACTAACGCCTATCCATCAGGAGATCACACTTGCATCGTTAAGATGCCAATAAAATTTTTTTACAATTATTTGACAGCAGGTAGGAGCCAGAACTCTTTTCGTATACATCAAATAATACAAATACCATGGCATTCTCCCCAGAAAGTACCTAGAACTAACGCCTATCCATCAGCAGATCACACTTGCATAGTTAAGATGCCGATAAATTTTTTTTACAATTATTTGACAACAGCTAGGAGCCAGAACTCTTTTCGTATACATCAATTAATACAAATACTGTAGCATTCTACCCAGAAAGTACCTAGAACTAACCCCTATCCATCAGCAGATCACACTTGTATAGTTAAGATGCCGATAAAATTTGTTTACAATTATTTGACAACAGCTAGGAGCCAGAACTCTTTTCGAACACATCAAATAATACAAATACCATAGCATTCTACCCAAAAAGTACCTAGAACTAACGCCTATCCATCAGCAGATCACACTTGCATAGTTAAGATGCCGATAAAATTTTTTTACAATTATTTGACAACAGTTAGGAGCCAGAACTCTTTTCGTATACATCAAACAATACAAATACCATAGCATTCTACCCAGAAAGTACCTAGAACTAACGCCGATCCATCAGCAGATCACACTTGCATAGTTAAGATGCCGATAAATTTTTTTTACAATTATTTGACAACAGCTAGGAGCCAGAACTCTTTTCGTATACACCAAACAATACAAATACCATAGCATTCTACCCAGAAAGTACCTAGAACTAACGCCTATCCATCAGCAGATCACACTTTTATAGTTAAGATGCCGATAAAATTTTTTTACAATTATTTGACAACAGCTAGGAGCCAGAACTCTTTTCGAACACATCAAATAATACAAATACCATAGCATTCTACCCAAAAAGTACCAAGAACTAACGCTTATCCATCAGCAGATCACACTTGCATAGTTAAGATGCCGATAAATTTTTTTTACAATTATTTGACAACAGTTAGGAGCCAGAACTCTTTTCGTATACATCAAACAATACAAATGCCATAGCATTCTACCCAGAAAGTACATTGAACTAACGCCTATCCATCAGCAGATCACACTTGCATAGTTCAGATGCCGATAAATTTTTTTTACAATTATTTGACAACAGCTAGGAGCCAGGACTCTTTTCGAACACATCAAATAATACAAATACCATAGCATTCTACCCAACAAGTACCTAGAACTAACGCCTATCCCTCAGCAGATCACACTTGCATAGTTAAGATGGCGATAAAATTTTTTTACAATTATTTGACAACAGTTAGGAGCCAGAACTTTTTTCGTATACATCAAACAATACAAATACCATATCATTCTACCCAAAAAGTACCTAGAACTAACGCCTATCCATCAGCAGATCACACTTGCATAGTTAAGATGCCGATAAAATTTTTTTACAATTATTTGACAACAGTTAGGAGCCAGAACTCTTTTCGTATACATCAAACAATACAAATACCATAGCATTCTACCCAGAAAGTACCTAGAACTAACGCCTATCCATCAGCAGGTCACACTTGCATAGTTAAGATGCCGATAAATTTTTTTTACAATTATTTGACAACAGCTAGGACCCAGAACTCTTTTCGTATACATCAAACAATACAAATACCATAGCATTCTACCCAGAAAGTACCTAGAACTAACGCCTATCCATCAGCAGATCACACTTGTATAGTTAAGATGCCGATAACATTTTTTTACAATTATTTGACAACAGCTAGGAGCCAGAACTCTTTTCGAACACATCAAATAATACAAATACCATAGCATTCTACCCAAAAAGTACCTAGAAGTAACGCTTATCCATCAGCAGATCACACTTGCATAGTTACGATGCCGATAAAATTTTTTTACAATTATTTGACAACAGTTAGGAGCCAGAACTCTTTTCGTATACATCAAACAATACAAATACCATAGCCTTCTACCCAGAAAGTACCTAGAACTAACGCCTATCCATCAGCAGATCGCACTTGCATAGTTAAGATGCCGATAAATTTTTTTTACAGTTATTTGACAACAGCTATGAGCCAGAACTCTTTTCGTATGCATCAAACAATACAAATACCATAGCATTCTACCCAGAAAGTACCTAGAACTATCGCCTATCCATCAGCAGATGACACTTGTATAGTTAAGATGCCGATAACATTTTTTTACAATTATTTGACAACAGCTAGGAGCCAGAACTCTTTTCGAACACATCAAATAATACAAATACCATAGTATTCTACCCAAAAAGTACCTAAAACTAACGCCTATCCATCAGGAGATCACACTTGCATCGTTAAGATGCCAATAAAATTTTTTTACAATTATTTGACAGCAGTTAGGAGCCAGAACTCTTTTCGTATACATCAAATAATACAAATACCATGGCATTCTCCCCAGAAAGTACCTAGAACTAACGCCTATCCATCAGCAGATCACACTTGCATAGTTAAGATGCCGATAAATTTTTTTTACAATTATTTGACAACAGCTAGGAGCCAGAACTCTTTTCGTATACATCAATTAATACAAATACTGTAGCATTCTACCCAGAAAATACCTAGAACTAACCCCTATCCATCAGCAGATCACACTTGTATAGTTAAGATGCCGATAAAATTTGTTTACAATTATTTGACAACAGCTAGGAGCCAGAACTCTTTTCGAACACATCAAATAATACAAATACCATAGCATTCTACCCAAAAAGTACCTAGAACTAACGCCTATCCATCAGCAGATCACACTTGCATAGTTAAGATGCCGATAAAATTTTTTTACAATTATTTGACAACAGTTAGGAGCCAGAACTCTTTTCGTATACATCAAATAATACAAATACCATAGCATTCTACCCAGAAAGTACCTAGAACTAACGCCGATCCATCAGCAGATCACACTTGCATAGTTAAGATGCCGATAAATTTTTTTTACAATTATTTGACAACAGCTAGGAGCCAGAACTCTTTTCGTATACATCAATTAATACAAATACTGTAGCATTCTACCCAGAAAGTACCTAGAACTAACCCCTATCCATCAGCAGATCACACTTGTATAGTTAAGATGCCGATAAAATTTGTTTACAATTATTTGACAACAGCTAGGAGCCAGAACTCTTTTCGAACACATCAAATAATACAAATACCATAGCATTCTACCCAAAAAGTACCTAGAACTAACGCCTATCCATCAGCAGATCACACTTGCATAGTTAAGATGCCGATAAAATTTTTTTACAATTATTTGACAACAGTTAGGAGCCAGAACTCTTTTCGTATACATCAAACAATACAAATACCATAGCATTCTACCCAGAAAGTACCTAGAACTAACGCCGATCCATCAGCAGATCACACTTGCATAGTTAAGATGCCGATAAATTTTTTTTACAATTATTTGACAACAGCTAGGAGCCAGAACTCTTTTCGTATACACCAAACAATACAAATACCATAGCATTCTACCCAGAAAGTACCTAGAACTAACGCCTATCCATCAGCAGATCACACTTTTATAGTTAAGATGCCGATAAAATTTTTTTACAATTATTTGACAACAGCTAGGAGCCAGAACTCTTTTCGAACACATCAAATAATACAAATACCATAGCATTCTACCCAAAAAGTACCAAGAACTAACGCTTATCCATCAGCAGATCACACTTGCATAGTTAAGATGCCGATAAATTTTTTTTACAATTATTTGACAACAGTTAGGAGCCAGAACTCTTTTCGTATACATCAAACAATACAAATGCCATAGCATTCTACCCAGAAAGTACATTGAACTAACGCCTATCCATCAGCAGATCACACTTGCATAGTTCAGATGCCGATAAATTTTTTTTACAATTATTTGACAACAGCTAGGAGCCAGGACTCTTTTCGAACACATCAAATAATACAAATACCATAGCATTCTACCCAAAAAGTACCTAGAACTAACGCCTATCCCTCAGCAGATCACACTTGCATAGTTAAGATGGCGATAAAATTTTTTTACAATTATTTGACAACAGTTAGGAGCCAGAACTTTTTTCGTATACATCAAACAATACAAATACCATATCATTCTACCCAAAAAGTACCTAGAACTAACGCCTATCCATCAGCAGATCACACTTGCATAGTTAAGATGCCGATAAAATTTTTTTACAATTATTTGACAACAGTTAGGAGCCAGAACTCTTTTCGTATACATCAAACAATACAAATACCATAGCATTCTACCCAGAAAGTACCTAGAACTAACGCCTATCCATCAGCAGGTCACACTTGCATAGTTAAGATGCCGATAAATTTTTTTTACAATTATTTGACAACAGCTAGGACCCAGAACTCTTTTCGTATACATCAAACAATACAAATACCATAGCATTCTACCCAGAAAGTACCTAGAACTAACGCCTATCCATCAGCAGATCACACTTGTATAGTTAAGATGCCGATAACATTTTTTTACAATTATTTGACAACAGCTAGGAGCCAGAACTCTTTTCGAACACATCAAATAATACAAATACCATAGCATTCTACCCAAAAAGTACCTAGAAGTAACGCTTATCCATCAGCAGATCACACTTGCATAGTTACGATGCCGATAAAATTTTTTTACAATTATTTGACAACAGTTAGGAGCCAGAACTCTTTTCGTATACATCAAACAATACAAATACCATAGCCTTCTACCCAGAAAGTACCTAGAACTAACGCCTATCCATCAGCAGATCGCACTTGCATAGTTAAGATGCCGATAAATTTTTTTTACAGTTATTTGACAACAGCTATGAGCCAGAACTCTTTTCGTATGCATCAAACAATACAAATACCATAGCATTCTACCCAGAAAGTACCTAGAACTATCGCCTATCCATCAGCAGATGACACTTGTATAGTTAAGATGCCGATAACATTTTTTTACAATTATTTGACAACAGCTAGGAGCCAGAACTCTTTTCGAACACATCAAATAATACAAATACCATAGTATTCTACCCAAAAAGTACCTAAAACTAACGCCTATCCATCAGGAGATCACACTTGCATCGTTAAGATGCCAATAAAATTTTTTTACAATTATTTGACAGCAGTTAGGAGCCAGAACTCTTTTCGTATACATCAAATAATACAAATACCATGGCATTCTCCCCAGAAAGTACCTAGAACTAACGCCTATCCATCAGCAGATCACACTTGCATAGTTAAGATGCCGATAAATTTTTTTTACAATTATTTGACAACAGCTAGGAGCCAGAACTCTTTTCGTATACATCAATTAATACAAATACTGTAGCATTCTACCCAGAAAATACCTAGAACTAACCCCTATCCATCAGCAGATCACACTTGTATAGTTAAGATGCCGATAAAATTTGTTTACAATTATTTGACAACAGCTAGGAGCCAGAACTCTTTTCGAACACATCAAATAATACAAATACCATAGCATTCTACCCAAAAAGTACCTAGAACTAACGCCTATCCATCAGCAGATCACACTTGCATAGTTAAGATGCCGATAAAATTTTTTTACAATTATTTGACAACAGTTAGGAGCCAGAACTCTTTTCGTATACATCAAATAATACAAATACCATAGCATTCTACCCAGAAAGTACCTAGAACTAACGCCGATCCATCAGCAGATCACACTTGCATAGTTAAGATGCCGATAAATTTTTTTTACAATTATTTGACAACAGCTAGGAGCCAGAACTCTTTTCGTATACATCAAACAATACAAATACCATAGCATTCTACCCAGAAAGTACCTAGAACTAACGCCTATCCATCAGCAGATCACACTTTTATAGTTAAGATGCCGATAAAATTTTTTTACAATTATTTGACAACAGCTAGGAGCCAGAACTCTTTTCGAACACATCAAATAATACAAATACCATAGCATTCTACCCAAAAAGTACCAAGAACTAACGCTTATCCATCAGCAGATCACACTTGCATAGTTAAGATGCCGATAAATTTTTTTTACAATTATTTGACAACAGTTAGGAGCCAGAACTCTTTTCGTATACATCAAACAATACAAATGCCATAGCATTCTACCCAGAAAGTACCTTGAACTAACGCCTATCCATCAGCAGATCACACTTGCATAGTTCAGATGCCGATAAATTTTTTTTACAATTATTTGACAACAGCTAGGAGCCAGGACTCTTTTCGAACACATCAAATAATACAAATACCATAGCATTCTACCCAAAAAGTACCTAGAACTAACGCCTATCCATCAGCAGATCACACTTGCATAGTTAAGATGGCGATAAAATTTTTTTACAATTATTTGACAACAGTTAGGAGCCAGAACTTTTTTCGTATACATCAAACAATACAAATACCATATCATTCTACCCAAAAAGTACCTAGAACTAACGCCTATCCATCAGCAGATCACACTTGCATAGTTAAGATGCCGATAAAATTTTTTTACAATTATTTGACAACAGTTAGGAGCCAGAACTCTTTTCGTATACATCAAACAATACAAATACCATAGCATTCTACCCAGAAAGTACCTAGAACTAACGCCTATCCATCAGCAGATCGCACTTGCATAGTTAAGATGCCGATAAATTTTTTTTACAATTATTTGACAACAGTTAGGAGCCAGAACTCTTTTCGTATACATCAAACAATACAAATGCCATAGCATTCTACCCAGAAAGTACATTGAACTAACGCCTATCCATCAGCAGATCACACTTGCATAGTTCAGATGCCGATAAATTTTTTTTACAATTATTTGACAACAGCTAGGAGCCAGGACTCTTTTCGAACACATCAAATAATACAAATACCATAGCATTCTACCCAAAAAGTACCTAGAACTAACGCCTATCCCTCAGCAGATCACACTTGCATAGTTAAGATGGCGATAAAATTTTTTTACAATTATTTGACAACAGTTAGGAGCCAGAACTTTTTTCGTATACATCAAACAATACAAATACCATATCATTCTACCCAAAAAGTACCTAGAACTAACGCCTATCCATCAGCAGATCACACTTGCATAGTTAAGATGCCGATAAAATTTTTTTACAATTATTTGACAACAGTTAGGAGCCAGAACTCTTTTCGTATACATCAAACAATACAAATACCATAGCATTCTACCCAGAAAGTACCTAGAACTAACGCCTATCCATCAGCAGGTCACACTTGCATAGTTAAGATGCCGATAAATTTTTTTTACAATTATTTGACAACAGCTAGGACCCAGAACTCTTTTCGTATACATCAAACAATACAAATACCATAGCATTCTACCCAGAAAGTACCTAGAACTAACGCCTATCCATCAGCAGATCACACTTGTATAGTTAAGATGCCGATAACATTTTTTTACAATTATTTGACAACAGCTAGGAGCCAGAACTCTTTTCGAACACATCAAATAATACAAATACCATAGCATTCTACCCAAAAAGTACCTAGAAGTAACGCTTATCCATCAGCAGATCACACTTGCATAGTTACGATGCCGATAAAATTTTTTTACAATTATTTGACAACAGTTAGGAGCCAGAACTCTTTTCGTATACATCAAACAATACAAATACCATAGCCTTCTACCCAGAAAGTACCTAGAACTAACGCCTATCCATCAGCAGATCGCACTTGCATAGTTAAGATGCCGATAAATTTTTTTTACAGTTATTTGACAACAGCTATGAGCCAGAACTCTTTTCGTATGCATCAAACAATACAAATACCATAGCATTCTACCCAGAAAGTACCTAGAACTATCGCCTATCCATCAGCAGATGACACTTGTATAGTTAAGATGCCGATAACATTTTTTTACAATTATTTGACAACAGCTAGGAGCCAGAACTCTTTTCGAACACATCAAATAATACAAATACCATAGTATTCTACCCAAAAAGTACCTAAAACTAACGCCTATCCATCAGGAGATCACACTTGCATCGTTAAGATGCCAATAAAATTTTTTTACAATTATTTGACAGCAGTTAGGAGCCAGAACTCTTTTCGTATACATCAAATAATACAAATACCATGGCATTCTCCCCAGAAAGTACCTAGAACTAACGCCTATCCATCAGCAGATCACACTTGCATAGTTAAGATGCCGATAAATTTTTTTTACAATTATTTGACAACAGCTAGGAGCCAGAACTCTTTTCGTATACATCAATTAATACAAATACTGTAGCATTCTACCCAGAAAATACCTAGAACTAACCCCTATCCATCAGCAGATCACACTTGTATAGTTAAGATGCCGATAAAATTTGTTTACAATTATTTGACAACAGCTAGGAGCCAGAACTCTTTTCGAACACATCAAATAATACAAATACCATAGCATTCTACCCAAAAAGTACCTAGAACTAACGCCTATCCATCAGCAGATCACACTTGCATAGTTAAGATGCCGATAAAATTTTTTTACAATTATTTGACAACAGTTAGGAGCCAGAACTCTTTTCGTATACATCAAATAATACAAATACCATAGCATTCTACCCAGAAAGTACCTAGAACTAACGCCGATCCATCAGCAGATCACACTTGCATAGTTAAGATGCCGATAAATTTTTTTTACAATTATTTGACAACAGCTAGGAGCCAGAACTCTTTTCGTATACATCAAACAATACAAATACCATAGCATTCTACCCAGAAAGTACCTAGAACTAACGCCTATCCATCAGCAGATCACACTTTTATAGTTAAGATGCCGATAAAATTTTTTTACAATTATTTGACAACAGCTAGGAGCCAGAACTCTTTTCGAACACATCAAATAATACAAATACCATAGCATTCTACCCAAAAAGTACCAAGAACTAACGCTTATCCATCAGCAGATCACACTTGCATAGTTAAGATGCCGATAAATTTTTTTTACAATTATTTGACAACAGTTAGGAGCCAGAACTCTTTTCGTATACATCAAACAATACAAATGCCATAGCATTCTACCCAGAAAGTACCTTGAACTAACGCCTATCCATCAGCAGATCACACTTGCATAGTTCAGATGCCGATAAATTTTTTTTACAATTATTTGACAACAGCTAGGAGCCAGGACTCTTTTCGAACACATCAAATAATACAAATACCATAGCATTCTACCCAAAAAGTACCTAGAACTAACGCCTATCCATCAGCAGATCACACTTGCATAGTTAAGATGGCGATAAAATTTTTTTACAATTATTTGACAACAGTTAGGAGCCAGAACTTTTTTCGTATACATCAAACAATACAAATACCATATCATTCTACCCAAAAAGTACCTAGAACTAACGCCTATCCATCAGCAGATCACACTTGCATAGTTAAGATGCCGATAAAATTTTTTTACAATTATTTGACAACAGTTAGGAGCCAGAACTCTTTTCGTATACATCAAACAATACAAATACCATAGCATTCTACCCAGAAAGTACCTAGAACTAACGCCTATCCATCAGCAGATCGCACTTGCATAGTTAAGATGCCGATAAATTTTTTTTACAATTATTTGACAACAGTTAGGAGCCAGAACTCTTTTCGTATACATCAAACAATACAAATGCCATAGCATTCTACCCAGAAAGTACCTTGAACTAACGCCTATCCATCAGCAGATCACACTTGCATAGTTCAGATGCCGATAAATTTTTTTTACAATTATTTGACAACAGCTAGGAGCCAGGACTCTTTTCGAACACATCAAATAATACAAATACCATACCATTCTATCCAAAAAGTACCTAGAACTAACGCCTATCCATCAGCAGATCACACTTGCATAGTTAAGATGCCGATAAAATTTTTTTACAATTATTTGACAACAGTTAGGAGCCAGAACTTTTTTCGTATACATCAAACAATACAAATACCATATCATTCTACCCAAAAAGTACCTAGAACTAACGCCTATCCATCAGCAGATCACACTTGCATAGTTAAGATGCCGATAAAATTTTTTTACAATTATTTGACAACAGTTAGGAGCCAGAACTCTTTTCGTATACATCAAACAATACAAATACCATAGCATTCTACCCAGAAAGTACCTAGAACTAACGCCTATCCATCAGCAGATCGCACTTGCATAGTTAAGATGCCGATAAATTTTTTTTACAATTATTTGACAACAGCTAGGAGCCAGAACTCTTTTCGTATACATCAAACAATACAAATACCATAGCATTCTACCCAGAAAGTACCTAGAACTAACGCCTATCCATCAGCAGATCACACTTGTATAGTTAAGATGCCGATAAAATTTTTTTACAATTATTTGACA
This sequence comes from Ophion ventricosus, assembly GCA_963932345.1. Classification (NCBI taxonomy): domain Eukaryota; kingdom Metazoa; phylum Arthropoda; class Insecta; order Hymenoptera; family Ichneumonidae; genus Ophion; species Ophion ventricosus. Next base: position 13,205,342 of record OZ010713.1, read on the forward strand.
ACAGCTAGGAGCCAGAACTCTTTTCGTATACATCAAACAATACAAATACCATACTTATTAAATACATATAAAAAAAAACAACCAAATACGACGGCACGGAGGTTAAGGTAAAAGCAGAGGAAACCTCCGTTCCGTCGTATCAGGAATGTCCCATCGAATCCCCCAAAACCTTCATCAGCATTGCTTTTACCTTTGTTTATTAACAAATGCGCCTGCAATCGTCCTCCGAGCGTCGTGATAGATCTTGACGCAAAATGACCAAAAGTAAGGTAAAATCAGAGAAAACATCGGAGCCGTCATATCAGGACTGTCCCAACGAATCACCCAAAACCTTCATAATCATTGCTTTTACCTTTGTTTGTTAACAAATGCGCCTGTGATCGTTCTCCGAGCGTCGTGATAGATATTGACGCAAAATGACCGAACGTAAGGTAAAAGCAGAGCAAACCTCCGTGCCGTCGTATCAGGAATGTCCCCACGATTCACCCAAAACCTTCATAATCATTGCTTTTACCTTTGTTTGTTAACAAATGCGCCTGCAATCGTCCTCCGAGCGTCGTGATAGATCTTGACGCAAAATGACCGAAAGTAAGGTAAAAGCAAAGAAAACCTCGGAGCCGTCATATCAGGAATGTCCCAACGAATCACCCAAAACCTTCATAATCATTGCTTTTACCTTTGTTTGTTAACAAATACGCCTGTAATCGTCCTCCGAGCGTCGTGATAGATATTGACGCTAAGTGACCGAAAGTAAGGTAAAAGCAGAGAAAACCTCCGTACCGTCGTATCCGGAATGTCCCATCGAATCCCCCAAAACCTTCATCATCATTGCTTTTACCTTTGTTTGTTAACAAATGCGCCTATAATCGTCCTCCGAGCGTCGCGATAGATCTTGACGCAAAATGACCAAAAGTAAGGTAAAAGCAGAGACAACCTCGGAGCCGTCATATCAGGAATGTGCCAACGAATTACCCAAAACCTTCATAATCATTGCTTTTACCTTTGTTTGTTAACAAATGCACCTGTGATCGTTCTCCGAGCGTCGTGATAGATATTGACGCAAAATGACCGAAAGTAAGGTAAAAGCAGAGGAAACCTCCGTGCCGTCGTATCAGGAATGTCCCATCGAATCCCCCAAAACCTTCATCATCATTGCTTTTATCTTTTTTTGTTAACAAATGCGCCTATGATCGTCCTCCGAGCGTCGTGATAGATATTGACGCAAAATGACCGAAAGTAAGGTAAAAGCGAAGGACAACTCGAGCCAATAATATCCGGAATATCTAAATAAGTACCCCAGAACCATCACGAGTATTGCTTTTATCTTTGTTTTTTTATTAATAAGTGCGCCTGTTATCGTCCTCGAAGCACCGCTTTTATCGTAAAAAGCGGCGAAAAGCTCCGGGCCTCCGTATCAGGAATTTTCGATGGAGGACCGCGGTACCATCACGTGCACCGCATTTGTCTTCTTTTATTAACAAAAACGCTTATTATTGTTTTCGCTTCATCGTTCTACTTCTAGACACAGTACGACCGTATTTAAGTTAATAGCCGAGGAGAGCCTCGGATCATTGTTTCGGGAATAACGGATTTACGCCTCCAGAACCATGGCCAACATCGATTCAATCTTTGTTGCGTAAACACAGATAAAATAAGAGTTTCAAATAAAGGCACTGTCAATTTGTCTGAAAAAATTACCAAAGTGCGATTTTTTCGATGTTCGAGACTTTTCAAATAATGATCAAAAGGCAAATTTTCCCAGAACGTTGATGTGTTTCCATTTTCGTCTTCTGAAAGAAAAAAAGACAAAGACTCGTACTGTAATTTTTTATTTGACCCGAAATATTGAACCGCGCGTAAAATAAAAATCATAGCAGACGATACATGAACCGTCAAATCGGCTCGCCTGTCCCGAATCTCGAACTTGCACAACCAAAATGGCTAAAGATGATAGCAGGCGATATACGAAACATCAAACCACGCGTCAAACAGTCCGTTTCCGCAGACGTTCGACGCGCGCGCTCCGCATTTGCGTACCCAAGATGGCAGAAATTCATCGCAGGCGCTACGCGAAATGTCAAATCACGCGTCAAACTTTGCGTTTCGGCGGAAGGTTGACGCGTGCGCTCTGAATTTGCATATCCAAGATGGCAAAAGATATCAGCTGACAAACCCGAAACGTCAAATAACGCGTCAAACGATGCGTTTCGGCCGAACCTCGGAGCGCGCTCTCTGAACCTGCGTTCAGTGCGCGCGCGAAACGTGGGATGAATCCATGGTACGCACACGCGCGCGTGCACTCATGCAACCTCATGTGTGCACACGCTCACACAACACTCGCATTAATGAATATTAGAAAAATAATAATATGCGTAGTAGGAAAAAATCAATATTTTTACCCTAAATTACGTTAAAGTCTATTGTTCCAATTGTTTTCTCCAAAATTTAAGACAAATCGCAAATTATTTAAAATATTATTTGCAGAGTATGGACTGCTCGAACATTTTCGAAATTGACAATATTCTCTGCAATGCCCTCGGATGGCGACAAATTCAGATCCCTTAGTTTATCCGCGTGTCATGGGAATCTCAATTAACTTCTTGCGATTGCCGAACATTCGGAAGTTGCAGCTGTGACGTTAGACTAGCACTTCCTATAGCACGATCGCGTCTGATTTTAATCGCTTGTTTCACTACTTTTATCCTGTCTTATCCACTTTTAGTCGTATCTTTGATAATTTTTTTCACCGTGATGGCTGGCACAATTTAAGTTTTTCGGGGGTGTTTTGTTTTTGCAATTTAAAAAACTTCATTCTCATGTGCTCGGAATGCATTTTCCCTTTCTTTTCGGAATGCCTTATTTTTTCTGGCACACATTATTGAAGAGAAAAATCTGCCATATTTTTTTTCGAAGAGGGCTTGAAAAACCATTAAGAATCATATTTTTTCCGTGCCCAAAATCCTCGCGCAAGACCCTTAAAAAAAGCATGGCCACATTATAAAAGTCACCCTGTATATACCTATATGTGCATAGAGAAAATATATTTTGAACCCGCTATATCTATGTGAGTTTAAGAACGGTTTATAACATTTGTATAAACGAATCCTTGATATTTACCGAAATAACGGTCCTTGAAATGACTTTCATGTCAACGTGCTCACATTTATCTAAATGTGATTTTGAAGACATTGGGATTCACATAACGTTGAGTATGGGGACAATAGGCTGCTATGGAAGCGATCCTCCAAGTGAAGTGTCGTCAAAATCACTTTCCCCATAAATATATATTTATTACCTAAGCAGACCACACCCACACACGCACGTGCGTGCTCGTCAGGGCTATATATAAATGTGGGGAAAGAAGTTTTTAAAACACGCCACTTCGAGGACCGTTCTCACAGTAGCCTACTGTTTCTATACGCAACGTTATGTAAAACCCAACGTTTGCAAAATGTTATGTTATATTACTGTTATACAGGCATAGGTTATGCGCTTAACGTATATGTATATTCTATATGTTCTTTATAAGCAATGCAGCAGAGATATATCTCTGGTGCATCTCTGGTGCATTTTTATATAGATAAACAATATATATTTAACATATGAAGAACCCATATATGTGCGTGGGTATGTGTATTTTTATGCAAACGATATGAAACGTCACTATGGTTAGACTTTATATATTTGCGGTACATTTCGACTGGGTGCCGTATACAGACGACAGGATGCTACATATAAAGAGGCACGTAAGTCTAGCTGTACAGTGTATGGGCATACATCGTCCGTGGACTTCGAGACCAATGAATGCTCAAAGCACAAAGCAATGTCTGTAGAACGTGCAACGCGAATGGCTGTTTGCCAATTCTATCAGATATTAGCATGGAAATGGAGTGTGATATGTGACTCTAGCTGGCATCACCTTTTCCATATTATTTCACGGCTTTTTCACGTAGAAGGAAAAAAAAATATCGACCCATAAAAATAAAAGAAACGAGGGAACGGCGAGCGCGTATGAATAAACGGAAATGAGTAGAATAATTTGGTCATTCGTTTTCACGCTTTGTTTGAAAATTGGCAGGACTCGGAAAAATTCACTTCCAATGCATATCAGTTAGCAGCATATCACACTAAAAGAAATATAAATATTACCATGTTGAATCTGCAGAAGAGACCATATAAATAGTACGAACTTGTCTTGAGAAAAACGTGCATGGTGTTTACAAAAAAACGCCCATGGTAAAAAAAAGTAAAATTCCCGATAGTTTATTGACATTGTAATCATAATATAGTTAACACAACTATAAGCGAAACGTATATCTAAACATGCAATTTTTGGGGTTTGTTTGAATATCTATTATCCCCGAAATAACTATTAACTATTGTAAAAGGCTTGAGGGTAGGTTGTACGTTCGATTTCATGTGTAGGCGAAATACTTTCTTCGAAAGAAATAATTTCAGGTCAGGGAATAACGAATTATGATAAAAAAATCATTGAAATAGAACTCTCAAATGAGGATTTAAAAAAATTTATTTTGAATTTGTGAAATATTCCTTACATTTAGTAATGTTATAAATCACTAGAAACATCTTCGCAAAGCACAAGCAACATTTTCATCAATGTATATATATATTTTAGTCCTGTTCACTATTAGGATCTTGGGAGAGTTATTTTTTTATAGTGTAAGGAAATATCCATTTTATGGAAACCTACTATATTGTATAGTAATGAATAATCAACGTATGCTTATAAAATTGTTGGTTGCGCCTTAACATGTGTGCATAATTTATGCAACTGCTAAAAATCAACAAGCAGTATTATATTTTGGGCAGTAACCATGACTATAAAATATTATTGTCCCCTTAGGTAAATATAAAATATAATTAAAATATGGTTGAAAACATAATTTTCCTCAGTGCAGAGATACGTGCGTTTCAAAAGTTAGTTTTGTAAATTTTGTTTTCTCGTTTGTGACGCCGAGTATATTTATATTACGACGATGTACTCTACACTGTTTAAATGAATGACAACAAAGTGCTATTGAAATATTGGAAAAGCACAATAGTCCACCAATACTTCATTCCCAATCGAACGAAAAATATTTTTTATTCAACCAGATCAGGATGGGCAGTGACGCTCTGCAGAGATCTGCACATTTTATGATCAAGAGCTCTTCTAATGACGTTCTAATTATAAAGTTACCTGACGTTAAGAGTTTTAACATGAACAGATTCAAATAACCATTCGCAGAATCGAAAATAATCCATTATCCGGCGCCATTGTATTAAACACGCCTCGCGTGATTGGAATACGCTCATTTCCCTCGACTTTATGTTTCGAGTCTAAAAGCATTCCTACCTAATTGTACAAGTGGTGATCCAACATTTCGCACAAATATGTTACCCCGATCAGGTTTGTCCTTCGCATCACGTGAGGGATTGTTGGGATATAGAGAACCGAAAGCACTGCACGAGTAATCGACGTGACATTTATGTACGTGTAGCCTGGTCATTTCGCGGATATGACCTGCTTTTCCAATCCTCTCCGTTATAATTTATATCCTCCGGCTGCAATTGTTACTGTGCCCGTGAGACGAAATAGTTTGGGATTTACCAACTTCGTGTCTCCAATGGGAGATCGAAAGTGTCTGTGCAGATTTGTCGTGTAGCCGGGCACGAACCAGTAGATACGTCACCAGAGTGGCTCTTCCGAACTTTGTCGGCTTCTAATGGCAGTAGAGGATTGTCTGGATACCGAATGACGGCGCGGAAGAGACTAGGACGAATTTAGCACAGAGGAAGACGAAAGGATGTCAGCTGAAGAAGTATATGGTTGTTCATGCCGGCATAAAGTTACGTGTGCCTGCACAAACGTAAAGTTTGTACCTTCGTGCCCTTCGACAGTGAGGGCGATTTCGGCTACAAGCCAGTTAAAGTTTGCTGGCCGAAAAGTTCCTTCGCGCAAGCTTGACTGAAAGGCCAGACGTGGTCGGAATCGTATTAAATGAAACAATCGCGATTGAACAACGGCTCGAACCTCTCCGTATCTTCGGAACCCAAACATTCCTCTATATCAATAATTTTTGTTCATATGATTTCGCAATGACCATCCATAGTTGGAAGTTTCGGAATGCTTGTCCAAATTAAGTTCAGATTCGTCCTGTATATCAATTTATCCGGAAATTGGAACTTCGGTGTCTCTTTCCTCAACTTGTACAACTTGTCATATCGACGGACGTTATCTTTCACGTCTGCATGTGTAGTGTTGAATAAATGTAGAGCGAAATAAGAGCCAAGGTACAGGTGGTCCTGAAACTCTCTTGAGAGTGAAGAGTTGATCAATATGAATTCGGTATTGTGGTCGCCTTCATTGTGAAGTGAACACATCGAGGTGAAAGCCTAATGCGAAGTCGCGTCATCTTCAACACGGCAGCACGGTGATAAAAGCTGCAGGATGCCGGCTCCGAAACGAGCATTCTGACAATGAGGTGTTAACCAGCAGCGAAAGAAATTCATCTCTCTCTCTCTCTCTCGCTCTCTCTCTCTCTTGCCTTTTTTTTCCTACTCGCGATGGCTTATATACCGGTACTCCTATTTGCGTCGGACCCTCGCTTTATCCCGAGCAATGCAACACGAGATATTCATTGCTCATCCTTTTCCCTTATTACTCGCTTTTCGGCCTGATCCTCTTCCTTCCCGAGCTCTGTGTTCCTTTTTCCTTTCTTCCATGCTCCCAGCATCTCCCACCGGTGCGTTAACGCCTGCGGCCGGTTAATATTAAAACCCTTGTACTCTCGTGTACCTTGGTTGAGCACGATGCACTACTACCGTCGTCAGCATCGATTTACATAATAAAAGGTTGAGTACCGGCTGAACTATAGGCAATTCGAAACAACAAATGTAAAGAACATCTCATAGAGTTGTTCGCCTGCGGAAGATCAGGACTACGTGCATCTCTTATACACGAAAGGACTTGGTAACTCTTACATTGAGTGAACTTAATCCTGAGAGAGCCTCAACTATCCTAACATACTGCTTCCTTTCAAGGATATTAATTATTCATAATGAGCCCGCTCATTAAGAAATCAATTTCGTATTCTGCACGTTTAAATTTCTTATGGGATACCATAATCTACATTGAAGGCAGTCATATAGAGTTCAAGGCATAATAAATATAAGATCGTTGGGTTCATGGACAATTGCAGTGAGGCGTATTTTCTTAAAATGCGCGGGTTTGGAGATACGGCTTATTTGTGGTTGTGAATATTTTAATAGTAGTGGGGTATGACTTTTCAGAACATCTGGCGAAAATGTTGTGGTAAAGAAAACTATTAATGATGTCAATTGGCTAAAACAGATGTGAAAAGGCAAAACGCCGGAGAAGGCGATGTCTCTCAAAGAAACTTCAAGGTTACTTTCCAGACGAAAGGTACATTCCTTTACAAGATGGTTTCATTCAACTGCAAGTTACCGTGACCTCTGTTTCTACTTCTCCTTGCTCTTGAAGCGGCAATTTATTCATGAAGCCGTCCGGCTATCGGCTAAGTGATGCATACCTTTACGGTATAAACTGTGGGCGGTGTAATAATAGTTATTTTATTTTCATAATCAAGAGCAGCTTGATGTACTGGAATTGCGACATCAATAGAGAACCTACAGGAAAACGTCTGTGCACGTGTTTATTGACCAGTTCACTTATTATTATAGTTACGAAAGTATTTGGTCCTCGGGTATGAAATTAGTAATTAAATATGCAATCTCTCCGCCTTGAGTGAATGATCCTTGTAGCCATGTATTATCATGTGTTTTTGTAGATCTGTGCGGTCATTCGATGTCAATGAGGAGTCCATAATTCGATGAGGAATACATCATTCAATGGCAATATTCAATGATACCAGCGATATATATAAATTATTCATGGATCTAATAGATTCATAGATCGCCAACGAAAATAACAATTGTGATTAACGAGTCAAATAAGTCTGCAACTGGGACACTTCATCAAAATATATTTTTCCGTATATCTAAGCACCGACAATGAATAGAAAGGCAGATAGGGAAGACTGGGTTAAAATATAAAAAGTTGGATGATGTTCCCATTGGATGCTCTTTTCTTGTGTCTTTAGGAATCATCGGATTAATCGGTCGTTACGAAATCGCCCATGCATTGTATAATAATCCCTCAGCGGTCTTTTCGATCAGTCTGTACCTTTAGCGCTGATTTTTTTCCCTTTATTCCTCAGCGTAAACCCTATTCTCTCTCTCTCTCTCTCTCTCTCTCTCTCTCTCTCTCTCTCTCTCTCTCTCTCTCTCTCTCTCTCTTTTTCGCCCCCTTGCAGGCTTTTTGTCCCTGCCTTTAGGTTTGTCCGTACCACGAGGCTCTCGTTCAATTCCGATAAGCTCTGCCGGATGAATGTTCGAATTTTCAAAAAGATCCTTCAATAGAGAAAGGCTTAACCAGCGAATACAGAATTTGCGAATTCGTATAATCGTTATATTCTCCGATGAAATTCTAGCCGAAGTCGGCTATTATGCTCGAAGCCCGTATGAGCACGTGCTATTTCGTGTATCGCTATCATACTATGAAACTAATTATGCAAGAGGCTGAAATCAAAAAGGTATCGAGCTCGAAAAAGGATTTTTGCGTTAAATCCAAATATCCGCATGATCTAAAGACGAGCTGATATTGGTTCAGGCAAACTGAGTCTCGTCTCGCGCTAATTGCAAAGACATAACTATTCATAATAACGAAATTCAATTTCCCATTATGTACAGGTGAGACCGCAAAAGTTTCAGCCTTGCATGCAGTAACGTGTATTGCGTGCGATGAAGTATATAGCTGGAGAGGGAGTGAGAGAACACCAACTCTGTAATACTCAAAATACATGTACGTTGATGCTCAATTTTAGTTATCTCCGTTCGACGACTGTACTGTAGAGCCTTTGCGACAAAAGGGAATGGTGTTTCTCACAGTCACGAATTGGCCGGAAAGTATGAGTAGCTCTTGCGATTCAAACTTCAAAATTAACGACACGGAGAGGATATTTCATAGGCACGCGAGAAGGTATCTGTAACATTTCTAGGCTGTTGGAGCCTCTCTACTGCATCTGAGTGTTAATGTCTAATTACCCAGGGAAGTCTGGCCGGTCTAGCCCGGGCTTGCCCGGGGTTGCGGGTCTCGTGGAGTTTCGGCAATCCGGACATCGTTTCACGTCTAACGGAAAGACACTCCGCAGAAACTTTGTCGATACGCGGAAGGGGCTCTCCCAGGATATAACGAGCCTGCAAAAGGAAACCGAGGATGGTCGATTATGGACCGTACTATTCCTTGTATCACGATTCTCTAGCTTCCTCAATTGGTTCTGTACTCCCTTGCGCTATATCGTTTGCGCCATGTGCATGCTCCCCGGTGGTTCAGGCACACCTCACGAAGTATACCATTCGAGGTTATGGAAGTACTCGTTGGCAATGTTAATTAGAAATTGTTTCCCTAAGCTTACCGCGGCACCGCATGCACCTATGTCGCCGTATAAAGTTGCCTTTGGTTTGTTCCAGCGTGAACCAAAATCATCCTATTACTTCCATTGGACCATTGGACAGGCCTTCGCTGGCCCAAATTGTCCTCGGGACGCTCAAATTCTTAAAATGTTGTTTCCTTTTTCTCCTTTAATTCCCTCTGTGACCGTCTTTGATGACGTTTAGCCGAGCACAGACGCGCTTGCAGACACATCTGTGAGACATTAGACGGAAAGACACTTTTCCCTTTAATTTTTCGACTATTCGGAATATTTTAAGCTCTCTGGTATTAAACTGTTGATGTTTTTTGTTTTGAATATAGGGAAAAAATGCGCCAGACGCGTTGAAATGCAGAGAATTTCGACGTTTACCGTTATTGCACTGAATGGGGAACTCTTTTTTATTTCCTCGGCTAACGCTGTATCGTTCAGTCTTCTACCATTCAGACTATAATGACACTTTAATTTATCGCGTTTCGTTCTCCTCTTCCGAAACTCGATCTCCTTCCTGTTTTCCCCAATCGTCTTCTAAGCTCTATGCACGTTCGTGGAGAATGTACACGACAGGTGTAGTCAAATTGAAACTGCGATGTCATTTAGGCGGACAGATTACTGTGACCATTTGCAGAACGCGAAAACGAGAAGAACCTGCTGTTCGAGGAGGAAACTTTCAGACCAACGTAAAGCAATACGTTAAGAATGTGCGAGCTCGCAGAGTGTTGACTTTTTTTCTGCTGGTGATGTGCAGTTTATGAGATTTTTGGATGTATGCTGGTTATTACGATCTCGAAATTGTGAACAGAGCGTACCTGAGTGTATATATAAAAATACGGGCCATTCCTTTCGTAAGCTTGGCTTTTTTTCTCACTAAGATTTCGTCGATACTTTTTATTTCTGCTGTATACTATGACTAGATCAAACATTGAGATACATTTTAGATTTGTAAAGCCAAATGTTTAGTAGATAAAAAGTTCTTCACAAAAGAATTTCTAAAATGTCAGTCTTTCCAGAAAATGTACTGTGTGTGCCCACAATAATGATAATTCATATAAGTTATCTTTGTATTGGAATAGTTTTAAAACATGGGTCATTAAGTCCCGGAACTAACCAGTAAAAACACATTTTTTTTTGCAAAATTCGACTTTATTCACCAACATAGTCACCTTCCATAGCGATACAATCATTCCAATGTTTTTCTAAACTTTCGATGCCTTTCTTATAGAACGATTTGTCTTTTGCCTCAAAATAGGCTTCAGTTGCGCCTATAACCTCATCATCGGAGCCAAATCTCTTTCCCTGGAGCATCTTTTTGAGATCTGCGAACAGGTAGAAGTTAAATGGGGCCAGATCTGGTGAATATGGAGGGTGTGGAAGCAATTCAACTCGTAAATCGTTCAATTTCACCATCGTTTTCATCGACTTGTGGATCGGTGCATTGTCTTGGTGAAACAGCGGTTTTTTCTTTGCCATGTGAGGCCGTTTCAGCTTGATCGCGTCATTCAATCGATTCAATAATGCAATGTAGTAGTCGTTGTTGATCGTTTGGCCCTTCGTAAGAAAGTCGATGAGCAAAATTCCGTGCGTGTCCCAAAATACAGAGGCCATGTCCTTGCCTGCTGACTGTTGTGTCTTCGGACGCTTTGGCCGGCTTTCACCATCTCCTCTCCACTCGACTGACGCTCTTTTCGACTCCGGCGTATAGTGATGAATCCATGTTTCATCCATTGTTATGTACCGACGCAAAAAATCCTTTTTGTCACGCGTAAACAGCTTCGAACAGCGCTCCGAATCATCAATTCGTTGTTGTTTTTGTTCCACTGTGAGCAAACGCGGCACCCACTTGGACAAAAGTTTTTTCATACCCAAATTTTCATGCACAATTTTGAACACGGTGTCTTTTGATATCTTTAGGATGTCAGCTATCTCTTGCAACTTCACTTTACGATCGGACATAACAATTTTCAGAATTTTTTGGATGTTTTCGGGCGTAGCCACCTCAATTGGACGACCTGAGCGCTCCGTCTCTTCGGTGGTTGTTCGACCACGTTTAAAATCCGCATACCATCGGCAAATGGTTGTTTTCGATGGGCACTTTTCCCGGTAACACTTTTCAAGCCATTGCTGAGCTTGAACGGTATTTCTTCCCATTAAAAAACAGTGTTTGATTAACACACGAAACTCGTTTTTATCCATCGTTTAAACAAAAACAAATGTAGCGTCACTTAACCTTCAATATCTCGACAACGACTGAACCGAATGTCATGAAATTTTTACACGTATCTTTTGAAGGTTGGTACTACCGAAAAACAAAAGCGGCATGGCATTGGCGGCGCCATCTGTGTGTCAGTCCCGGGACTTAATGACCCATGTGTTAATTTGATCGTTGGATTCGCGGTTGTATCTACAGAAACTAAAACATTCGCTTTTTAAATAGTGATGTCTGGAAGCTTCAGCCGATTGTCCTTTTTTTCTCCTCAAGGTTACCGCATAAATTGGCAAAGACGATAAAAAACCAGGACGAAGCTTTCCACAGGAAGTGGCTCTGCTGATAAAGAATGGCCCATATAAAGTTGATAGTGTATCTATGTAGCAGCCGAGGGAGGGTACTTTCCATCTCACTCTTCGCTTCGCTTGTGCACTCGCCTTTCAACCGCTTTATATTATACCTGTACCCGGGTATTATTATTCGTGAAGCTTTAGTTACTGGTGTACCCGGAGAACAATGCACTTCGCCAGGCGCTATGTGCGCCATCCAACGCCCACTAGTTATCTCCGCTCATCCCATTGTAGCTTCGTACAAAATTGGGATGTTCCTTGTAAAAGTAAACTGGGCCAGCTTGCTCTATCAGGGAACACTGCTAACAGAAAAGTTTCTTTCTTTTCGCGGGTTCAGCCAGCTACCTCTGCCTCTTGCTCCATTCATCGCCCTCTGCATCGGGGCCGATTAAACAGTGACGTATCGCTACGTGTGCACTTTCACTTCGCCTTTTCGTATGAAATCGAAAGATTCATTGTAGGACCTGTAGTACAGTCACATATAGAGGAAGGTGGGATAATATGGAATACTCTAGACAAAAATATTTATATGTACGAAATCAATAGCTTTATTAATAAACATTTTCATCAGAAACATAGGTTTTCTTCTTATGTATTATATTAATTCGTATTTTTAAGATTAATCGACAAATTTTCGTAGGTAATAGGAATTAAAGAAAAAGTTGCATATTTTCCGTTTTACCCGCATTTGGGGGTAAACAGGAAACGCTAAGGGGCAAAATGTAGATACAGTTGATTTTGGCACACAATAAGTAGCTGAAGCTCGGAGAAAATCCATTCTATTGACAAGCCCAGCCGACACTGCTCTTCTCATGTCTTCATCATCTCATTTTTGCCGATCAGTTTTTCTCTTGTAATTACGAATCATTATTGCAAACAAAAAAGCACTTGAAATAAATCTTTTGAAACAAGTAGGTTCCTACTGAGAGAAATACCAATTCACTCTCGATGCTAGTTATCTGTTTAATTACGCAGTAAATAATAAAATGATAAATTAAAATCTCTTCGTAAAGACGGGGCAAAATGAGATACCATCCCATAATGCTCTGTTTATTTTGCTCCAAGCAACAATTGTTCGTATGATGTTCGACAATTCAACCTTCAATCGAAATTATCCGAAAAATATTGAAAGTTGAATCCGTTAATAGCACTGCGCCTAACATATGGTATGTTCATGTAGGTCGTGAACTTACCTTGCTACACATGAATATTTAACAAGAAAATTAACAAATATCCACTCAAAAACTGTTTTGGTAGCCACATCGCTAAAACATGCATCGACACGTTCCGCTTACTCTGACTCAAGTGAGATGACTGAAAAACGAACGAATGGCGCTGCTGTTCATTCATATACCTAGATGCGCTTGTCAAGCACACAAGCTCACTTCTCGTTTTGCCCCAAGCCACATCTTGCCCCACCTTCCCTTACACGGACTACATTCAAATTGCAAAAGTCTATTAAACGTTCGGGAATAAAAATTTATCGAGCGCTCATTCGGTCTTTTATCGTTGCTACGCAATCTTCGGAAAAATGGATCACCGTCGGTTGTGCTTATTGTACAGAAATGTCCGAGTCTTAAGTACGTACGTCGCAGAACGGAAGGATAAAAAGAGGCGACAAAAAACTGAGTTGAGCAACCATCTGCCTCGTAAATTGTTCCCCGATAGTCGAGTTTTCACATCGGTTCGTTGGAGAAAGAATATGCCACGATAATCGACATTGATCTTACAATGAAAATGGGAAAAGGTATTCGGCCACATTATTATCCGATTCGGCGGAACGTCATCTGCGAGACGAGCGTCGATTTAAAATGCATCGGAGTATGATGATAGCAATTTTAAGAAGAGAAAAAGAGGGTTGGCGTGGTTTGGCCTCCACAGACAGAATCTCCGTATTCGCGTATACTTGGTAACAAGCTCGGCCTTCACGATTGGCAGTAATCCTAAAGAGTTTCCGATATTCGATGGAAATCTCCAGGCTTTTCTCGTTCTCCATCCACTCTTCGCTTTTCTAGACATTGGCCCGTCGATACTTACACCCACGTATACATATTCACCTGCACACGGAACACGGCGTTTCCGCTCAATCTGGGTCTCCCATGGACACAAATGTTTTCTGGTGGACCTCGAACCTCTGTGTACAATGGGATTTTCTCTCAGCGAATAAAGAGTCTAACCTTCGATTCCCCCGATCCTAATTATCTTGCGGTATCGTGAAAAAACTTCTTCCGTTAGGGACCTATTACAGTGGAGGATACTTAAAGATCGATGCTGAAAAAGGTTCAGGTCTCCGAGCTTATCCTTCAGGAGCTTTTCACTGCGCAACTTTTATTTGTTTCAAGCTATTCCTCTCTTACTGGATGCACAATGTTTCGAGGTATACGATACTATGTGAAATCCTCAGTGTTCCGTTCACGAACGTCTCTCATTTTTTTTGTTCTCCAATAACTCGATCGTACTAAATATTTTTTCATAAACTCTGGCGTCGCTACGTTTGCACGCAGCCACGTTAGGATTTGGATACGTCTTTGAAGACATTTCTAAAGCAAATAAGAAGTTTCGTTATTCCCGGCAAAGCATTATATATGGCATTTTTAAATAGGTACGCAAAATTTTTCAGCACATCCTTACTCCCAATTCCATAAAAACGTTCAGTGATCAGTTTCCATGAGGGGAAAGGTGTACGAGTTGATCCCATGGGGTAAGATGATCAATTTCAATTGGGACGAAACTATTAACGTTATCTAGTGGTATTTTTTTCGTGAAATATAGCGTCCGCCCACACCCGCTCCCCCCGCTTGTTTTGACGGAAAAAAAAATTGTGAGCTGTTGATCTAAGGTAAGGTTGACTTTAAGCTTAGGGAACTTTTATTATATACTTTTAGTTGCAATAATTGTTGTGTTTGTGGCTAACCAGGTAAATTATGCAAAATTTGGTTTTTTTGGTTTGCGTGGTACTAGTGGAATACTTATAGGTCGTGTTATCGAGCAATAAATGAAAAAGTTGAGTTTGGGGCAAGATGATTCCCTTCTAGGTGTACAAGATGATCCTTAGGGATTATCTTGTAAACAAATAACGTACCTACTTTATTTTTGTTAAAGGTGATGCAGCGTAATTACAAAGTTGTTTTTGTTGGTTTATTTTTAAATAATAGATTGATATAAATGTAGGTTGGTTTATTTTTTATAGTTTGTACGATGAAGAATTTTTTTTCAACATATGATGTTGGTTATGAACGTTTGTTTTCTTAATTATATAAAAAGATTGCCTATTTATGTTCAAACTACATTATTAATGTATGATTGATATCACAAATATTAATTTTTATACCTAAGTAATTTAAGATTGGCTATAGAAAACTGCTTTAGTTTAATTCTAGTTCGGTGAGATAAAACTTATAATATTTATTTTTGCAAATTTTTATTTATATTTGCCTAGTTTGTCCAAAATAAAAAAAACAACATCCCAAAATAGGGGCAAGATGATCCGGGGGATCATCTTGTTCATAATCTGGGGATCACCTTGAGCACTGGGATGTCCAAGATGATCCTTATATAAGGTTTTAAAAAAAGGAAATATTTTTATTGAAACCATAATATATTGAATATTGCACATATTTACATAAATTTACATCTTTAAATTTACGAGCATTCCCCCTTAGGGGGATCATCTCGTACATCTTTTCCCTACTGAGTTTTCACGGTCAACGCGTTACGAATTTGCATACATAGGGAAACTCTCATGTAATGCTAAGAAAAAGCCCTTGACTGCGAGTGACACACATATGGGCGGAAAAAAGTGCTGCCACTTTTGCGTTGTGACACATATGTAGGCATTTAAAAAATATATATGTTTTTACTATACGGATTTGACGTTTATTTGGTAAATCATGGTTTTTGCGGTCGCTGGATCTGAATCTCAAGTCAGATTTTTTAAATTCAAAATGGCGAATCCAAGATGGGAGCCGAGAATTTGACGAATAGTTTCTATTTGATGAAAGTTCGTATTCTATGGTTTTTGAGGTCGCAGAATTCAAATCTGAAATTAGGTTTTTAACATTTAAAATAGTGGACCGAATATAGTGAATGTAAATGTGAAAAATAGTTTAATTCCGATGAAAGTAGTTATCTTGTGTTTTTTTTAAATTCAGCAACCTTAAAGCGATAGACAACTTATTTTCATCAAAAGCAAACTACTTTGCGAATTTGTATCCGCCATTTTGAAATGTTTAAATCTGATATCAGTTTAGGCTTCAATAACCTGATGAACCATAATACTGGGACTATAGGACAAATCACATCCTTTTTCTGACACAGAAGTGGCACGAAAATCTCATTTTCGCCACGCTACTAAGGGGTTAATAATTCAGTCTCCAAAGGACATTGGTTCTGAAAAATTGATGTAGAATATTAAAATATAACATTAGTGTAGTACTTAGGTGCAAAGAGGTACTCAAGTGTATAAAATCTTCGCGTCGATGATCTTTCTAAAATGCTGATCGCGATGACTCTCCCGCTCTCCTAAATGCATACGAGTGCACGCGATGGTCGTTAAAGAGCGGAAACCTCGTCCATGAATGCCTAACAGATGATGTTGGAAATATCGGTGTTTTTGGCCCGGCGCCACGTAACACATATAGGGATAAGAGTACCAAGGTAATAGAGCATTCATATTCACGGAGACCTATTTTTCTCTATTTCTTCCGCAATACGACTGAACATTTAAGCATTTTCCAGATTCTGCAGTAAATGAAAAAAGAACTCCTCTATGAGACGAAGTCCTAGAAGTAGTGATGAACAAAGAAAAATACCGAAACCAGGGCCCATCCAGGGTCCTGGTTTCGGTATTTTTAAACCAGGTAAATTAATACGGTAAACCAGGGCCAATACCGAAGACCACCAAGGCCCATCAAAGTGTGATGGGCCTTGGTGGTCTTACAAGGCACATCACACTTTGTGGTCCACCTTCGATTTTGTCGAAATCCATGTATATAGCCGACCATTAAAAACCATTCGATACGTATTTTTTTTATCGGCGGAAAAACGGGGGCGGTACCACCTTTTAGAGTGAAGCATGTCAAGAGCTGATTTTGCAGTTTCATCCGCAAACATAGGATTGAAGGTTTTGGAGGAAATGAATAGTGGATTCGTTTTTAGGGGGTGAAAATACATCGATTGAGACTTATTTAAAAAAACCAATTTTTTTCGTGTTTTGTCCAAATATCGTTGCTTCACTTGATTGCGTGTCTTTTTTTTTCTTTTTCCATTTGGAACTTCGCTCTGCGGTAATTCTTTTCGTAATCATATCTTTTTTACAATGTCGTTTTGTTTACTGAACTCCAAATATTTTGCGATTTTTGGCAGAATTTGAAAGACGGACCTTCGAATTTCGCGAATTTTTCCATACCCCTTTGCCTCTTTTTCGGCCATTTTTTAAGTGTACGTTGCGAGGAAATTAATCAAAATATCGGGATAAACAAACGGGCATTCTCTAAGTCTTCCAAAATTCTATTCATAACCTCCCAATCAATTTATACCATTAAAATAAGACCGCCGCTACAGCTGTTCGGAATTTTAGGACTTTGGCGATTTTGGAAAAATGACCAAAAGCGTCAAAACAAATTTTATCCATCTACTACACCGTTTCAATGGCCGATGGAAAATTTTCCACCGATTATAAATACCACGGCGTTTTTTTTCAAAAACTCAATATTGTTCCGGCTGAGCGCGAAAAACGTGTTTTTTTTTAAATAGGGATTAAGGATTTTGGGGAAAATGAATGATAAATTCATATTCCAGGGGTAACAATACATCGATAGGAACGTATAAAAAAATATTAAGAACCCAAATTTTCTTTGCATTTTGGCCAAAATAATGTCTCCACTCGATCACCGCTAATTTTTTTTTGTTCCATTTCCATTTGAAACTCTGCTTTGTGTAAATTCTCTTCGCAATCGATTGCTCTAAATGATAAAAGGAATGAATGTAGGCTTGGGACAGCAGGTGGTGCTGAACCGGAACGTCCCTCTTTACTTTGTACGAAGAAAACCGAAAACCTGATAATTAATTAATTGAACAAGTACGAGCAGCCAAAAGATATTCGCACATATACTCGTGTGTTTGTGCCTGTGTGCGTATACCTTATAGTATTCCATTTTCCATCCGAATGGATGTATACATGTGTAGAACAGCGGCAGCGAAGATGTAACATGAATTATTCTAGTGGAACGATCTCCATTCGAACAAGTCCTGCCGTTGATAAAATACATGCATAGAGGCAGGCCTCGGTTTTTCCCGCGATATCGATTTATTTTCACCGATATCTACGTAGTCCTCTCTGTCGAGCTCGAAAAAGTAAAAAAACCCACTCGGATTCGTGTACATCTCGAGAGTGTATCTGCTGTGACGAGGTAACAGGAGGGCGAGGGGGAGGGACGAAGTGCACGATAAATTCACCATAGAATACGAGGAGAAACCCTCGTCAAGAGCTTTATCATAGAACTCTGCGAAACGGTGTCGTGAAATCGCGAGCTCTGCGCTCGAGGCGTTCCAAAACCTACCGTCACCCCGCAGAATACATTCCAGTCTACACACACGCCTTGTTCTTTGCCATCACGGCGAGCTCTCACGGAGTCGTCTATCATGTTTTTCGACATTTTCAGCATACATCGCACGAAATTCAAGATAACGGGAATTTTGTGCTTGGGGCACTTGGAATTTAGAAAAAAAACCACCCTTTGTCATTCCTTCTCGAACTCCGATACCAAAAGTTCTCCGCAGATATGTTCTAGTTCTCTAACGATCAATGCTTGCTCTGGAAAATACTCCGTGCAGAAAGTGTCGTAAGGATCCAATTGGATTCTCATACTTGTGCCTTCTTACTGACAGGGATCCAATGGATCATCGCATTGGATCCCTATACTAAAACGTCACGTTGGTAAATTGTATTCTTATGGGGATTCCCCATTGGAGTGTACAAGTCCAATTTGAGTCCTAAAGGATTCCAAAATTATCCAGATGACAGAATCCGATACGATTCTTAATGGATCCCATCGCATTCTTTACGTCAAATTTACTAAACAAAGTATTTAGATATCAAAACTAGTGGATCTTGAGAAAGGTATGAATCTTATCTAAAAAGTATAAATCGCTCAAAAAAAGTATATCTTAACAATCGATTCGAATAACATCACTAAAAGTGCACTTTAATTATCGTGTTATTTATTTTACTGAACTTTAACATAATATCATCACGCACGTATACACTCAGGAAGCGTGCAAGTTATGTTTCAACACGCCAAGTTTTGAAGGTCGTAAGAATTTTCGAACGGCGGAACAGTGCAGAATCCAATTAGATCCCAATAAGGACTCCCTATGTGCGGCATCCCTAACAAATCTCTTTAGAGATATAGGTGACTCCCCAACAAATTTGTCGACGGGATTACGAAAGGATACTTTTATTTGGTAGAACCAAAAAATTTCAGTTGAGAATTTTTATTAAAAAAATCTCAAACAACGTAAATCGGGGAATAGCGCGAAATCCACTTGGATAGCAATGTGGACTCCCTGCATCGGCGTCTCTATGAAATCCCTATCTGGATGTGGTAGGATCTTCGACTCCCCGACAAATTTCTGCAAGGGATTTCGTCAGGAAGCCTTGGTAGCTATAACATTTAATTGAATACGCATTACGAAATACAAAATAGTTTTTTACTACCTTTCTGGTATCGCATACGTAAGCAGAGCCTCCTACAATTATGATCAGACGAGACACTGCGAAGTGGGGACATGTTTCGAGTCCGAAACACGGAAACTTATAAGTGCGGACAAAGTTCATTGATATGGCCAACTCGTTACCTTAAAATTTAAATTACACTGAAGAAACTCGGAGGATCACTTCGAGCACACTAATTTGGGCGGCTTGGAGCAACGAGGTAAGGGCAAGAGTGTCATGCAACTACGGTGCTGATAGTTAGAACTCGAACACGGTAACTGGCTTCTTTTACGGAGATAAGAAGAAAGGAAAAAGAAAAATAAAACGATGTAGCGAGGAAAACTCGAAAAACTAGTGATTCGGAAGTTTCACGCTGAATCCACAAGCCGAAGAAGTGAGATTGGGAGTTTCGTACGGGAACTTGTACGACCTTCTTCAGTACTTCGACGTCGAGTTTTATTCTCGACGTCAATCCTCCTTACCCTCTTTTCTCTCTCTCTCTCTCTCTCTCTCTCTCTCTCTCTCTCTCTCTCTCTCCCTTTCGTTTCGATAATTAAGTGGGGAAAATGTGACGACTCTGTTGGTGACGGTCAGAAACCACCAAGAAGTCCCATAAAATGCTTCAATCCTCCACATCCGTGTGAACGTCGATCACCTTCCTTTCACAACTTCTCGGATATCTCAACATTGGCTTTTATACGTTCAATCGTCATGACGATAACTTCGTCTTTTGCTTGGAACTTGCATTTTCTTAGATGGGATGGCATGAGTAGACGTCAACTCATTGAGGTCTTGTTAGTTTTTACGTGGCATTTTATGTATGTATAGTTTTGTTCGCAAAATTGTTGAGTCTCCGGACTAAACGAGTCGCTGACAAATGCGCGATTGTAATAAATTATTCCTTGCCAATTAGCTTCCCTAAATATTGCCACAAGGCCACAATTCATGATTCTTCGTAATTTTTAGGAATGCACCAAATGTTATTTAAGAAATACAGCCCAGACCCATGGTGTCTTACCTTTTTATATCTTTATTGCTCTTGTTCGAAATAGTTTTCGCAGATTTAGGCAGCAGATCTCTAATGACAGGCGTAGAACTAATTTGAGTTGTTTTTCTTACATAAATCTGCCGAAGAAAATGCAAGCAATTAAAAATAATTAATTATCACTGGGCTCTAAGATGTAACCTTCGATAACATATAGAGCCAATTCACAAAAAATTTTTTTCTCTAAACATCAAAACACTAGACCAAAAAAAAAACATTTTATCCTATCGTTCGATAATGTTCCTCGATAGCAACAAAGTTTCAATTTTTCTCATGAGATCGTAAATTCCTCGTTGGTCAGTAATTAGTTGTAAATTACTTATTTTGATAGTAAATTATGAATTCTTTTATATAATTTGATATGATTTGTAGTATATCAATTTGATCGTAAATTTGGACCGAAGAAATCTACTTTTCAAAACACTGGCTGAATTGGCCGCACCTGAATTGGGATTTTGTCAATTATTCAAAATACGCAGAGTATTTTGAGATTCAAATAATTCAGAAGTGGCACTAGGTAATTGCGAATTCCTTGAGTGTTGAACGGCTTGAACGCATTGAGGGTTGCAACAGCGGCAAGCACGCAACAACGCATCGCTTTACGCTTATGAGCGATTATTCTCGAGGGCATGAAATCTTCACCAAGAATGCTACTCGCCAGTTAAGTGTGATAGGTAGTTTGGTAGGTATCTCGTTTCGTGGTTATACCAAAGATCCCAAAACTTTCAGGCACCCCACGATGGCCTTGTTCTTGGAGAATCGTTGCTTCGCGTGAATCATGAAATGTTACCGGTAATTTTCGTTCAAAGAGAAATTCTTTTAATATACCGTGGTTGAAATAAACTATTGTAGTGGTGCGGCGGAAAAGGTTAATCCACTTTCTGTCCGAACGCACTGAAAACGTGAGCAAGATAAACGAGGAATTATGAAAATAAACGTGTCAGAAATGAAATTGCACTTTCTATGTTGTTCTGGCACATAAATATTATTTGAAATGAGTGCGAGTCTGCTCTGTCAAGGGATAAAGCTCGGACCTAACTAACTAACCTCTCCTTTGTCGTGTTGAAGTTAGCATAATTGGAATGAAAGGAAAATTCTTTTTTATTTTTTGTTTCTTTATTTTTATTATTATTTAAACTCTTTTCTGCGGAAGAGGTTGTAGTTATCAACTAAACATTCTTAAGAGATTTCTGTTGCTTGAATCTTGGGAGAAAATCAGCAGTTTGAAGCAATTAATTTTTATGGCATCCTAACGTATGCCAACTTCAACAGCATACTACTGTTTCACAACGGATCGCTTAACGTTAATCGTAATTCCAATAACTTCGAGGAATGTCATTAAAAACCCAGTGAAGGAAGCTTGAAAAAAGTTTGATCCAAGCTCATCGAGACGAAGCGCGGAAACAAATCAACCGACAGCGAATTGAACACTCTGTAACGATATTCTGCTAACAATAGCTTCTTATCATCGCATCGTTTCGAAACTATTCGATCTTTCGCGGCCTTCCCGGTAAAGTTTCACCGAACAGTCAATATTTTCAAGAACTCCCTTATAGTCGAGTGTTTTGCTCGTTGCTCTGTTCTGATATCATCTCGATTATATTCATTTGGGAATTTCTTCTTGCGTTGAATTCAACGACGAGATTCGCCGAACCGATGTCAGTGTATTTAATACTGGCTCGACGATGACACGGGGTGTGCATCGATCGGAAACGCGACTGACTTTAGTAAGGTAAAGGTCCTCTCGTATACCCGGTAAGTATCCAGAATGTAATTGAGATCGTCGAGAATCTAGCTCTAATTATAAAGGGATCGAGCCGAGAAAGATTCACGCTCGAGCGAGCGATGAAGTGTACATTTCGAGTGGAAATCTGTCGAGGAGGCGTCAGTATCTGTTCATCCGTTCGAGATGTGCCGTACATTGGAGAGCCGACTTGCCCGGATGGGTATAAATCATCGGCGCTCATTGAGCTGATAATTAGCTCTACAAGTTTCTATGCATCGATACTTTGATCCTTGAATCTAAATTAAAAAATGTCGAAAATGTATATATTTTATTATAAACTGACGCAATATTTCCGGATGATTACAGACTGGCTTTAAATTGTGATTGCGATGTCAGCTGGTATTTTTCCATTAAGACATTTTTCCTGATTCAAAATTTGCGAGCCGCGTTCAACCCACATAATAAAGGCCTTCTTCACCGAACCGAGATCGGCGATAGTGGATTATCGGGTACCTAAACGAGGGTACAATGTTTGGAATACCAATACGTTAGGGCCTCCGATGAACCTTCTGAATGGCAGAAACTGGACATTGTCACTCAAAGGAGGCAAATGCAGAGCGCAACTGAACCTGCGCAACCCGAGGTGGGCCTACTTCGAGCGCTCCCGTAGAACCTACTAATTCCCCTTTCGGCCTACCATAGGGGCACTGTGCACCCTCCGGACTCTCCATTTATCGAAATCGTATTTATTTCGTCATCGAACGGATTACCGAACGGGCCACAATGGAGTGTTCAGATATCGATTTTGGGTTCAAAGCAGATTAGGTAGGGTCGTGGCAACAGACTTGAGATTGAAAGCAGGTTAAGGAGACCTGTATTCTGCACGTTTCACTTAAACTAGGGGTCGAAAGAAAATTTGGGAGGACTGACAGAGGCTACACTGGACCAAACGGAGGCCTCTTCATGGCACTGAACTCAACAAATGAGGTTTGGTAGTTTCAACGGAGGCTGGCGGCTTGTGCATTGAAAAAGAAATGGGTCCTGCGAGTATGCAGAGAAGACTACAAATTTTGACTCGGGTTGCAGCACTTCTTGGAAGTAAAATGTCGTCAATGCTAATTCCATTTTTTTCATTAAGGTTCTTCTGCTTAAAAGAACGGAACGAACCTGAAGGCCTTTTTTACGGAAAATTATTATCGTATTACTGGAAAATCAGTATTTAGCATGAGTTTTTTCAGCACTGTCTCGTCTATGCTGAAATGCGTTCGTGAATTCCTTCGAGATTGCCCGGCTCTTGGCATTCTTTCAAATATTAACATGCACTCACTCGCCAGCGCTGTATGTATGTTATCATCATGCTCACTTTCCTCCGTCCAGTTGAAAAGTTCACAAAAAGAAGGATCGCCAGGCTCCACTGGCTGTCAAAAGCAAAACGGGTCCGAGAGGGTAGCGAGAAAACTGGTATATAAGGATAGACGACCAGTGCTTGTGCAAGACTTTGTGGGGCTCTTTTCCAAACATCTTGAAACTCGCAAGCTTCGCTCCAACAGCCCGCAGACCTTGGATGCTTCTCGGGAAATTTTCCCACGAGGGTGAAAACGTGGCGTCAGGCTACTGAGCACAATGTACCCACGTATGACTTTTTAATTGTTTCTTGAACGTAATAGGGCGGTGTATTATTTTAGTCCGTAATCGAGAAGTTTTAAGTGAGGCTCCTGACATGATTTACTTGAGTGAGGCACCCAGAACTATAATAAAGATTACTGCTTAATTTGTTGTTAACAAATTTCCTACGATGGTCATGTACTTTCCTAATCTTTTTGATCCGTATACCATCGATGAGCATTTTTCGCATGGTTTTTTAACTCCCAAGTGCACTGACGTTGCTTTTGGATACAATTTGTATCTGAGGCACACTCGGAAAGCGGTGAGCCGAAGAAATAACTCTTTCATGTTGAAGGAAGAGATTTTTCCCTTTGATTCTGCTTTTACTTGTTAATATTACATAACATAGGAGCAGCAGCGTAAGACGGGATGCGAGTGAAATATAGCTCATTGTTATTTAATAATTTCTACATATTCACGGGGGCCTTTCCTGAACGAGTAAAGTTTTTGGATATTCGTTATGTGATAGAGAATATAAGGCCAAAAATAGATTTATTTTTCCATCTGTATACTCTTTCTTAAGCCGACTGTTTGGCACAATTCAAGCTACAAAGCGCCCTGACGCGCTGATGACATCGATTAATTCAATTTTTTTTTGTGAAAGAAATAAGACTCCTGGCTACGAAATCGCAGCGATGAAATAGCGAACATTATGTTCCAGCATCCTCCACGTGCATACTAGAAATTCGAGGGTAGATTTGCTGAATAGATGAATCAAGGGCTTCATTTTCCCTGGCTGCGAACGTGTTCGTCTTCCATCGCGTACCCGCCTATTTTGCTTCGTCCCCTGTCGAAAAAATGAAAAGAAATCAATAACAGAAGAGAAATCGCGAGAATACAGTGAACGTCGTGACATATCGGTGAAACGTACACGACGTTAGCGTTGTGTACCGAATTATTCTCGACGGGGCTGCCGCGCAACGTGCACCTACGAAGAAGTGAAAAATTTCGACGACTTTTGTCTGCCCGTTCAAGCAACAGTATATTGTCGAAGAAGCGACGAAAATGAGAGAAAGAGGAAAAGGATGTCGTGGAAGAGAGACGCGATAGGGGGTGTTGTGTCGGTGATGGGACGCGGAATCCATTCGACACAAAAACCGCTTGAACGTTCACACGATGACAAGCGTCGACAGTGTCGACATCGGTTGGCGGCTCTGGGTGGCCCACATTTTTCCTCCTGAACTCTTCGTCGTTTCTCTCGCGCGTATAAGCATGTGCTATTTGCATTTTATTTCTTCCTACGTTCACTTCGTATGCGGGTGTCAAGGAGTCGAAGATACGTAGGCGCATATACGGCGCTGTGCAACGCAGCAGAAAAGGAACACCCGTTTCCGTTCAGATCGTCAAGAACGGATTCGTATCCTTGTTCTGTGTATCCTGCAGCGAATTCCTTGAATATCCGTGGATCAATAATGCGTCACTCGTATTACGATACGAGTAAAACCTAGTCGCGTAATTACGAATCGCGTGTACGGCATCTCGTGTAGAAATTTGTTGAGGAGTTCCCAGATCCTATGATATCCCTACAGGGATTTGATAGGCACGCCACAAGTAGGGAGTCCACATTAGAAATCAAGTAAGTTCCGCGCTATTTCCCGATCAACGTCGCTTGAGAATTTTTTTTTGAAATTCTCAACCGAAATTTATTGGAACTCCCAAAAAAACACCCTTTCGTGATCCCGTGCACTAATTTGTTGGATAGTCCGAAGATGCACTCATATCTCTATAGGGATTTGTTAGTTGCACTGCACATAGAAAGTCCTCATTAGGGCCTAATTGCATTCTGCGCTGTTCCCCGATGAACGCCATTTGAGAATTCTTAACGAATCGAAATTGTACAGTGAGCGTGTACGTGTATGTCAAAATGTTATGTCAAAATGCAGTTAAATAGGTGTAGTTAAAATGCAGTTAAATAGTAAAAATATTATGTCAAAATGCAGTTAAATAGATAACAAATGATAATTACAGTGGATTTTCAGTGATGTGATTCAAATCGATTTTAACCCTAGAACTCATATACGCGGTAGAAACCCACCTCAGTCGACTTTTAAAGTACGCTCCTAAGCTGTAAATCAACATTGTCGACTGGGGGCCGTGATCACAATTCAGTTTCACTACCTGGCTGGCCTCAGGGCAAGCTGACAGTCGCATCAGTTGCTTGCTGTCGCATTCTGTCCAAGAGCAAAGGATCGCAAAGTTCAATTTTCTTTCGCCAAAGATGCTAAAGGGCCGCCTGCGAAGAGCACAGAACGGAGCATTATTGCATTTGCGCGACAGTAGAATGAGTTGGATGTACAATTTCTTTATATTCTTATTTTTATCATCTGTATTCATTATTTATTCTCTCAATAAACAAATAAACAATATAAGAAAAACCCTTGTGAACATCTTTTTTGTTGCGTTTCCATTTACTGTTTCCGTATTTACATATTTCGTATTTTTCCCATTTTCATATCTCATTAAATAAATATACTTTTCGAACTGAATGTAATCAAACTAATTTTCTTTGATAAGCTCAATGTTTCTTCTTTAAAACGCCGTGCGAAATTTGAGAAAAAAATTCGATTTTCGCTGATTTTCGAAGCATGTCAGCGTTTAAACGGATTTTTAACTAAATACATTTTTATAGAATCGAATTTGCGTTACACCATTCTCTTTCTCGTCGAAAAACGAAGAGATTCCTGTACTTATGTTTCTCTTTACTGCTCAATGGAACGATTGTGCCTGCAAGAAACGCGTTGGGTGGATATTTGTCCCAGTCATGAGTTAGAAGGTAGATAAAATGATACATGAGTTCTCGGGTTAAGATATAACTTTTTGAGCGATTTATACTTTTTAAAATAAAATTCAGAAAAATGTATACTTTTTGAAGGTCCACTCCTTTGATATATTTTGTTTGGTTCGTATCGGATTCTGTTCGATAATGTCCAAATCCTTTGTGATTCACATTGGATTCATACATTAGATTCCAATGGGGATTACCGATTAAAATCCAATGCACGAACGTCACGTTTTAGTATAGGAATCCAATGCGATAATCCATTGGATTCCTATCAAGAAGTGGGGACAAGTATGCGAATCCAATTGGATCCCTACGACAATTTCTGCACGGTATAGCGAACATTTTTGGCTGTCTGTGGCTACCGATCGACGTTCCGCATGTCTCTTGGTGCCAAAGTTGACATTGGCACTTGGCGCGAGCAACAAGCGTACACCAAAACGTCAAGTTTGCAAGAGAAACATGTACAACGGTGATAGAAGCAAATTGCCGGAAGAATGCGAATACAGACGTACAGCGATCGATGCAACGCCATTCTGACTTATTTTGTTTCCACTCAAGTTCCGAAAACGTTCGTGCCTTGAATTGATCTGAGTACGGGGCCACCGCTATATGACTGTACAGTCGGATGGACCGGTTCCTCATTCCCTTGAGATTGAAAGAGCCATCGCAAGTGGCGGGCGGAGGAGGATTTTGCACAGCACTGATGTCCTGCAGCAAATCGTTGCCTGCTTCGAGCACGTATTGCAGGACTTGGGAGTCGCTTAGTAAGTGTCTGCAAAATATAGCACGTATCTCGTACTTTTCTCGGGTATATGCACCACAGCCAGTCTGTTTTCTGTCTCCTGAAGCTTGTGCTAGTTCAGCGGAAACCGTTTTACCTTAGGCCGGTCCGGCACGTATTCCGCACCATGTGCAATAAGCTCCACATCGGTGCAGAGTCATGGAGTACATAGAGATTGAACAGCGTGAAAGTGTGAAAGATACAAGCATCCCAATAGACAAGGATTGACAAGAAAATTGTCAACCCGGCGTCTTCGTGGCGGTTCAATCGTCTGAACAGCGGAGCTTCCTAATATATGGAAAAGAGGTCCAGAAGGCCTGTGTGAGTTAGTCGTGAAGCGTAATAACAACAGGGCGGATGGTGTGTCCAGATATGGTGACATTTTTTACGGTTTTACGGTTATCTCTTCTTCAGTTGTCTGAGGCCAATGAAATTTCTCAGGACGTCCTTTGGACTTGATACAAGTCTTTGTCGTTCGTCCAAAAATAGATAGGTAAGTAAGAATCCTTTGAATATTTTGAGGAACCAGGATCCGATTGGGGATGTCGCCATGATAGATAAACCAGTTTACATTCGGCCCGCAGTCACAATCTACACTGCATTGGTATTTTTTCTACATGCATAAGGAATGCTCGACGTCGTTTCGAATTTCGAAAACATGGCAACTATTTCACGTGTGTCGTTTCAACAAAGTGATCGTGAATATGTTCTGAAGGTTTGAACATCGGATACAACTACGAGAGTTTCAGTAACATTGGTGGGTCGCAGGTTACCGTATGGCTCGCAATTTATCCTCAATCGTTACATTGTGCCTTCGTTTGCTTTTTTTTCTTTATTCGGATGATCGCGCACAATATGGAGGGGGTATGTGATACCCTAAGTCATGAATGATGAAAAACGAAACCAATTGGTACATTCGTTCGGCACAGTGTAGAGAGAGAGAGAGAGAGAGAGAGAGAGAGAGAGAGAAAGAGAGAGGCACAAGCGGATACGAAAACTATAGAACTGGAAATAGGTATGGATCCGAGGAAATAAAGGAAATGCCGGACAAGAGATAACGCACGCTGGTCCACAGTTAGGTTGACAAGTGCTATGGCTCTCTTGTCGAATGTACAAAAGGTTCAAAGGGAGAACGAGAGTTAAAGCAACGGAGTGAAAACTAGAAAGAGAAAGAGGGCGAAGTAGGATGGACGTGAAAGTGAAAGCGAAATAAAGAGACAGAGTCGGAGAGATTGATAGATAGAGCGGAAGAGAGCGAGAGGGAGAGTGCAATAGTGTAGACCAATTAGACCATTCGAGTTGTCTAGCTCAAAGGGAATACGGATAACGAAATTGCCGTTTTCTCCGCATTCCAATAGGGGTAACGATCATTGAAACATTTTACATGTACCTGTATCAATGTTTTTTTCCTGGATCGGTGCACACAGACTGTTCGTAAACAAGAGTAATAGTCGACTGAAAAATCAATTAGGCCTCTTATTGCCAAATTCAGCCGTTTCGCAGAGGAGGTTAGGCACGTTTGCTAATGATGTTAAAGTTTTCATCGTTGGATAGCAACGAAAATCCATTCTATTTAATTATTTAATTTTTTAAGTCGTTTCAGGTTGTGAAAATTACTCAGACATTTTTACGTATTATTATTAGAGATTACGACCTCGATTAAAAATAGGCTCTGAATAATGATAAGAACAAAGACATGAAAAATAAACAAAAAAATGTTGCATTCCAATTATGTAAACTTCAGCGTCATAGACTAATGATGTTGCAGTTTGCAACATTGGAATGCAACGAATATTATTTCTTTTTAAATGGTCACATTTTTTTTGCCCATTTAGCCTGCGAAAATCACTCTAATATTTTTACGTATTTGTATTAGAGATTTACGATCTCAATTTGCATTGAAGAAGGCTTCGGATAATGATAAAAATAAACAAATGACAAATGAACAAAAAAAACCGTTACATGCCAATCATTTTTTATAAGTCCTTATTGATGTTTTTTTATCGCCTGAATTCGTTATTAATTTCTCCCCAAACTCTTAATGCCGATGAAAACTCATCGAAAATGTATGTAAATACGTTTTTA
Organism: Ophion ventricosus; assembly: GCA_963932345.1. NCBI lineage: Eukaryota > Metazoa > Arthropoda > Insecta > Hymenoptera > Ichneumonidae > Ophion > Ophion ventricosus. Next base: position 13,235,208 of record OZ010713.1, read on the forward strand.
GCGTTTACCTGCCCTAATTTCAAGATTTCGGCAAAAACTGTGATATTCGTATTTCCCTCTCGATAGAAATTTTAAATGGATTAAAAGTCGAAAACATTGATTATTGATCTTTTTTCCATAAGTCTATATTGTATACAAGTCTATATTGGTATAAAATTGTAATTTACGTTGCGTGGCGGGTTGGAACCGCTATTGGCATATATAATATTTATCCGCTTTTTCTATTGTGCACTTTCGTTTGGATACAATCTAAAACAACAGCATCATTATATTTGACTTTCAACCAAGTGATCTTTGATGTAACAAATAACATTCAATAGAATAACGATTTTTTACGGAAGATCCAAATCCGATTCTTCCGGCGCGGTCTATTAAAATCTAATGGAATTCGAGTATGCACCACAGCCTGGCTATCAACCGTATACATTTGATCGATGTCAGACTGCCACCATGCTACTCGATATTCCATTGGCCATTCCAGCCCTACCAAAATCCAACGGTGTATAACCAGCGATTACACAAACGGAGAATATATTATAGTTAGACAAGGATGTCCTGGAGTTGCGTGGAGTTGGCTGGACAAACCCTGCGACACTCGCGTGGGGGTTTCCACCCTCGGCCATTACTAAATTTATGATTCGTAAGTACATAACTCTCTCCTATTAACTATGAAATAGTTTCCTCCTATCTATATTCACTGGAGGGTGGAGAGCCGGTCGCGAGAATACGAATCTATATTTTGTTCACAACCTCCGACCACAAGTGTACCCAGGCACACACGTTCCTCGATATATTTATGAGTATGAGGCCTTCCACTTCAAACTGATCTGCCTTTAGCGACCACTGCTCAAAATTCTGCGAGCCCTCAAAATATGGTACGGCGGCGCGAAAAAAAATATACATCAATGTCACATGTTTTCAAACATTATTTGATGATGATGGATTAACATCATTCGAAAAGAAGACGAGTAAAAATTAACTTTCGCCCAAATCAATTCTCCGGACAGTTTTTTCTGTATATTATGCCAGAATAAAAACATGGAACCTTTGCCTAAATAACAAAGCGCTAATACTGCTTACAAATTACGAGAAACTCATATTTTTCGAAAGTATTTAGCAATACGACTTTTCGTTTGGAATCTTCGTTTAAAATTGTCGCTTTTTGCTGGATTTTTTTTAACCTAAAGTCTACTTTTGTAGAAATCTCGGATAAACGGAGCACAATTTGTTTTTTTTTCAGATTTCATCACTGGGTAGAATTTTCGTGCCGCTGCATTTTGTGAAACATACTCAATAGATAGACATTTTTTAAGTGGCAGGATTGTGAGTGGATCATTTGGCTGTGGAATTCCCGGCATACATTAGTACGTATAATCGGATGCAGAAACGGAGCAAAATGAAATACGCTGTATTGTAACGCATTAACTGTGTTGGCGATCGGTACTGGCCGGTACTAGACACAATCGGCTTTTGCTCTTGCCTTCTCTCTTTCGCCCAGGGTCGTTCTCCACTTATCGGGTCGCATTATGTGTATTATAGTACTATATTACGGAGTAATCGACGCGGATTCCACTCGTCTGATGTGAATTCCGTTGGAAATGCCTGGTACACTCGGGGCCCCTCATGTCCAACCCATAACAGTCTCTCTCCCCAAACGCATTCATCGAATATACAACGTGTACGACTCTATCATATCGTTCTATCTCTCAGCTCTCTATCTTCGGTCGTTACAGTGTGCACACGAGTTCCTGCATTAAGGCATTTCGCTGAGTATACTCTCTAAATATCTCTGCCCTTGTTACAGCTTCCATTTTAACTGACCGCGAAACTATGCTCCGGAATGACGGTCGTAGTGCCTCACGACGTCGAGGCACGAAAAGCATCACAGTCATCATTTTTTACGAGTCCACCATACTCGTGGAATTTTTTTAACGCGACACATCGAAGCTCGCACGTTTTGAGAGCATCGGAGAAACTGAACGACTGAAAATTGCAGTTATTTATAGAGCATGTATACGGGCAACTAAATCATCGTCGACGTTATGTGTCACTGCAAACGTCACCAATCTTCAACGTAACAGGATGAAACGCTCGGTATATAAAATGCCATTTGACACTACTATCACCGTTGAAGGTTTATGCGAAGACTATAAAGAAAGAGGGAGAAGCAAAGAGGTCGCGACGATGAGCTTACGAGGGTTGTGAGCCTCCGTCCATCATGGATTTTCCTCTATCTTCTCGTTCTCGGCGATTCTACCATTGCCGACACCGATCACGTATGGCATGACCTGGCCGTCTTAGCTTTCCAGTAAAGGATGACCATATAAATCTCGCTTGGAGATTAGGCGAAATTCTACTTTGACGAGAATTTCTTCGTTTGTTCATTTTATCTTGTTCAACCGTTACGTTTTATCTACAGGTCTCACGTTTACTTTGTGTCGATACGGCTGAACTCTGGGCAGGATGACGTCGCTGATCTAAAGAACGAGTACATAATTCCAATATGAAAAGGTGAATCGCGCTGGCTGCACGACGTATTTTTATTCAAACAGAGCACTTTCTATAATGCAAATCGCGAAACTGTAATTCATAGTGATGTGAATTCATTTTCCTTATTAATGAATGATTAAATCGTGATAATTGATTTACCAATTTATCATCGAGCATGTTTGGGTCTGCTTTGGTTGCGTTCAAGTATAAGCGCTTCAACGAACTACACATTTATAAAGTTATGGCTCGGCCGTTCCTTATTTGCTACCTTAAGTCAATCTTAAGGTTGCACGAGCACGTACTTGATTATTGGGTCGTAGATAAATCATTTTTTATGCTGCAGATGAGGCATACAAGAAGCGTATATTTGAACTCTCAAGCAATGTAAACGGCTTTATTAATTCAATAGGGTGTATTTATGTTCACTTTATTTTACAATAAGGTGAACATACAAACAAAAAGCGTAAAGTGTCTCAGAGATTTCGAGGATTAGAATGATATTGAAAAACATAGCGGATGTCGAATGTTTCATCGAGAGTTCTATGTGTCACGGCAGCTATTAATCTGCGTGCACAGGATTCATTTCGTATCAACACAGCAACGCTATGAATTCTAAACCACCGATTTCATTGGCCGTGTTGTTATCACGAGAACGTCAACCCGAAAACCTAGAGAAATCATTACAAATCAATTTGTAATTGACAAATCGTCAATTACAAATTTACAGCTAATCGTGAAATCACAGCGACAAAGTTGCTATACTTCGATACATCTTACATGTTTAGTTCACGTGTCAAATTAGTTGTCCAGTCAATTAATACGCGTAAAAATTGGACCAGTTTGAGTATTTTACAAATTGACGGGCAGAGAATCAAATTATTTCACGCACAAGTAAAATTATATTTTATCATGTTAGTATTTATTAGATATCAAAATGGGGATATTTACAAAAGATAATAGGGCCACTCTTTTTATTACCTGCTGCTTATGTACTATCTTATTGAGCTGGATATAGATCTGTATGATGCAAAACCGTCTGGTGGTTATCGATATCCTATCCCCGTCCGCCGTGTGACTCTGATAGTCTTTTTACAGAGTGGAAGGCGTTTTTTTTCCGTGATACTAGTTGTTCAAAAGAAGATTGGGTATCTGTGGAGCAGCAGTCTCTCTCGCTCTCATGGCAGCTCAATCTCGAGAGACTCAGAATCGAATGAATATTAATGGCGACGTATTGGACAATCTCCTTCTCCAACTTCTCCATCTCTATCTTTGTGCTAGCTGGTGAGACCGATCAATGCGCCAGTGCAGTAGATTCTCTTTATACCAATGTCGTTGTCTCGAACCATTCCGGCAAATCTTAATAGTAATATTGTTAGTATGTAATATGCAGCTAAGTGGCTGACAACGTTCGGTCGGGGAACGTCTTTCGTAAATTGATGTACGTCTGTTTCGCATCCGCGTATACAAGCTCCTGCAGCAAACTTTCAGCTTGTTGAGAACATTGTATCGGTGTTATACGGCTAATAAATTAGTATGAAGATTGCACCAGCGAATGAGCAATTTCCTTCGGGCCCCGTGCTTCTTCTTCTACTTAGCTTGGCCACTCTTCCCAAGTTTTCCGACGCTCTTCGTTCTCTGTACAGGGTATATGAAATCTATAGTACTGGTAACGTTTAGATGCGAAGAAGAGGGTGTTGATGGAGGATCAGAAGGGGGAATGTTCGACGGAGCAAATACTTCTCCAAACTTCCATGGGAGGCATTGGTTAGAAGCCTGATACAAAGTACAAGCATACTCTATAACCCACGTCAAAGAGGGTTAATTCGTTATGTTGAAGTTTGCATCGTTGGAATACCATAAAAATTCATTTTTTTAAATTCCTTTACGTTTTTTTGGCACATTACGGCTACGGAATTTAAGCGATCGTAATTTTAGGATTCTTATTGGCGATCTACAACCTGAATCTATAAATTGAGATTTTGTTTCAATCAGATTTGTTTTGATCAGATCAAACGATCAGTCTTAAAGGATCAGATCAGATGATCAGATCAAACGATCAGTTTCAAATGATCAGATCAGATGATCAGTCTCAGATGATCAGATCAAACGATCAGTCTCAAATGATCTGATCTAATGGTTGGATCAACTGAAAGGATCATTGATATATATATATATATATTATATGATAGTCGAAATGAATAAATAAAAAAAGAATACATAGAATTCTTGCAATCGAACTATACTAACTTCAGGGCTATATAAATTCACTATCCCCTGGAAATTGATACGACTGTCCCGGCATCATCTCGTACATAAAAGAACGATAAAATTATAACTGATCTCGCGTAATCTATACTCTAGGGCGCGCAACATTCCACAAGACGTTGGGCCATGTCAGGAAACTATAACAGCATGAAGACCAAGCGCTATCTGGAGAAATGATCAACGCAGAGCTATAAATATCGATCACAAAACGGCGCGGAATTTCCTTTTCTTCCTTTTTTGACTTACTGTATGACAAAAGGGGATTGAAGCACCTCGTTGTTGCACCCGTGGAGCAGGCTAGTAATCGAGAAGGTGATGAATGATCGTCGTAAACATTTTATGTTTGATCGCGTGTGCACCCCGCACTTTTGCTTTTCCTCCTTCCACAATATACGTGGATAGACGTGTAGCTATAGACGAGCATTATTTCCTCGGATCGCCCGCCGATCCCGGGATACAGCTTTTTGATACAGGATTTGGCTCGTATGTATTTTCCCGAATGTGAAATATCGAAGAAATCTTGAATCGACTGAAAGACGTGTAAGTATTTTGAGATTTGAAAGTATTCTGTTTTATTTTTCTTCGAATTTCTTGACTGGACGTCATGAGAAAACGATATCTTCTGGCTATCAGGAAAATTTTACCACGCCAACATTTACTCCGAGTCGTGCGATTGTATTTATAAAATTTCATGTTGGTAACGAGATGAGTCCAGTTGAATAAGCGTTGGCTGTAAATAAATTATCCTGGTCGATAATTTTTCTCATCTTGTTCGTGCACCAAAAGTTATTTGTATGTATCTGGAGAGCCGTACAGTGCACGTTGCTATAGCAGCTATACGAACTTAAATGCAAATGGATATGCAGATGTAAATGTAAATCTACAAATCACAGGCAATCTGCAAACGCGAGAATATAATTTTCTCCCTGTTATTCTCATAAGAACGTGAAGAGCGGTACAGTGGTGGAGATCGTATATAGGTATAATCCCATTTTACTAGACCCGGAATTCACTCGCAGATGCTCGTGTGCAAATGACATATCTTGAAAATATTCTGTACGCGGTGAATGTCCATCCGAAAGCGGAATATCACGATTTGTTAATCCGCGAAGTACACGTTTCTTATCATCGCGTGTCGAATCCCAAAATTTGTACTACGCTTCGATACAAGAAAATTTCATCTTTCTTTCGACGAACAGGATCATGATAAGATCTAATAATGTCTAGTTTTGATTCCACAACGAAAAAAGGTACCGTGACTTTTGTTATCTTCCTTTTCTTATATTGGTTCTGCGAGTTCAATTAGCAGCTATGAACATCAGTTTATTAATTTTAACCGTGCATAAATTTGTTGGGGAGTCTCTAGATCGTACCGCATCCCTACACTATTGACGTCGGTCAAGAATTTTTTATTTGAAATTCTCAACCGGAATTTGTTGAGCCTCCCAAAAAAATATCCATTGGTGGTCCTGTGAACGAATTTTTTGGGAGTCCCAAAATGCACTCACATCTCTATAGAGATTGAAAATTCTTATCACGTTCGAATCAACAATATGTGAAAAGTCATAAGTAAAAAATCGGCGTATTGAAACATAATCTGCACGTTTCGTGAGCGTGTATCCCAATGTACGAGCGTGACGCTTTAGGAAAGGGTTCCAATGGGTCATCGCATCGAGTAGGGACAAGTCTGAGAATCCAATTGGATCCCTGCAACAATTTTTGTACGGTTAATGTAGGAACCCAAACAATATTTTCAATAATTCATTATTCGTAGAACGGACAAAAAAAATACAAAATATTCATTTTTGTAGAATGTTTTAAAATAATTTCCCAATAATTTAAAATATTCCCCTGTATAGTTCCCTAAATAGTTTTCGAAAGTATATCAAACTTTTCTATTATTTTTATTATTATTTAGTAATATCATTATTATTAATAATAATAATAATAATACAAATGTTATTTGTAGTTATAATATATAACTACAAATATTATATATATAAGTATTTATAATATAATATATAACTACATTATTTGTAGTTATATATTATATATTATTTAATAATATAAAATAATAAAATTAAAAATAAAATAATAAAAATAATATTATTATTTAGTATTTTTTATTTCTCCAGTGTTTCAACGTATACCCTTGTGGGCTTTTACGTATTGCCCTTCCCAATTGAACCCTTTCCCTATCACTCCCTACCCGGACTTCGCTAATGTAACCTAACTTCCGTTGCGTCCACAGCCATCTTAAGCTACGCTATACCGCATTTGCGGAGGGCACAGGGAAACTTTGGAAAACCCGTACCGGTATAGACGGCCCCATATTCTTCTGATTCTCTGGTGCATAATTCTTTTACTCAAGTATCTACACTAAAGTATCAGAAGGATTGGCCTTCCGCTCACGGATTGATGCACCAGCCGGTGTACGGCTAAGCGGTAGCCCCCCCCCCCCCCCCCCCCTGCGACTGCAGCCGACTTCCCCCTCTGTATCGCGTTCACAATGATATATCTGCCATAGATATAGGGAAACTGCGGAAAACCTATACGAATACAGCCGGTCCGAGGTCCGCTTTCCAGTTTCAGAGCTAGGTCTGAAACTGGAATTAATTTTTAATAATTCCCCAATAATTTTTAATAATTGCCTAATAATTGCCATTTTCAAAAGTATGTCAAACTTTTTTTTTTGTATACGAGTAATATCTACTCTAGATTCAAAGAAAAGTCTATTAAATTAAATAGGGATTTAGGCCTAGAACTTTTATCGATTGTCCATTTTTTTTTCTCTATACAACGGACATCATTATTTACAAATCTGACGTATTCACGTACGTGTGCGCTACCTTACAATATTGGTAATTTTGATAAGTGATTTATTTTCGTTCACTTCATGCTCATTCGAATGTTTTTCTCTCTTTTCCTCCACAGCAATATGATTTCCCATATGCAATGCGCATTGCGGTTAAATAACGACAATAAAGCAAACAGTGCTCCCGCTTCTGGTGAACTCCTAAGGGAAGAAAACCCGCAAAAGCTCTGATACAATGGATGACTTCGGCACTCTGTGAGTGTCTCTTGTGTATACGTCTCCGTGTGCATTCGAATACATTATTATTATATTCATTTCAACATACATTCCTGGCATACCCACACGAGAACACGGGCACAAGCATAAAGATCGATACCAAGCATCTTACGACCTTTTGCTCGAGTCACGAACTTCACTTCTATTTCTCCTGAAAATGCATCCCCGCGTCGCGGTTTTGCATATCTCTACTTTCCACTCTGGCGACGCTCTTTTGGTGTTGAATTTCCGCCTCCCAACTGATTCCTCTTTTCCTGTCTCATACGTTCGTACTCTCTCCGCTTTCCTCCCTCGCCCCCCCTCTCTCTCTCTCTCTCTCTTTCAGTCTCACTGTTTCGCTCGTATTTCAATGCAAACCTTTCACATTCAACACTTTTTTTCACGAAGTCTCGTTCGATTTCTTATTTTTCATCTCTTTATTCTTTCCGTGGAATATTTCGCTCGTGATATTCACTCCCGTGTCAGTCGTCGGTTTCTCCTTGCGGGAAACAAATCGGTTCTACCTTCGTCTCGTTGTTTGCACGACAGGGGAAAAAGATCAAAGAATTCTGAAGGTATTATTTTGCCCCGTATTAGAATTCAAAGCGCACCGAGAGGGAGATGCAACTGAAAGGTTGATGTACAATAAGTATTGGATCTATCTGATTGCAATCTAACAAGCAATCGATCGTCAGTATTCCACCAATGAGATGAATTAAACTCAACTGCCTTGATTGCTTCATCAATAGGGTCGTTATTCAATCATTTCAAGATCACGAACTCAGGCATTCACAGTTATTCATTTATAGAAAATTAATCGCCCCAGTTATGCATTTGATCATTGTTATGCTCGATATAACTTCGCTTGCAAGAATTATAAATAGAAAAACTATGGGTCGTGAAATTAGGATCATATTCGCATATATAGTACGGAACGAGCAGGCCGGGCTTCCTCGGCTAGTGAAAAGTCTATCCAGGTCAAGTGGTCGTAGATCTGAGAGAAAGAGAAAGAGAAAGAGAAAGAGAGAGAGAGAGAGAGAGAGAGAGAGAGAGAGAGAGAGAGAGAGAGATTGGTTGCAAGGTATCTGAGCTTTCCAGAGCCAGCTTTCCTAAAGTCCTAGCAAGGGCTAGACACTCGTTCCAGTGTGGAGGTTGGTGGAAGGGGGAATGGTAAGGCTATGTGTGCATGTTACATGAATATCCCTTGCTCTCTTCCTCTCTTACTATTAAACATATACGTATAGTATACGCCCGCATATATCCAAACACACTTCGTCTCCTCATAGTGTACTCAATGCAAATCTTCAGAGGAAGCAGCCAGGTTTCAACATTAATTTACTCAGTTGCTAATGGAAGCCACCAGGAGATCAGAAGAGTAAATGCAGAAATTTGCATCCGTAACCATTAATATGCACATTATATATCTACGTTCTCTATATACATCTATCCACGTCCTCCATACAAGTACTTCGTGAGACCTGCATTAAAAAATTCTCTGTAGTGTGAACAGTTTTCGTCACCATCGAGAGTTTCATAAATTAGCCACATGCATAGGGACTGACAATAGGCCTATGTACTAATTGACAGAATATCATGATGCTTCTTGTTGTGCGGGGAATTGAGACCGCGAAACAAAACCATCCCTTGTCTAGCTCGCGTTTTCATACCGGATTTCCGCATTTCATACCACTTTGTCAATTGTCCATTCGGCTGATCCGAAATAACTCGATTTCGGACCTGCTTTTCTCACCGCGTCGCTCTTCGATTCGTGGAACTTATTTCCTGCAGTCGCGAAAAAATCTCATATCCTAATAGGATTTCTCGCCATATGGACAGGATAACGAATCTGGGATTGGAGCTTGCCCGTTTCTTCTACTTTTTCAAATTTACGCCCTTATGTAATCGAAAGTTAGAAAGGGACAAGTTACTGGGAAGTCATCAATATAGCACGTGAAGGTCATCTTAGTTTCGACATTGAAACAATTTATACTGTAATATGCGACTCGGGAGTAATATACAATTGTTGCCGCTTCGCACAATACCGTGACCATGCTGCAGTTGTCAATCTTCATTCCTGTAGACTTCATTCCTGTGGCCTTCTCGGTCCAGCTACATGTGTTAGCACGTAATTTACAAGGACCGTTCAATTTGTTTGTACATGCAATTGTATATGAATAGGAATGCAACTGTTGTACTGCAGCAATTTAAACCCGTTTAGCTGCCCTCGTACTCTCAACCCACACCAGTGGTGGTGTTAGTCCGAGGTGGAAATTAATTAAACCAGATCGATATAAGGATGTTGGATAGGTATTATCGTATATCGTTCGGGAGCACAGTGCCTTAATCCGATCGAGCTATCGCGATTGAGAGTGACCAATTGTCCCGGTAGCTGGGACACTAAGAGCAGGACAATCCCCGGCTTATCCCCGTTTCTCCGATACACGTGCGCGGACATCCGTTAATCAGGAGTACGGTAATTAGAAGCGTCGGCGCTAAATTCGAACGAGAAACACAGAAAAATGCATGGTTTTGTTTTGAATGTCACCAGCGGGTAGGGGTCTCTTAGATTGAAAAAAATATTTCAGCTGGGCAAAAAACAATAAAATGCATTTTTCTTCGAATATATATTCCTATCTTTTATGAATAATTGTTTTCAATTCTACAGCTCTCTTGACTTTTACGCAATATTCATTCCGCGGCATTGGAATTCATTTTGTAAATATATTTTTGCGTCATCGAGATGAAATGGGTGCTTGAAAATTGGCGCTAATTACTTCATGTCATTAATGAACCAACTAGTCATGAAAATAAACTCCGTCAAACAGTGAAGGGTACACGTGGTCGAAAAAGTTTTAAGCATTCGAGCAACATGTCATCCTCGGGACTCGGCTTCCACCGGTTTTTCATTCTGCTCCAGAGCTCCGGCAAAGTTCGGACGAGCTTGCACTTGGTTTATAGCGGATAGCGGCAATTAATTTCACGCTGATTCGCCGTCGCGTCCGAGAAAGCACGAGCCCAGCGATGGGCAAGCGAAAAACGAAGAGAGAAAGCCGAGATCGGTGTAGAATCTCGGTCTTGTGGGTGAAAGAGGGTTGAGGTTGGCGGCGGATTCTCGATAAGAGCAAGTTGTAACGAAGTGAGAGAAGCGCTGCGACGCTTCTGCTGTTGGAACACTTGAGCGACTCCATTTGTTTCTTCCCTAACATCGTTCTCCTCGCCGACTCCGGATCTCCTCTTCGGTCTTGGTACCTCTGGGGCGTTTTAGTTTAATTCCCTTATATTCCCAGGGAATTCAAGCGAATGAGATGACTAGGGAGTCTTCTCGAATGTCGATTGTTGGAAGCCTTAGGAACATGGACAAACATAAATGAGGTCCCATAACATTTCTACACTGAGGAGCGAACAACAAAAAAAACTATTGCAGCCCAGTGATACAGTCCGTTTGACATGGTGTACGGCTACATTTTTTCGTGAAAACTATGTACAGAATGCTATAGATTATAGATAGCAGAGCATAGATATGCTATGCTTTGTACAGAATGTGTAGAGGCTTTGCATAAGAAGCGTCAGTTGTCATCCAACCGTGGTCACAGTTGAAGACGTAGAAAAAAAACTCACTTGCACGAAAGAAAGTTTGGACCGTAATTGGGACAACGTAATTTTTTCGAACGAATCTTCTTTTTGGGCACGTTCTCCTATCAATCCTACCTGGTCTACTCACACCAATAGGTACCAAAGATTTGGAAGGTCAAGCAATTCCTCCGGCAGATTCGACTCATATGGAGGTTTTTGTCACCAGATAATGTCATGAAATTAGTGGACAGTATGCCTTGGAGATACCAGGTATTTATTAATAGTGGAGGCGAATGGACTACTTATTATTGTGATTAAAAAAAAACATCACGGTTGATATCATGTAGTGTGTGTGTGTGGGTACTTCTTTTCAATGCCTTCTCCCAAATAGTTTTCGATTTTTGCCGTGCACGCTCTTGTGAAACAGACTGTTCATACGTATGTAGATTTAAAGGTCTTTTTTTCACCATTGATTCAGATCTTGTGTGGAACGTCATCCTGTGACAAATTTTGCGACTTCATTCCGATGTTTCGGTACAAAAAAAAAGCACAATACGCTTTTGAGAGTTAGACTAGACTTATTCTTGTTTCATTGCGTTACATACATTGCCGGCGCAAAGTTTCCGGACAAAAATTCAAAATAGTTCCGGAACGATGTTTTATGCTATTGCGCCGATAGTTGGTTTAAATTAATTTAATAAACTGTATTTGGAAGGGGAGAAATTCACCTGCATTCCGTTTTTTTGAAAAAATTTTACTATTTGTTTTACGACTAGTACCCTTTTTAGAAAACGACAATTTTTCGCCTTTTTTTTGTTCCTCTTCTGATGGACCCCGTTTACAGACAAAAATTTTTAAATGCATTTCTTTGACCGGAATCATAAAGGGGGAAGCTCAAGCTTCAATTTCGTTTTTTTTTTAAAGCTTCGTTCGATTTTTTTCTAAAGATATTTTGATTTTTTTTTTAAGAGACAATTTGAAAAATAACGTGTAACGCGAAAACGACAAGGATTCAAGGAAAGCCTCAAGATAGTAAAAAGTTCAATCGGTTTTCGTTGAGTTCCCGAGAATTTTTTCAGATTTTTTCTTCGAAATTTTTTTTTCACCTATTTTCGGTAAAAAATCAGATCATTCAATTACCGTAACTCGAGGACTAAGGGGTTTGTGGTAAAATTTCAAGAGAGGATAACATTTTATTTTTCTATTTTCAATGCAACATAATTATTTCAGATTTTTTTCGACAGTTTTTATCGAGTTACGGTAATTAAATCACCTGATTTATCGAAAATAGGTGAAAAAAAAATTTCGTAAAAAAATCTGAAAAAATTCTCGCGAACTCAACGAAAACCGATTCAACTTTTTACTCTCTTGAGGCTTTCCTTGAATCCTTGTCGTTTTTGCGTTGCACGTTATTTTTCAAATTGTCTCATTTAAAAAAAAATCTAAATATCTTTAGGAAAAAAAATCGTGCGAAGCTTTAACAAAAAATAAAGCTTGAGTTTCCCTCCTTATGATTCCGGTCAAAAAATGCATACAAAATTTTTTGTCTGTAAACGGGGTCCACCAGAAAAGCAACAAAAAAAAGACGAAAAATGGTCGTTTTCGGAAAAGGGTACTAGTCGTAAAAAAAACAGTAAACTGTTTTGAAAAAAAATGAAATGAAGGTGAATTCCTCCCCTTCAAAATGCTGTTTATTAAATTCATTTATGTCAACTATCGGTGAAATGGCATAAAAAATCGTTCCGGAACTTTTTCGAATTTTTGTCCGGAAACTTTTCGCCGGTAGTGTATATTAGCCAAGTCGTTCAGCCTTTTTCTGCATTTGCTTACAAGCTTGTAAATTGGAAGCAGTACGTGCCAATAGATTTCATTCCTTAACAATAAGATGTAGAGAAATGAGCAGCACTATTTTTGTGCCACTAGAATATGTTTCCAATAATTTATTCCCCACCTGCAATTGCGATAGATAAAGATTTAAGGCGGGCAGGAAAGAAATATCGAGAGAATAGACTGATCACGGTCCATAAAATCCCTTTCTGGAATATCGATTTGAGGATGATAATCGTTGAGAAGCTTGCAATTGAAAGAACGATTCTCGCCAGTTATTGGATGTATATAACGCCGATTCGGATAAGATGTCGCCGGAACGGTAAAGGGTATTTGCCTCCCTGGACTCGCACCCTCAGTGTCCTCAGGGCACGCAAGGAATGTTCTTGCTCCGCCATTGCCCGTTACGAATCTGAACCTTGGTTAGTAGAGCTTGCGGTACGATGGGCCGTTAGGTGAAGTTTACACGCGTTAGACCGAGCTTTCGATAGATCCTCGGTACGTTTCCCCCGTACATTGCAAGCAATTCGGCTGACTGAGTTGGTATACCCCGATCGTCGTAGCTGTAATGAACATCTCTTGGCGCTTTGGTGGCAAAAGCCAAAGGTCGTTGCCAGTTGCTTCTTCAATATATTATGATATCACGGTTGAACGCGTTCCCGAATGACAATTAGAGTACTGGAGCTTCGTCGTTTGAGCAACTATCGCAAACACAATAACAGTTTTGCGACTAATTGGTCAACCATTAAATGGCAAAGTGGAGTCGTGCTTCGTCAAAAAACAAATTTCCATCGACATAAAATTTCAAAATGTATGGCGAGATATAAACATCGGTATTCGTGAATTTTCCATTGATACATCGAAATGCAAGGGGTTGTATTGAAAATGGCTAATACAGACTATTTTAAGAATGACCAGTAATTACGTAATGCCTGGGGGTGATAGCGTCTAATTCATGAAATTTGAGAAATCAATTCGACACCACAAATTGGACATTTATTAAAATAACTAACGGTAGCACTACAATCATAAGGAGACAACGTACATACGAAGTCTAGAAAATCAGCTGAAAACGACGGCCCTTGTTTGCGTTTCACAATCAGATAAACCAGATATAACATTGCAGAATGTAATGGATTCAGTGGAATACTTAAAAGGCAAATTCAGATGCAGTGGAGCTGCGAATAAACCCAAGGATACGAACGAGAAACGGATCTGCGCCGGTGTGTGTATAATTCACCTGAGGGTAGTATCCGTTGATACACAAGAGTAGTCGCGAGATAAGGATGAGGCACAGAGCATACTTACACACCATATTACTTACCCGCAGCAAGCTCTCCTACAAGAGTATAACTCCTTCTGCTGGTATGAAATTGAAATCGTTCGGGTTTCGCTAGCTCGGATACCTTGGGGGCCTTTGTTAAACTATAGAGAAAGAGGGAGGAGAAAAGGTAGGGAGAGAGAGAGAGAGATTGTTTTACCAAACAAGTCTGTATGATTGTAGACAAACTGAGTTCAGACTGGCCTCACCCCCTTAGCCTGTTTCTCTCCTCTGCTAATCTGCTTTCTGTTATCCGAATGTGTCGCTCTCTGTCTCTCTCTCTCTCTCTCTCTCTCTCTCTCTCTCTCTCTCTCTCTCTCTCTCTCTCTCTCTCTCTCTCTCTCTCTCTCTCTCTCTCTCTCTCTCTCTCTCTCTCTCTCTCTCTCTCTCGGACTTTCTTCGTCCATCCAAATGACTAATTAATGTGTGTCTGATATATTTCCGAGTAGCTTGGAGCAGCGGGTGAATTGTTGGTCCAGCGAGAGATCCAAAAGCGAATCCCCGAGAAGATCGGGACTGTGGCACGTGTTTCTCGAAAACCAATTATAAGTACCCTAGAAGTTGTTATACAACAGTCCTCGGTGATTTCGGTCAAAGTTAGAATGGGGTTTTCAGACTCTGCTGATGGATACAGCACGATTAAATGGTCGGGTAAATTAGATCTGTATCCAATTGCTTAAAAAAAATCGGAAAAGAATAGCTGTAGGATTATTTAACTTACGTCTACTTACCTTCGTTGTCCTACTTCAAACTGCTTAATTATGCGACAATACAGGAACGAGGGTTCAGAAATAGCCGTAAGAATCATATTCCTTCGCAGATGGAACTCCAGGGTAACCAAATCGTCTAAACTCCAACACGATCCGTCCTCACGAACGTTTACCTAACGTGGGCTGAAAGAACCTTTATCAGAAACCGCTTCCGGCAGTTCTTCATACAATGCCATAAGCCACGTTGGTTTAATCGAGTTCCCTGGGTACGTTGACAGCTTCAACTGCTCTGCACTCATCCATTGTTTTGTAAACAAGGTCGTGAATTATTGGGAACAGTGCCCATCGCATTGCGTGTATGGTTGGTTCAACGCGTAGGGGAAAATAAGAGATCGGACATGGGATACGATGTCGCGAATTGTCCTCGTGATAAAAGGACTCGCGGGCGGTTAGGATTGGGGGCCATTTAAAGCAAGAAGCGAGACAGAAATGCTGGGAACCAAGTGAATGTATGAGAGAATGGCCGACCGCCCCGGGACTGAGGGGAATCACCTTTTTCGAATCCCGGGGCAGTAATTTTCGGGTGAACACCGAAGCACTAAGGCAAGGGGGGTAGAGCGTCGATTTACGGTACTCCCGGGATCTCGCGTATCTTCGCGATACGTCATTCGGATGGCACGGCGAACATTCAGCTTGTCTCCTATCGGTTGAATCGAAAGGTACCTCGGTTTGGTTCATCTTCCGTGGTTCTTTGTCTTGCTTTTTTGAGATTGCTCCGCCGTGATCCCCTTAGCAAAGCAGGAACAATTCACGAATTCCTCAAATAACAATGGCTTTATCTGCTTGACGTATGTGCTTGAAAAACTGCCGAAAGGCAAACGTCTCTGTAACGTGATCGACCCTTGCGAATTTTTCAAGACCCCGAAATCCGTATGGGAATTTAATAGTCGAAGCTTATTTCACGATCTAGACGCAACATTTTTTTAACAAGATTCGTGAATTCGCATTGGCATTGTCCACATGTGCTATCCAAATGTAAGACTCTATCGCAGGGGGAGAACTTCTCGAAGTTTATCATTATCTAGGCCGCTAATTAAATTTATACACATACCTAATCACTTCCGGGGCTGCCGTCATTTGTCTACCACAATTTCAGCACGCTGGTATGTTCAATTCCATGGTCCATGTAGCCATCGTATTCTAACAGCTTCAGTTCAATATTGCTGTGAGAATAGTTACACTCTATGTGTGTTAGACTGTGAGAGCGAATAACGACAAGAGTAATTCATTCTGCGGTAATAGTTTCATGAAAGCGCTTAATAGCGACAGCGGTCGGAACGTCCTTTCGCTGGGCAGGAACTAAAACACGAAATTTGATGGAGTTCACACGAATTCACGCACGTAGAGAACAGTTGGATCCGGGACTTTTCTAGCTTGGTCACAGTCATTATCTCTCCCGGGTCAATTTGTCAAGTACTCGATGTACGTCCTACATCTCTTTTGCGTCCTTCGTACACTCGATACATTTACACTTTGTTCCATCTACCTTGCTCGGTCTGTAATTCTCCGCAATATTGACAATCTGTTTCCCTTCCTATATTGGCCTTTCCCATCGTAGTTTTAGGACCCGGGAATAATTAGGCTAATTAGAAAATTAAGTACACTCGCCTCTAGGATAATCCAACTTTTCACTATCACGCAGTTTCCGACATTATACTTCTAGCCAAGGGCGTTGTGCCGGCTTTTAATGGATTACAAACGGATATGCTGGAAAATCGTGGATCTCAAATACACCCTGGGCAACCATATTAAAACTTAAGTTTGTTCCAAAACTCGTAAATGAAATGAGTTGCAGCTGGATGGCGACGAACCTTCGAAGTTTTACTACCGTTTGAGACAATAATAATGAATGAGGGTGAAACGTTCAACACCGTCTTTGCATTTTTTTGAGCAATAACATGATAGATGTACTGGCGAATGATACTTCTCCAGCAGATACCAAATGACCTTTCGGCTACGTGAAACACGAGTAAAGAAATCAAGCAACATAAGACCAATTATCATTGCGATCAGTACGATTGGATTAGCATGTTCTGAGCTATGGGAGGCTGAATCCAATTCGATCTATGGGCAATTGCTGGAAAGGGCTGTTTGGGGACTTGCCAAAAAATGCCGTAAAATTATATGCGTAAAGTACAAATTCTATGGAACGAAGTGAGAAACCCGTGTATAAACAACCTCGCGGTATGCTGCACAAGCATCAGGCTTTTAATTAAGTACAGCGCAGCTGTTTTGTCACCAGGACGGAGGTAGATGGAGATAGTTGCTGTGCGCATTCGAAGGCTGTTGATTTAAACTGGAACATCTGCCGCACGTGTTCCATAAGCGTGCAGAGGCTGTATATGAGAAGCGTCCTCGCACCATTGGTTCACTTTGATTTAAAGTGCGCCACCTCCGCCTGAATCCGGTGTCGCCACGCAGATGACCGACCGAGCCGGTGCCGCGTCGCTTGCATCCAACCTGCAAACTTTTCCACAATGGAATCGACATGTTCGCACGTGCACCGGCCTGGTCCTATTGATTTATAACCTCTTTTCCACCGTTTCGCTCTCAAACGTTGAGATTATTACAGACGGTTCTTTCGCGCTACAAAACGAGAAAAATAATAAATGGTAGAGCTTCGCACTCCCTCCTTGCTGATACATTCATGTTGCTGTAAGTCACGAAAGTTATAAGAGTACAAGACAACTGTGATAATAATGATTTTTTCGAACGATAATTTTAGTTCAAGTATGAATAAATTTTGATTCGAGTCAACAACTCGCCATGAGTCTACCGTAGACGCAATTTTATTTAATAAATGTAGAACAACTAGAGAGAAAAATGTACGATCCCTATTTTTGGTACTACAAACCAATTGTGTGCTTATTAAATTATAACGAATGAAGCGACGACTAAAAATATATAAAATATATTTCTTTAAGACGTCCAATATCGACGTATCCTTCTACCGTTATGAGATAATTTTTTTCTGTGTTTCAACGTATACCATTGCGGCTTTTTACGTATTACCCTTCTCAATTGAACCCTTTCTTATCACTTCCTACCCGCACTTCGCTAATCTAACCTAAGATTAGGCGTACACAGCCGCCTTAAGCTACTCTATACCGCATTTGCCAATTACCATACGGGGAAACTGCAGAAAACCCGTAGCAATATAGACAGCCACATATTCTTCTGATTCTCTTGTGCAGAGACTTTTACTGAAGTATCTACACCAATGTATGAGAAGTATTATCCTTCCGCTCACTGGTTGATGCGCCAGTGCACAGTTATGCGGTCACCGCTCCAAGTATTGGCTATGCACAACGCTGCTTAACTCGGGGTACCACCCAAGCCGAAGCCCGGCCGCACATCTACCAGTGTTAATTATGATATATTTGTATATTAAACATTTAATTAATATTTAATGCACTATAAAAATATACATTGGATTTAATATGAATATTTATTTAGTATGAAAAATAATTCTACTATAAAAAATGTAATATTGAGGAAATTTTAATATTAATAAAATTTAATATTAATTAAATTATGGTGAAAACGTTTCACTCCTACCACGTGTAAATATTATACGCACCCAGGCTGCTTTAAATTCATAACTCAGAGATGTAGAACAATATTATAATTTTAATTTCATCTGTCTTCTTTTTGTATATAATTTTGGATGGCTGTTATGAACAAATGGAGATAAATTATTCCTCAAAAGGTAATACGGGGACTTTCGTAGTCGGAAGCACTTTCGAACTACGTGGACCCTAGTTATGATAGACAGCCTTTAGCGGGGAGTGGTTTTAATGACGGTTGTATCATTTATCTGCAAATACAATTTAACAGCTGATAATGCTGGCTGATCGGGGACACGGATGGTTGGAGAGCACTAAGCGATATAATTGATTTGGTCAGGTCAATCCAATGAGAAACGTAACCACTAGGTACGACCACAGCTCTTCGTTTATACAGAGGAGACACGAATCGCGCACGCGGTACATAACATGGATGCGGTCAATTCCCTTGTCCTGCTGCGGCGATAAGTGGTACTGTCCGGTAAGTGCCGATAACGAGCAGCATCGTTGGTCTTCGCCAATCTGGTTGGAAAAGATAATGATTCCTGCTGTAACAATTTGCGCCACGTGGATCTGGATGTAGAAAACCAAATTGATGATTGCTGGCTAATATTAGATTCGCCCAGGGCTGCGTTGCGGAAAGTTAAATGTAGGCGTTTGTCAACGACAGCACGAAAAGTTCATTGCATTCGTCTCGACAGTGCGGAAGTCCAATTATTTTTTTGGAAAGTAGCCTGAACCCACGCTGATGGTTCATAGTCCAGCAATTTCATGGTATCCGTTGATGACATATTTAGTCTACTGTTATGGCCAGACACAGCATTGTAAATCACGGCTCCCATATTTTTTTCGTCTTTTTCTCATTTGGTCCTGTTTTTTGGCTTTTCATCAAAAAGCCTCCTTTACATTGACGGAAGAAAAAATCCTTCATCCTTCAATTCTTTATGGAACTTCCGCCGACTTCCTCTTTCAAATACCACGTGAATGGTCGATCGTAAATTTTTGCAGTTCCATATTTTTTTTCCGTGAGCTTTTGACGAGCTTTCGACTGAATTTAATGACTCGTCAATCCTTACCAGCGCTCCGACAGCGTAAAGAGCTTCGGCAAAGAATCGTTAAAAAATTGTTCCTCTCCCATACTACGATCGTAATTATCGCTAATGAGCAAGAGATCCGTATTTAATTGGACAATCCAGGGATAGTCAAGATAACGAAGAAAAAAATCACATACCTTTTATTCGCGTTCCTGCGGAAAATGAATCTCCCTTCCGATAAGTAGGGTCCTAAATTACTAATGGATTATATTCGCTCTGATTCAGACTCAGATGGCCGGCTGTCGGTTGGTAGTCGCTCTGTAACCGGAAAAATTAATCAGTTTTCATTTTATTCAAATTGATCAGGAGGCTCCTCCAGGGGTAATTTTTTCCACCAACATACGTGCATCCGTGCCGCGATGTACCCCTTCATTCGAGAAAATATTTACAGAAATGGCAATGGTATACGCACAGTTGTATATGGACGAAGGATCCTGTTGAAAAGCAGCTGAGAATTCGTGGTTGATCGAAACATAGAATCGGCAGTTAATGAAACTACCATCGATTTTTTCATCGTCCAATGCGCTCGCGATCGTAATAATCGTATATGACAATGACGATGATCAAGCATGGATTCCTCGCTTCAAGATTTGTGTAGTTGCGACGACGCGATCAAGTTCAGTACTGCCCAGAGGGAAGACCAACCTCTGAGTTTAAACTGTCGATCACAGTCGATAAATAGTTCGGCACACAACGCTATCAATCTTCGTACAACTTTCATGGTAAACATATATGCAGATAAGTCGTGGTATCGTGACAATCGTTAGCTGCGTAGAAGCAGTCTCGTGAAATAATTTGAACCGGTTTGTTTGAACCGGTACTGGCAATTAAGGGTACCCGTGTATGCGATGGCATCATTAAAAACGTTTAAATGGTTATACATTCCCGTGTATATCTCATGAAAAACGTGATCATCCTCAAGCGTACTTGCGAGAGAGCACGCAGGAAAATAGAGTGAGAGTCAGCTGAAGTAACGTTTGAAAAAAAAGCGGACAAGTTTCACCTTGGTCTCTCGTAATCCGCGTTTCATGTACGCATGTTCCTATTTTTCCGCGACTAATACACAGAGGTATGCAGAGGTTCTCTTTGTCGGCTTTAAAACATACAGTACACCGGTCCAGACGGCGGCTGTGGAATATTACAGCAAAACGTCGCCTGGCTCCCATACCAGAATCTCTGCTTTCTCCGAGATTAAATGTCGCCTCTCGTTCTAGCGGCTCGTTCCCTTTTCGCCTTGCCGCACCTCGTGCCACTCAGTTTCTCGAATCCTTTTCGCGTATGTATCCGCCGTTCCGCTCTTTTTGTGCGCGCGCACGGGGGTGCACAATCTTTCACGCCTCACCTTCAGTCTCGAGTGTTGCAACGAGTGCCAGATTCGTATACGTATTTTTTTTTTTATTTTTATTGTTTTTTTTCGTGTTTTGCTCTTTCTTCCCTAGAGAAAAAGGCTCCCGGAGCATCGCGGATAACACGGTCGACGAGGAGCAGCAAGGATAGGCAAAACTGCCTCATCCGCGCGCGAGGTCGGAGTCGTCACGGGCATTTCGTTTCATTTTTCAAGTCTCGGGGCAATGGCGAATTAAGCAGGCAAAAGATGCCGGAATAACTGGCACGTCCGTGAAATTTTTAAGGGTTCAATTATCTCGGTGCTTTTTCACAACGATGACTTCATCCTCTTCGTTTTTATTTATTTACTCGTGTATCCTCACTTTTTTTCCCCTGTCCAACATTTCGCGCTTCCGCGAATACCGTATCCGCATGACCTAGCGCATTTGCCCGCGCGGAATATAGCAAGTGCACTTGGCGAATAAGACGAACGACCGGATGTCACGATGAAGGAGGAGGTTAAAGTTTCCGCGGTGGTCGGGAAGAACGCAATCAGGATGAAAAATGCGGAATAGCGTGATGCCTCGTGGAGCAGTTCCAGGCGTACTGTGTGCGTGAGAGAAGAAGAGGGCGGCAAGAAAACTCGCGAGGGGACAGCGGAACACGCCACTACGGAAAATTTGCTAGGGAAAACTTTAATTACTTCCTAGGGATTCATTACTCCATGCTAATAGACACGTGTTTCCGTGGCAGTCTGGCAATCTCACACCCCTTTGTTCGTACTTTTTGCTCCTGTCTTTGTCCCATATCCCTTTGCCTGTCCCTTATACACGGACCTTCTTCTCCTCTCGCTGCGTCGTTCTTTCATTCTGTGCCACGGCGTCTTTTTATCCGAGATATCCGCAGCTCCTTCTCTTTCGCTTCTTGAAGTTCTGCGCCATGAATATGGAGCAGCGCGTAATTTTTACATCCCCGTCTTACCGTTGTTTCTTTTATTTCTTCGCCGCTGCTACTTCTGCTTCTTCATCTTTCGATCCTCTTCTTTGCACGAGATTGGTTTGTATGATCGTAGGATTTTTCTTAGCTGGTGAGTATTATTTACGAGACTCGTAAACGTGTCCTACTGGAGAAGAAAATTATTTGAAAGTAATCCCACGCTCCCTCACTTTGCCCTTCAGCCCTTTAACATTCCGTGTAGAAATTGTCGTAAGGATGCAATTGGATTCCTATACTTGTCCCTACTTCCTGATCAGGATCCAATGGCTCATTGGATTGGATTCCGATACTCAAACGTCACGCTCGTGCATTGGGTCCAATCGAGATTCCCCATTGGCATCCAATGTAGGAATCCAATTTAAATCGTCAATGATTCCTACATTATCGAACAGAATCCAATACGATTCTTGATTGATCCCACCGCATTCTGTACGTTGAATTTTCTGAACAAAATATATAGATATATAATAATTTATATGTAAAAAAAATATTTAAAAAAACAAGTTTTTATTTAATATACTAAAAAGTGGAAAATAATTTTTTTTACCAAGTCACCTATATGTGACTATAAATAAAAGCTTGCGGTGCTCAACTTTTTAAATCTTTAATAAATTTGATCAATTCAGTTGCATTAACCGTATTTAATTTGGCACAATAGTAATTATAGTAATTATTATCACACGTTTATACTCAGTTTCAGGATTTTTATTCAAGAAATCTAAGGTTGTTTTACAATAAATTATATGCAGTTGATATGTTAACGGATTTATGTAAATTAAAGATTAGATGTCTAAATTTTGAGCGCCCCAAGCTGTTACTTAGAGTCACATATAGGTGAGTCGGTTAAAAAAATTATTTTCTACTTTTTAGTACATTAAATAAAAACTTGTTGGTTAAAAATATTTTTTTTACATACAAATTACTTTCTACTTTTTAGTCTATAATTGATCTTACTAGAGCTCTGAAATTTTTTTAAAGCGGGTCCAAACGAACCGGTCTTATTATCGGTTGATTGTATAGCAAATACCAAATGGTCAAATACCATTGGTTGATTGTATATCAATATACCAAAAATCGCTAATTTTACTTGAAAAGGTGAAAATTCTATGGATTTTTTAAACTTGTATCATGCATTGTCAACTTTTAAATGCATGTTGGCAAAATTTCAGAGCTCTTAGTAGTCGGGAAATGGGTGAAATATCGATTTTTCGTTTTGCATCTCACAGAAAGTGAAGTTAAATAAAAGTCTGTAAAATGAGGGGATCTTAAAAAAGTACAAATTGCGTTAAAACATCTTAAAAATTGATTTGAATGACATGACTGGAAATCCACTGTAATTATCGCTTGTTTTTTTATTAAACTGCAATTTGACATAATATCACCATACATGTATACGCTCACAAAGCATGCAGCTTATGTTTTAACGCGCCGAGTTTTTTCTCGCGACTCTTCACATATTTTCGATTCGAACATGGTAACAGTGCAGAATTCAAAAGAACCCCGGTGAAGACTCCTTACATGCAACGTACCTAACAAAGCCCTATAGAGATGTGGATGCGTCTTGAATTCGAATAAAGAATTTCGAATAAAAAATTCTCAATTTACGTGAATCGGGAAATAGCACGTAATCCACTTGGATTCCAGTATGGACTCCCTACGTGCAACGTCCCTATTGAATCCCTACAAAGATGTGGTAGAATCTGGAAACTCCCCAATAAATTTCTGCACGGCATGTCCTTGCCTCCCTGTAGCTTTGTCTTTTCTACTCGTAAATGGTTCTGCGCTCCCAGAGTCCCACGCCCATCGAACTTGATATCGAATATGTTAGTACTACTTTCCATCATACTGATTCTATTCATATTTGAATCCTATTATACTTGGAGGTGAAAAAGGGCTTTATAGTACGACCGAAAATTTACTAACAGGTTTGCAATTAAAATAACCGCTCAAATAAGACATATTATTCTAGAGCCAAAGTCTCTCAAGGTATTAAGAAGGTTTATGCCATATGCACGAGTAACGTGCTTTCTTACTTCGACGATCATCAATGTGAGCGTTTACCCAAATGAAGCAGTATAATCAAAATACTTCAATTGATTTCTTTAAGTTCAATTATATTCATAACCGTGTCGAGACTTATTCGTGAGTTTGTTATGGGTCCAGGTCAAAATGCTAACCAAACAAACCCAAACAAACCCTATTGCTGATCATCCTGAGAGGTTTGGGTATGATCCACGGTACCGTTTTTTCGTAAAAAAAAAATAGAAACACGACATATTTCGTGGGCTAATCACATTACGCTTATGTAAACCTCTCGATAATGTTTCATTACATTATTGATATCTGTTAAAAAGATGCCACCACGGAGCTGAAAAAATAGGTACGATTCGAATAATTATCGGAGTAACCCTTGGCACCATGAAAATGAGGAATCACAGCACCGTTATAAAATTATTAATGTTTTTATTCGCAAATTTGTGCGAAAATCAAGAATACAAAATATTAGTCTGTGTAAACATGGCAACGTCGTAGACGGCACAATTGCCACCTACCTTAGCCACATACGGTAATTATGCCCGAGAACCTGAAACTACGTAGTTAGGATAATTACCGAGGAATCTTATTTGTTCTTATTCTGTTTATTAGTCATAATTAATTAATATTAATTTAAGATCTTTGTTCAGAAATGATAAGTTTCTGGAAATATCTAGAAAACTCCAATATATCGGAAAATTATTAAAGTTTCTGATTTCTGTTAGATTAGAGACAGTTTCAGTGCACACTTTTCCTTTCCAGCAAAAGAATTCTTCACTCGGATCGATATTCATTATTGACCGCGCTTCGGGCGTATTTTAAGGTTATGAAGCGAGCAAGTATGTCTCTAACTTCACGACACTTCTGCCAAATCTGAGCATTATCATATACCACGATTTACGACGTTGCCAATTCGTCTCGCATTAATTGAGCGAGAAAAAAATGCTAGAAAATATTTATATAAAGTAATGAAAACATTTGATTTAATCATCAAATGTTCAAAAATGCGTATTTCTATGAATACGTGTAAATAAATTGTTCGAAAATGTCCGTTTGAAATAACGATTGTTTAATAGCTAATAGTTGGTAATAGCAAATGAGCCTCATGCATGAACATAGGGCGCTTCCCTCGTAATTCACCCCCCGACGGCTAGACACCATAACAACCTTAAAAAAACGTTTCTTCCTTTTCAGACAGACCCTATTTTTTCGGATGATGGAGGAGGGTAGAGTGAATCACAGAGATCAATTTTTTGTTTCCATTGTGTGCCTTTGAAGGGGACGTTATCAACGTAGATTGAATTTCCTCTTCTCGCCTACATTCGCTCTCATCGATCCCATTTTGTCTCCGCGTTCAGAGTGCCTGTGTTACGCGCCACCGTCCCGCACGCTGCAATTTCTTCGTGCTTGGGTTAAGTGTCGGCCACTCTCTATAGTTAAGATAATAGCGGACCAAGTTCATTACCATAGTTCTTGTCTCCGCACCATCGCGCTGGTTCCCAAGCTGCTTTTGTCTCTCCTCGGCGTTTCTCAGGAATTCACTTCGAGCCCTTCAATCGCTGGTCACAAATTGACAGTTAATTGATACCTGCAACGGTGTGAAAAGCTTTTCTACATGCATACGAGCAGGTACGTCGCTGTTGCCATACAAGCATTGTTGAATAATAAGCACCGTGTCAACGTGGCTACTCTATCGCAGCATTTTTACATCGCAACGTGTGACAGACTAGCTTTGAATAGGGGTCATATTGACGACAACGTCCAAGTTTCCTTTTGTTTCCATCAGATGCACTCAGACGGTTGGCTGTAACATTACCACGTAAGATAAGGTCCTGCGGTCGCACCCGACGGTCCTTTGAAGTTTATAATATTATTATGACGGTGAGATCACAGCCGACGATTGGGGTCGAGACTGGGGAGTGTATCTCGAGAGCGTGTTTATAAGACACGTGGAGCAACGTCATCGGCATTTTATTCGTGGTTGAAATATTCACTTTACCCTTTGAGGGGTTAGGCCAATCTACAAGGGTCTTAAAAATGATATACCAAAATATTGTGGGTGATAAGAAATCTCTAAGTACCCCAAGCTGCTATAATCTGTGCCTGAAGGCGGACGCGCAGTGCATCAAACTTTCCGAACAATCGCTGCTTGAAGTTGCAAAAAAAGCACGGATCAGCTGTAGAACGCTCGAAAAGAAAACCGAGAAGCAGGGCATCAATGAGGACGGCTAGTTGTGTGGTTCGGGCATCGCAGATTCGAATAAGAATTTTCTATGACTCTGTAATACTGAAAACTTTTTTACGCGTTTTTCTCAAACGCACGTTTTTTCAACTGGGCGGAAACGTAACTCGAACAAATCTTCACCAATCGATTTGAAAATTTAACTGTACATTCAAAACTAGATTCTCTACAGTAGTGCCTAGGATTTTTTCGTTATATTGCATAGTTTTTTTTGTTATATACAATTATCCGATGATTTTTCCTGAAAATTAGGTTTTTTTTTTCTAAAATGCGCCATTTCGGCAAAAATCAAAATATCGAAAAAATCCTACGTGTTCTTATATATAATCGAAAAAATATTGGTTTTTTGTTCCAGGTCAAAAATGGGTTTGTTTGGGTTTTCGCCCGTGGATCCTAAAAAAAGGCGTCAATGGAGAAATGCTATACAGCCACCTATTTGGTATTAATCACTACAAAAAAAAATATTTTGTATAGTTCACAAGTGACATAATAAATGCCTATGCACGGAATTTCGATTAAATTTATTATTTCGATAAAAAAAAAATGCCCAACATATGCCTATTTTTTTCTTGCTGTAGAGTAACATAACTCTTTAACACGAGAGAGTAACGTAAAGACTGTATGATAACGGCAGTTATGATATCTTGGAAATAGCAGAAGCCATAATGAATACATGTTTCGAAAACCTTCCATTTTGTACGAAGAAAAATACATTTTCGATAGCTGAACTAAAAAGGTGCACAGTGAGGAGCCTCGATAGTGCTAAAAACTCGTTAACAACATTTCCCATCACGTCTGTACGCTACACATATTTTATATCAAAGGCCCTTTCACTCGCGTATCCTCAGTTTCACTGTATCGAAAGATACGAAGGCTCTTCACTGCAAACGTTCGCGGATCATTGCCACCCTGCCGAGTTTTAAGTAGCTTCCTCCATGATGCCAGCCTTTCTTCGACGTTCTTTCGACCCTCTCGAATTTTCAAGCGCAAATATATGTATGTGAAATCCGCAATGGGAACGTTGCAACGGCCTTTACGCTCCTTGTGCGGTAAGCCACTCTTCAACTCATCAAAGTTTCCACTTCACCTCCATCCAGGTATACAGACGAGAATGTCCAGTGCGAAATACCGAAGATTCTTAGGACATTCCGCGAGTTTGCGCTTTAAATGAGAAACTTACTTCTGGAAAGAAGCGTATGTGAAAAAGGGAGAAGGGTAGATGAAGAAGGAACTACGCGAAATGAAGAAAGTGGGAAGAGAGAGGTTTGATCGCTCCATCAGTTCTAACTATCGATCGGGTCGACCTTATCAGGCTGCGTGCAGACTCAACTCGATTACCACTCGACTATTTCTTCCGTCGGAGGACTCTCCCGAAGAACCTCGAAAGTCACTTTGCGCTTTGCAGTTTCTAGCGGAATCGGCAATGCTAACCCGCGATTGAGGTGAAAAAAAGAAAAGAATAAAAAAAAAACACAACGAGAAAAGGGGCGAGCTCGGGTAAGAAAGACGTAGAACTCAGGAATGGCAACGAACGGAAACGAAAGTACGATGTGAATATAAGAGTGTCGAATGAGTAAAAAAAAAGAAGCAACGGAGATTTACCCCCTCATATATATGCAAAGTTCATCTTACCCGAATACGGCGATTTTAATAAAAGACTATAATATTATATTAAACCGGCTCGTTCGTAGAAATCGAAAGATTTCTCAACGATATACTGTACTCATATTTTTTTATTACCTTCAGACTGTTTCTCATCCATTATTGAGTTTCTCCTATTTCCGATGTTCAATACCCTTCGAATGATGCTCGACAACTATGCGTTCGCATGAGATCGCGGGTTAAAATACAATCAGCGAATCCTCACTGGAATGAAAATCAATTCCGGATGAGAAACAGCTTCTTTCGAACTTTAGTATCAAGCTGATCGAAAAAGGTGAGTCTTGAAATTCACAATCAGCAGTTGACTGTGTCGAGCAACAACTTATTCCACTTAGGACTTTGGCACTTGGAAGTTACTACAAAAACAAAACAGCTTGAATATCACTACAGTTCGTGTCGTTCGACACCCCATAATTTTCACAACCTTAATCCCCTTTTTGTCTTACTTTTCCCCTCATCTATCTCGCCCAGCATTTCGTCGTATCACTTGGTCTCGCATGTTCTATCCTCTTTCCTGCAAAACTCGATGTCATCAAATCAATTTCTTATTCTCCCCGTCTTGCTGTTCGATTGACGCAAAACCAGCCGAAACGTTAGAGTAGCAGATCAAACTGTATTCCCGAAAAAAAAAGAAAAAAATTGAACGAGTCAAAAAACGAAGGAGGGAAAAGTGCTTTGGGGAATGAAGAGCGAAAAGAAAAGAAAGCTGACGTTTCTGTGGACTGGAGAACCCCCGTGAGGATGAAGCGCATCCGAGCGTTTTCGCGATCCTCTTCTTCGCCCGTCACTTACGTGCTCGCTTTGCTGAGTGATCCTTCGCGCAGTAAGAGGCTTCCAGCACCCCGTTGCAATAACAGCCAGCCGGCCATTTTAGATTTGTACGCTAGTGGAAGGCACAAAAAGCCAATGAGGTAGGCAACCGAATACGAAAAAAAAACTGGCGCGAGCGGAAAATGTGAAAGACAGCGACGAAGATCGTGCAGTATCTGCTAAGGCTGGCAGACAACGCACAATTTTCTTTCCGGCCCTTCCAATGTAAACTATATTGTGACTCGTCCACTTCACCGTCCTGCTATTACGTGTGGTAAAAGTGTGACAGTTTTTCTATTGTAGCATAGTTAACAACAGTCTATTCGATGGCAATTGGTACAGAGAGAGGAGAGAGAAAGAGAGAGAGAGAGAGAGAGAGAGAGAGAGAGAGAGAGAGAGAGAGAGAGCCAAAAAACTATACTTTTGTATCGACTTCCATGGCCAAAAACATGCACATTTTATAGTATTTCATCGCTTGCCAGCTATACTGCAACGAAATATGGCACCAGGCACGTTCGTGACTCTTTAAAAACCCTTTGGTGTTCCGTTTTGGTATTCCACTAGGTATTTGCTTTTTTCCTGCTGGCAGTTTTTCCCCTCGTACAATTTCGTGTGCTTCTTCGTATGTACCTAATTTAATAATTTTTTGTGGAATACTTTATAATGCCTCTTTGGGGGCTGCCAGCTTCCGAAGAATCGTGACTAAGAAAGCTGGATCAGCAGAATAATTCCATCGAACACTTAGTTCGAGACGCTTCTTTGCACGTCGTAAGTCTTGTTTTCTTTTTCATTTTCAATATTTTATACTATTCCCGTTCCATTCTCGGGTTATCTTTCCGTATCATACGATCGGGAGGATTCCGTCCCGTGTTAAACGCTCAATATTCGTCACACCAATTCCATGCCGCAGATCGCCAACAAAGCGCCTATGCCTGCTTATTCGTGCCTCTGTTACGCTTATGATATAGCTTAACAAAGTATTAAAGTTGGAAGCACTCCGAATAAACCGCGAATGTACGCGATCACGCATACAAATGCAATGCAAATAAGTACTTAATAGAAGCGGAGCATCAACGCGAGTTGATATTCCGCTCTGCCCTTTTCTTTTCTTTTTCGCATTCAACGTATATAATCGGCCGTTACACAGCTGGATACAGGATTTCTTCCTTTTCACGAATCTGTAAGGCAGTATTTTTGTCTAGAGCGCTGTTTTGGAGATGCTTTTCAGGAAGGAATAACCATTAAACTCTTCCTGTTTTTTTCTGAACTTTTTTACACATGCTTATTGATCCTTCAAGAATATGTACAAATGAAGAAAAAAAATTATTACCATGTATTTGTGCGTTTGTTTAAAACGGTGCGCGGAAAACGTCCCCAATAGGCGACCAGAGTTGTGGGCGTTGTATGAACGCGAAAAAAAAACCGAAGATATTTTTAATCTGTAAGAGTATTGTAATATTTGGTACCAAATTCAGCAAAAAAATTGCACAATGACGACATGCTAAACTTTGATTATCAACTTTTCCTATTTTTGACCATTCTACGAGTTATATATAAAAAAAATTATTTCAACTTAATTCTGCTACAATCGTTGGAAAACAGTCTACTGAACCGTACTATCCGTCTACTGAAAAACAGTCTACTGAACAGAGACCGCGCTCCCCGAGCGTATTTTTTGAGTATCATTAAACAGTTTTCACTGACGTATTCAAAAAGGTAAGTGAAACAATAAAATAAAATTTGAAAAAAAAAAACAATTTTTTTCCAAATTTCTAGACAAGAATACTGCCTGAAATCGACGTTGCGTACACTGCAATGAATTGTACACTGGTGTACTATTTTCCAACGCCCGATTGAAATATACCTCATTTGAATGACGTACTAAATTTTCTGCCATCTATTCCATCTCGTCGTGCACACAGATTCTATGATATAATATATTATACTATGATTTATGTATACAAATACGATTATTCTGAAAAACGGTCCATGTGGGAAGGACGACACGACTGGAGGTAACTTTCATGACATTTTTCGAACCGACACTTCGTAGAACGAGGCTGGATAATTCGGCGTTTCTGCTAGAAGAGATTTTCCATAATGCAAGATAATTTTATGAGTCGACGGTAAGCCCGATGTGGGAAAAATTCCCTAACGTTAGTCGCGTACATTTGATATTACGAATTCACCGTTGCATCTTGGCGTCCACTAGTTACGCGTTACCCGCAGTAATATAATCTTTCTCCAGCGTAGTGTAATATGATTTGTGTGAGTTGTGGGAGCAGCGTGTTTCGGGGAGCTGAATCGTCGCTCCGTCTCAACGATACAAATGAGACAATTCCACTTGGCATTGCAAATTCTACTCCACAAAATGTCTAGCTCATAAACGCAAATCATTCTCACTCAAGTGTTTTCAGGCGTCACTCAGATATGCAGCTTTCGTGGGTAATTTATTTATCTGGAGAGCATCGTGGCACTACGAACTTTATGAATATTATGCGGGTGGCCAATAGTCCGCCCTTAATTTAGGATCGTCAGCAACGCCGGTGCTCGAACAACTACCCTCAATTCTTCCTCAATGACTCGTCTAAGCGCCAACTGTCTCTTTTTCAACCTTCCCTTCCTTTCCGGATAGCATTAGCCGTGAATAGAAAAAAAATGAGACAAGAAATTGGTGTCCGTTGCTACAGAATCTGCAGCGGACCTTCGATTCCGGTAGGGCGTGCACAACGACGATGTTCTGGCAAGGAGCCGTTTTCCGTCGTGCGCTCAAGTCGAAAGTGCGGTTACTGAGGTAAAATGTGCATTGCAGCTCTGCCAACTTACGAAGCTTTGGCCTTCCAATTTTATTCCGTCCATTGGTCTTTGAATTAAGAGTTAATCGAATTTCGAAGACGCGTCAGCCTTTTCGGATAAACACATCACGTTTCGACACATCTGCTCTTCGAAAACGTTATATGTCAACATCAATAAATATACAGTTATGCTGTAGAATCGTTCCGCTAAAGGAATATCGCAAGATCTGGCAATTGTTCCGTTCTACAAGTTAACCAAGTCTCGTTCGTGCAAATTCACCTGCGATTAAGGACCATTCGGGTATACAAGATCTCGAGACAAAGGACCAACTCGGAGCTATATCACCTTGGTCTCTCTTCGTGCAGAAAGCATTTTCCGAGAGGTTGAAACTCGAATGGACGCGAATTGTAACCACGTGTCGTCCATGATTCGGTTTATCTCAAGGCTCGAAAGATTCCTTCGAGGACGATTGCACGTAGGTATGATGGCGAGCCAGAATTCTCCAGCTTCCTTGCTCCTACGATATCTTAAATAGCGCAAATCTTTTTTCCTATATCGTGCTCACGATATTTGATATCTCTCGTTTGATCACGAACACGTCGTCAAACAACTGGAAGTTCCGCATTTGGGCTAGTTCGTGAGTGCAGTCATAGTGGGATGCAGGTACACGAATCTCGAGATTGTGGAAAGACTTCGGATGGCGAGGTTCCATCGAGAACATGACGTGGAAGCTTTGATAATCGAATTTTTTGTTACTTCGAAAATTTATATTTTTCCAGCCATGAAAAATCGACAATGTGATATTAGCTCTAGGGTGGAATTGTAGATTTCTAGAGTCCATGTTTATCTGTGTTACAAATGTGGATGTTCAAATGATTTATCGATGTTCCTCTCCTATGCAATATTGATCATTATTCTTAGAGGCATTCGCGATTGATCGACCGTACTTTCTTGGATTTTAAGAAATCTTCCAAGCCCTCATATTTCCGTGATCGAGAAGCACGGGAGAGAATAATAAAGTCGAGCCACCAATTTGGACAGGACAAGGATAACTTGAAAACAGAAACGAGAAGTAAAATTACGTTGTTAACTCGGTAAACAGGACACAAACCCGGAAAATTTGGGTATGTAGGTGCGCTGTCGCCAGAGAGTTATTTCAGTTGATGAGTCGAAAGGAAAACAAGTATATACGTAGATGTCCTTGATCCCGAGTAAAGAGGAATGATAGACCATCGGATGAAGGAAAGAAAATAGACGAGGGTCGAGACCAGAGTAGAAGATTTGAAGAGCCAGTGAGGGGTAGTTTATACAGTAGTATGAGAAATGAGGAGCCAAGGGAGGAACTAGAAACCGAGAATTCGGAAGGCAAGAGCGAAAAGTCAGCGTCCGTTGGCAAATTTCGAGCCATGGTGAGATGAAAGGATCGAAGCAGAAGGAAAAGGATGATGGCAGATGTGGAGGAATATGGTTGCCTCTTTCTTCCAAAGTTTTTTTCTTTCAAATAGCATCAATAATCATTCCGCAATGCCCGGGGAGGTGACGATAGAGGGATATATACTGAAGGTCCATACCAAATTTGAAGTCAATTGATTGAATAGAATTCGAGACGATTATTCACGCTGATAAAAATATTTTTGATACAAAAATATCTCCCATACAGCCAACGAAAGAATGTACTTGATTCTAATCTTCATTCATTCAATTTAAATATATTTAATATTTAACAAGAATAGCTGGAACAAATAAAAATATATATTTAAAACAAATAGGATCGTAGTAGGCCGTGAAAAAAGGAAAAAACCTATTTGATTTAAATGGATCCCATTTAAATTATAATAAATATTTTTTTTGGGCAGTGTAGATCTGTCTGCCATCAGGGAACATCATTGTCACTATGTGATTAATCATTGAAATTTCGTCCTTTTGCTTCTTCCACGGCAACTCTACCGTACTATATGAATGCTCACTCCACATTAACTCCGCCCCCTTGTGCTACCCTACTTCCCTTTGGTGTCGCATGTCCTGTATTTTTTCTCGTTTTATACTCACGATTTCTGCAGTGATGGGGAAGGAAACCGCACTACGAACATACTCGGCCTTGTTGTAGTAGGAGATAAAAGATTCACGGGACCGCAGAAGACGACCGGTAATCGCGTGAAATATTCAGCAACATAGGGCTGCCGCAATTCTCTCTCTACAATTGCGAACTTCACCCGGTACGATTGCATGGCAAATCGTCCAATGATTAGTAGCGCGAGCAGACTGAAAAAAAAAACAGGTCGACATACTTTCGTCTCCATCTATTCAAGCCAATGGAGTAGAGATTTCATACGATTATTACGAGACAATAGTCGATTGTATCGCTCGATCGCGCCGTAGGTAAGAAAGAAAGTGATATGGATTATGATGAATATCGCAGCAATTTTCGTAGCTCGAGATTAAAAAAAAAAATGCTACCAACCATTGTGTTTTTTTTTCTTCATCCTCCATCATTGGAATACTTTGGTTCCAATCGATCGACGCCATTAAAAAAAAAACACGAAACACGTTGCTCAGAAAAAGCTGCAAGGGGCGGAAGGACGGGAATGAAAGAGCATGGCTGGCGAGATGTATAGTGGCAATTTCTCTCTTTCTCGTTTCACCTATCTACCAGTATATATCTAGGTGAAGGTTTGAGGGATTGGATATCCACAACGTAGACGTGAACAAGGTTTCAGTTTAATTAGAATTTAGGAGTGAACAAAAGAATGCGAGTTGGTGCTAGTGAAATGAGAATAAAAACATTGTACTTATGTGTTCCGCAATGTAACGGCTTCGAACCAACGATAGTTATCCTCGAAAGCTGAGCTCTATCAGATGCCCCGGAACAACCTATCAAAGGTCTATTAGGAGCTACAGGTTAGACACTTTAACGGGCTAGGCTCGTAGCGAGCATCGCTCAACGTGCACGCTTCCCCCGAATCTTGACTTTATTGCGTTTTATTATCTCCTGAAATGCAGCTTCCTCCGGACCATGAATCTGGCTGAGATAAATTAAAGTCTGCGGTAAATTTACTACCCATTAGAGCTTAAAAGACGCCATGCTTTAAAATAAAAGCGCAGCTAGATAGTTATATTTTGTTTCCGTTTTTCGATTTCAATTTAATTTATCATTTTACGCAGTGTTTGCTCTAGAAACACTCTACTCATTTTGTTTTTTTCGTTTGAATCATAAATTATAATAGTGTAAGTCCGGGGTAGTTGGTCACAGATTTTTCAAGGATCCGTAAATATAAAAGTACAGAAGTTTTTTTACTTATCTCCATTTGTAATTAAACTTTGAACATTTAACTTTAAAATAATTTACAGCAATGAAATAAACTCTTATAGGGTCAACCTAAAAAATAGTATTTTTTTACAACCACGATTGGCAATCTCTCCCAGATTATCCGAATGTGAGGGAAATAAAAGTAGAGGAGCGGTAGCCAGTACTTAATTCAACTCTTGGTTTTCTTTTTGCTTTTCTGTTTCGATTCGTAATTATTTTTTTTTTTCTACTGGCCACATCTAGAACACATATGATCGAATTCAGATAAATTTTCGGGTACCGAAATTTGGCACACTACGTACTGAATCCAGTTTTCGATGAGACGGGTTTGATAATAATTTTTATTCGAAAGTAAAAATATTGACAAATTTCTTTATAGATATGTATTGACTGCGAGTGCTGTTATTGTGGCCGGTGGAAAACATATGTCCCGCGCTGGCACGGTCTGCGGTCTCCACACTGACAGAAAAATTATTTTGATATTAACTAGATGCGTCTATTTGATTTTCTTTATTTGAATTAACTAGATTTTTCGTGAAATAAAATTTTTCCTATTGCATTGCGCTATTTAAATTATTTATTTTTAATATATTTTTAAAAAATTCAAATCATGATCTATTTAATATCGTCTAATAAATAAATATTTTATTTATTCCTAATAAATCTGTGATTTGCTTTCATCTGGGCGTGTAAGACAAAAGAGAAAGACGGAAAAATGGTACACGATTCAGTCTCTCAATAATCTCATGGCTTTGTTTTCATTAGAAACTGTTGTAACATTCTGCAGTTGAGGAAAAGGATATCTTTCTATACATAAATAGTCGCGTCTGTTAATAAAAGGCATGACGATACCTTTCTTTTTTTTCCAAATAACAGCCTCGTTAGTGAAAAAAAAAGAAAAATAATTTAAAGTTTTTTCACCGCACTTTCATGTCATGAACCTTTATTCCTTTTTCGTATTCATGCGATATATCGTGTTTTTTCTTTATTTATAATATTTAATTTGAATATATTTTATATTTAAAAAGAATAGCTGGAACAAAATTTAAAAAATTGAAACTGATAGGGTCGTAGTAGGCCGTGAGACAAGGAAAAAACCTATTTGATTCAAATAAATCTTATTCAAACTAAATATTCTTTTGGCAGTGCATGATTCCATGCAGTCGGTTGAACTGAAACAAAGAACAAGATTCTTAAAATGTAATATATAAAGCCCCTCGCATCGTACGATTTTTTGGCAGAAAACTTTTTTTCACAAAATGGCACCTGTTGGAACTTACATTCATTTTTCAACCTAAATTTTCGACCTTTCTGGCTTGATAAAAAAAATTGCGTAAAAGAAAATCCTACGACGCAAATGTTACATTTTACGAAACTTTTCGAAAATTTTGTTTCAGATCAACCGACTACATGCGATCATGGGGACCGCCAGCGAGGGACATGTTTTACACCGGCCGCAATAATAGCGATCCCAGTCAATATATATTTATTAAATAATTTAATATACATCAATACTATATACTTTCGAATAAAAATATACTTGCGAATAAAACAAACTTGGATAAAATCGGACAAATAGTTCTTTAGATACTGATTTCCCATTTTTTCCACCGTCTAATTAGGTATGCCCTTAAGGCGTGCAACCACTTTAGATGCTCAAAAATGATTTTTTTTTATTTCATAAATCGTTAGCAAAATATCTTAAGAATACACCCTGAAAATTTCAAAACGATATTCGGATTCCTTCTAACGGTATGTATATAAATGATAAAGACTCTCCGCTTGACTCGCAAGCGCGCTCAGGATCCACAAGCGCTCAGTTAGGTAGTTTGTTTGGGTTTGTTTGACCGTTTGGGTTTCGACCGTTTGACGATTAGCTCCAAAACATCTCCCTTTTGGGTACGAAATAATCGCGGTAGTGGCATTTCTTGCTGCTATTTTATTCAATGAAGGAAATTCAGCCCTGCTCATGGTTATGAATGAACTACAAATCGTAGTTGGCAGGCAGAGCGACGGATATGCCGAGCAAGTGGATGAGATGCGCGTAGCTCGGCAAAATAGAAAAAGCTTAGTAGAGACAAAAGAAGCTCGAAAAGCTCGTAAAGAGGAAATGCGAGCTTCAAATGAGTAGCATGAGGAAGAGGAAAGACTGCTGTGTGGTGCTGAAATCGCTGATTAATCGGTAAGACACTTTATCATTTGATTAAACACATTTGACTTTGAGTTTTTCATAACTCAAAAACTCATAACTCAAAAACCAATCGAAAACTATCGAATCGAATCAAAAACTAATCGATGGATCATCTTCAAATTTGGAACACGTTTACATAATATAATTTATTAAAACATGAACCTAAAGTTGGAAAGATTAGATTGTTCAAAACATATTTATTATTGCAAAATGGCGGGATAAAAATGCTAAAAATCGATTATTTCTTTTCAAACACGTTCCAACATTCAATTCTTGATTTTTTTTCAAAATTTAGATTCACGTTCTTAAAAAATATCTCAAAAATGTATGAAAATTTGTTGGACTATTTCAGATGCGAACTGCGAGCTGCACAATTCCCGCAAATCGACAACGACGATGAGGACACCGCAAGGGACACAGCGGATTACACCATACTTAATGCACGAAATCACTTGAAAAAATGACCAGAGATTTATGGAAATATGAATAAATTATTGTCATGGTTGCGGGAATTGCCGTTTTTTTCACAATAAAAAGAATCCAAAAAATCATCTAATTTTCGGTCTTCTAAAGTGGTTGCCCGCCTTAACACAGTAACATGCCGTTGGAGTAGCCAAATTTGGATCGCGATAGGTGTTAATTGTAATTCACATAGTGCGCCGAGAAATAAAAAGAAACGTTTATCATTTCGTAGAGTCGTTAAAACTTGGTTATAAAGGGAAGAAAAATTATTAATTATATCTCAGGTTCCGAGCGTGTTCCGTATTTCTTAACGCGCGCTCACCGATTCTTCGAGGCTGTTGGCCCTCGTCCGTGGTCGTTTCTTTGAAATATTTGCTTTACATGGACGTCTCACCATGCGCGAAGGCTCCTTTCCACTCGATTCGTGGCAGTGCTCTCCGGAGGAGCTTCGTATCGTCAGCCCGCGATACCCTAGGAGGGCAGATTCATCGCCGTTACGCCACCCGGAGTCCCCGGAGTTCCCGCTGGCTTCCTACGGGTAGTTACGGCGAGTAAATGTCAAGAGTTACGAGGCACACTCTGCACTGCGGTCTTTGCGGGGTACCACCTGTCCCATTATTTTTCCAAAGGCACAAAAAAAAACATGAAAATAATGTCAGATATGAAGTCGTCGCATCTGCGAAATTTTTATAACCTGTAGCTTGAAAAATTTAATATCGGGTCGAGATTAATGTTTCCCTCGGATTTGATATCACGTTTTACTTTAATAATGCATAAGTGGGTTTATTGTGTACGCGGTTGTACAGCTGCGAGAAGCGAGAGTAATGCTGTTTTATTGCCCCTTGATCCTCGCTCAGTAGGAAAGCTCAAGCTGGATTATGCCGAAGAACCAAATCAGCGGAGAGACACAGAGATTGCGCACAGTGTTTCTAGATTTCATACGTAATGCAGTCGAGTCTCGCGAACCTTACGGGACCAAACTCGGGCTTGTTCACCACGAAAATGCGATTGGCTTGCGAAATTGGCTTTGAAGGTAAACTTCATCCATTGCACTCTGCATCTCACTGGAGCCAGGATTCTCATACGTTACAGGCGTGTTACACACGTCCCGAAATCCGCAGCACGGATAAACCAAAGCTCGAATTGGTATATTTAAAATGGTGGTACCTGCATATCTGCCTCATCGATCGATGCATCTCGATAACCCAAATTCGCGTCGGTGTATTTTTACGATGTGACGGCATGCGGGCGAGAATTCGATATCCATATTGTCTCCAGTAGGGTTGGGAGGGGCATGTTAATCAAGTTTGGCATTATCGGCCTGTAATTCCTTAACAGTCTGCCGAATAAAAATGAAGCCTACTTTGGTCGATAGGAAGTTTATGTGGGAAACAAAAGTCTGTAGACGAAATTCCTGTTATCCTTACTGTTTTACAGATAATCGCTCTCAAATGACTAAGGCCATACTCGCTCAATCTGCCACGATAGTGGGGTAAGTTGAGCATGGGTATGAGGTAAGTTGAGCACAGTTGCATTAAAAATGCAACTTCGTTGCATTAAAAAATCAGACGTATGCAACATGATTGAGTACAATGCAGTAATAAACCAACAGTTGCTTGTTATTTAGATAGATTGTGAAACATTAACATTGATTGCAATGAACTTTGAAATATTGTTTTGTCATACAATGGTAGAACAAAAGCTTTCAATCACGTTTCTTTTACTTTTGGGTGCAAAAATAATGAAACGTCCCATGTTACCGTCTCGTGCGCCGCCTGGCAACGGGCGATGGAGTGATGTGTTCCCCTCCCCCATACCTCTCTTTCCGCCATTCGATGCACCCGCGTGCGTTACTTAGTTTCCCAGATACTTTGATTGCCCAACTTACCCGACTGCTCAACCTGCCCCTTCCCTACCATAATATATTTATGAAAGAAAGCATTGAAAGACGAGAATTCGACACATTTTATTCGGTAATTAGTTCGCAATACTTTTGCGGAAATTGCAGCTGATCAGATCGTAGACAATTGAATAAATCCACCAATTATACGTCTACGTCAATCAATCTCCCTCCTGCTCTAATATAATACGCGAGCTTCAGGAAGGCTCGGGTGCATCGCGTTCCGTTATTCGCTCACGACAGGAAACAGTTGCATATGATACGTGCACTGGAGAACAAGGATAGAGCGAACGGAAGTGGCCACGGGCAAAGAGAGAACTGAAAATGTTTCCATCGATCCTCGACCACAACTCAATTGCCAAACCGCTTCGTGGCTGCATTGCAGACCATTCCCGAGACGAGATATTCGCATCAAACAGTCGAGCTTCGTATATAGTGTACCATTTAAAGCGTGCGGTCGTATACGGCTTGATGCACAAGTGTGATTGAGGTGAAGACCGTCGTCGCCGTAAGGAGTGCAGATATCAATGGTAGATGTAATTGAAAAGACCTAACGTGCAAATTTGATGTCACCAATGGACTTCGACCAGGATCCTTTGGCCAATAATACCCTCCACCCCGTCATAATCAAAGGGACCTAAAAAAATTGATTCTTTTGAATGCAACTATAACGTTCTTCGTAATTAGTAATGGCGCTTAAGAATATTAGTCAAGAAATTTAAAAAACTCAAACGTGACTAGACTATGTTCTCACTTGTGTAAAAAATTCCGACTTCGTCATTCTAATACTTTAATCGGAGAAATATTGAAAGTCGAGCTGTTTTTTTTTGCCCTGAGCTTCTGCAGACCTCAAAATATTTCGGTACATGATACCCTCGGTTCTCGAAATAATTGACAGGACGCGATAGCATTCAAATTTGGCAAAAATCCATTTGTATTTTCTCTGATTCAGGAAAAGCCAAAAGAATGTTCCCCTCGAGCGATGTACGTTCGATTGCTTTTTTTTCTTCAATATTCTCATGTAAATTCAGTCGCGACTGTATTACATCGGCGAAAGCCGTGTCGTCTATTCGCATATTTTTCTAGCTTCCCACGTTCAACTCAACCTCCCTCTTTTCCAGTATGGATATGAACTACTCACCCGTATCCGTACTATATACTCGTTCGCTGTTTCATTTTATAGGACTGAAATGTGTACACAGTGTCCGTTTGTGTATACAAGCCGATGCAAACGATACGTTGGCGTTATGTCTGTCTAGTTCCGGCTGAACCAGCTTGCTTGGCTCGAGCTCGCTTTTCGCTCTGCTTGTATTTCTCTCGCGTTATACAGCCAGTCGTGTCTCCACGATATTCCGTTTCCAGCCCCCTTTACAGCAATGGACAATCCCACGAAGTTCCGCGGCACTCAAACCGTACCATGAAAAGTTCTGCAAATGGAGGGCGTATATACGTGATTTTAGTGCAAACCCTGTAAGTGCCTGGCCGTTGATCATACTGAGATGAGATTGCTCGAAAACATTAGTCGACCAGTGGGAAATGTTGTGTTTTATTCACTATTATGCTAATATGCAAATACAACTCCCCGATAAAATTCTATACGTCATGAGAACAATTCATCATCGCTATTAAAGACAGTGCGCAAACATGTAGATGTAATCGACACATTTTTTGTTTATCACCCATTTTCGGAATACTGATTGTATCATTCTGGAGTACAATTTAATTATGTGAGGGATTAAGCTACTGTGAAGACACGAAGGAATAAGTAAGATGATTGAAAAATAGTTTGGACATGTGTTTGTATGTACATTAATAAAGTTCATAAAAAAATATTAATAATTAAAGAAGTTAGAAACAATCTCGTGAAGGATCTCTAACGTGATAGGCTGAACCATGTA
The DNA here is from genome assembly GCA_963932345.1 of Ophion ventricosus. Classification (NCBI taxonomy): domain Eukaryota; kingdom Metazoa; phylum Arthropoda; class Insecta; order Hymenoptera; family Ichneumonidae; genus Ophion; species Ophion ventricosus. Next base: position 13,276,808 of record OZ010713.1, read on the forward strand.
CTTGATTTTGGCCACCCGGTTGATTTGATACAAAGAAACCAGTTTTTTCTTAAAATGGACAATGTTGGCTAAGACTTGATCGATCTTTTTTCGTCATCGTGTTTCAATCATCGAACAAAAAAAAATTGAATTTTTTTTCTCGATTTTTCGAGGAAAAATGACATCATTATTGTTAATAACTAGTGAAAAATGTTGGTCAAAATTACTCTACCCTTACACTGAATAAGTGTACTAAATTACAAGTCAATTCGTTCATTAGATGTCGAGAAATCGTGTACAGCGTTTTGAAAAAAAAATAGTTTCGCGAAAAATGCGTTTAAAATTTAACTGGCAGTTCTATCGTTGTAATCATAAGTTTACCTTCAATCTGCGATTCCTGCACCATATATTGGCTGTTCTTCTTTAATTCAAGTTGCCCCAAGTGACGCACGATTTTTTGAAAAATTTACAGTCGCCTAACCTCTTAATACTTGATCACGCTGATCATGATGCTCGATCATTTACATCGTTTGAATGCAAAGTCTCTTTTTTTTCAATTACCATATTTTTTTGACACATTTAAGCTACAAAAATCCAACACGTTATCGAGGATCCTCATCAGAGATTTCCAACTGGAGTCTGCAATAAAAGATTTCGTTTAATAATAAAAAATTAACAGCAATTCCACTCCAATGATGCAAGCTTCACTGCTATAAGATGACTGTTTGATACCCAGTATTTCGCGATTTGGTTGGAGAAATAAAACGGTGAAATCAACCGCCCTAATTAGATAGTCAGCATTGCATTTCACGTGTGGATAAAAAATAAATAAACGAGCAAGCTTGCGGATGAAAGCATGTAAACATAGCTAAGTTCTGAGATAGCTGTCATCAACATCTTGGCCCAGAATTCGTTCACGTAGCTAACCATTCTATCTATACATGCTGAGATCGAATTTCCGACGTTTTCTCTCAAGTCAAGGGTCAATGTTTTCATTTCCAAGACTAATACAGAATTCGTAGTTGCGAATTCCTGTCGCCTTGATTGACTGCGCCTTTCATTTAGTTAATTAATAATGAATAACGTATGAAGCTCATTTATCTAAACGACACATCAAAGACTGCAGTTCGACAGGTACATTTAATGCAACAGCATACATTTTGGCGGGTTGCTGGGCTAAACGTATGTGCATGCTCTCATCGAGTACCGGGTGGCATGGTGAATGCGGATGTCGAACCCTTTTCAAAAAGCTCTTCGTCGGTAGTACAGAGTGACACAGTATAACGGATAACAGAAGCTTCCCTGGGCGGGATATGAAGTTCCCTAAAGGTCTGCCGCATCCTCCGTTGATAATGAAAACCAACTGTACCAAGGGTTTTGTTTGAACATTGAATATCCTACGTTCATAAGCTACCCCGCGCTCTTATCGGTAATAAACGCGGTGGTAATTTTGAGTAAGATCGAACAGGCGGATCTGACAGCTGGCATTTTTACCAACCGTGGTTGAACATCCGCACACGTGAAGCGAGCTACCGTTGGTTCGTGTCCCACTGGATAAATAGGAAATGACAAAATTTACCTACAACTTCTCCAGAGAAATAGGTCGAAAGTAAATTATAATGTAAATCGTATCCGATAAAAGATTCGCAGTATGGGAATAGTTGTTTGAAGGTATGACGTTGGGATTGTGGAAAAGTGGCGATAGAAGTTACGAGCTTGCTTGGTAACGATGATCCGTACTTCGTACCTTTGCTCAGTGACCATCTGTGGTCACACAATCTTGGCAATTGCGCAATTTATGAACTTTGTGGGAAGACATATGAGGCGATCGCAATTATGAGTGGGACCTCTCATAGCGATTGAATTACGATAAAGTTGGTTACATCGATCGAGAGATGGTTGGGATACGGAGGTATGGCATGTGGAATATCGATTTTTACAACTTTTTTTTTTGCGAAAGAGGGTTCCATACTCCACTTCTCTTCGGGTCTGCCGGACATTAAAATTACTTTACGTGGGTAGCGCCGCGACTCCGCGGTAATTACATTATGTCGACGGGCCAGGAGCTAAGCTATTCACGGGTTGGGCACTGCGCACTCGACGGTGTGCTCTCCTCTATACTCTCAAGCGTCACGTCGCAAGGCAATTTAATTATAAGCCGATATCACCAGACTTTGTCCGGAATTATGAGAGCGAAGGTGTGTCGTTCATGTGAGTACGTATTCATCAATTCGGGGAGCATAACGACCCACTAATTCGCTTTTATCATCTATACGAACGTGCCTTTTAGAAAAATCCATCAGCGCAAATGTATATAGGTCCTCTGTAATTTGTATACGGAATTTGATTATAGACCAGGTGACGTCAACGTTATCGATCGTACGAGGAAACTCTCGTACGATCGATAACGTTGGAGAGCTGTCAAAAAAAGTTGTTCTAAATCATAGCGATAATGTATCACAATAGATTTTCTCACAAGAGAATCGAGGACCTCTCAAGGGTATGCGAAACTTCCCCTGTGCTACGAACAAACGCCCTCCAACGATGCGGTGTGTTTTCACCTCGTACGACATGAGAAGTTCGTAATTCCGTAATGTGTCGGAATGATCGATCGGACTTGGGAAGAAAAAGTAAAGAGGGCTCGCACAACACACGCAAGTGGAGCGGCAGTTCGAGGGAAAGGAAAACGTTGCTCCCTAGTGTATACCGCGGATTGATTTTGGCGCTTTTCCGATTCAGTGGACTTCGCTTAAACAGTGGAAAGCGGAACGCAGTCACATAGAGACACATGTCTTCAACGATTGCACCGCTGAAACTTGAGGCTGATGCGTGACAAATTACCAACGAGCTATCGACTCGACGTTTGTATCTGCACAGTATTCGCGAACCTTTATTCAATGGCTTGAATGAAATTAATTGCTGACAATTAATTCCTCTACTCTGTGTATGATTTTTCCATCGATGGCAATTTCGATGTGTTCGATGCAACTTGAATACGTCGAAATCAACAGCTCGAAGGTATGATTTTCCGCGGAAAAAAAGCAGATTGCACCGTGAAGAAGCTAAATCCCATTTTTTTTCATATTAAAAAAACTCTATTATACGCTCCAGCTCTGTGGAAACTTATTTCAGATTAATATGTGAGATGAGAATTTTCAGGTTGCTCGTTTCGCGGGGACCATTAAAGTCTAATTGGGATTCAACTTCGTTTAGACGAGAGATTGGACCGGTACTGTTTCTATTAGATTTCTTGGAGTGAACATTTTTTTAAAAATAATTTCGCCGACTCAAAAGTGCATCCTGGTTATCTCACAGGACTATTCGATTATGGCCGTCTCTTGCTCTTTTAGGGCAATTTTCGTTTGTACCGACCCCATGTGGTGCCAGTGGAACAGAAACTAATGAGAGGAAGGTAATTTCCAGCTATTATTTTGCAAAGATGCTTTTCAGGCAATCGCAGACTCAACCTTAATACTAAGAGCGTGCTGCGTTGATGAACTTTCTTCGCGTATAGTTCCGTACTGGAGTTTATGCTTTCGTGAAATCATGGGAAAAATAGTTTCCCTTCTACTGAATCTTCTTTTCTGAGTCCTAGAGAATTCAGGGTCTGCATAAACTTGAAATTTCACACATAGGATTTTTTTATTGCATAGTTTTATAGCCTAGGTTCTTATGTATAATTGGCAACAAAACATTTGTATAAATTTCAAAAATGCACCGAGTTCTGGCGATTTTTGTGAAGGGCGGCTTACATGAAGCGGTGTAAGTCGTATGGCAAAATCTATTTGTCCGATTCACTTCAAATTCGGGCAGAGTGTAATCGATAACATTTTTTATTATATGATCGGATGATTTATTGATACGTTTATCCACTTGATAATATAACTAATGATTTGCGTTGTCTTTTGGTCGGAAATCGCATTTGTTTCTATAGCTTGTAATTTTTGTAATTTTCAACATTTCACAAAAGTATTCGGTCATACGATAGTTTTATTATTATACTAACTTCTGCCCTCGGCTTCGCTCGACTGGAATTTGGCTCATAGAAACTTCATTACCAATTGCACCCCGTCCCAGTGGTTATTTTTAAAAAATCATAAAACATGCGTTGTATTATTTGTTTTGAATAACGTTTATACCTAGATTCAAGATGATACACATAAGGAATATAACTTTCCAAACAAACTGTTAAATCCCATTTTAGCCGTTTAGTGGTTGATTTTCGAAGAATCCTTTCATATTGAACCTCTACGCCCTTTAAGGAACATATCTTCTGAATTTCATTGAGATAAAAGCAGGGAATTCGAATTTCCCATACAAACGTTTACACCCTATTTTATCCCCTTAGGAGTTGATTTTCGAAAAAATCCTTTTATATGGCACATCTACACCTTCTAAGAAACATATCTTCCAAATTTCATATTTCTATCTTCAGCGGTTTAGACTGTGCGTTGTCTGTATGTCATTCAGTCCGTCAGCCACGGAATTGTTTTATATGTACAGATTAAAAGTACATTTTTTTATTTTTCAGGTCCTCCTAGTTGCCAGAACCGCCTACACCGATTGGCCAAGTAGGAACGCGACACTTTGTTTAAATAATAATAACTTCATCATTTATTAATATTTTCCAGTAAAAAAAAAAATCAAACATGGCACGGCTATGTATTAACTGCGTGCAAAATCTCGACCTCGTCTTTTCAAAACTCCCATCAGAAAAAAAATATTTAAAATGTACATATTTTTTTGCCCAAGCTAATGCAGCCCCGTTGGAAGAAAAACGCATAATACATATCCACAGAATATGATAAGTGCGTATATTTAATCTCGTAATGTCACTGGTTATACAAAATGATCCGCGCTACCTAAGGTTGTAACTAAGTGTAACGATGTGTAACATCTGTAACTACGTAATCGTTTCGTACTACAACGACAAAGTTTACTCATTATTGGATTGCAGGTTGGAGGATAATTGAATGATTCGGCCTTTTCGAGATAACACGAGTCAATAGCGCAAAACACAATCGCATGCGTCGGTCCGTTTTGTTCACCTTAGCGTCGTTCTGACAACAAGACGACCACAACCACGGGGACGTGATTCTCGATGCTGCCGGGTCCCTCGACACCCAGTCACGTCCGGTATACATTTGAAAAGAATCTGAGAAATACGTGAAGCCCGTGAGCTCCCTTTCTCCCGTACCAGACCATGCATGTGCATCGATGTAGCTTATTCACAGTAATAACTGCACACGTACACGAAGATCGTATGCGACCGAGCTGGTCGCAAATGTTGGAAATGGCAGTATCGCGTTTGAAAATACCCTTGGAAATCGTACGCATACAGCGTTCCAAGTAGCGGACGTGTTGCCTAAATTCTTAAATCACTTTTTTTGTGAACATATTTATCTTCATTATGCAACGTATATCTTGCATATTTAGAACATATATTTCTCGTATACGTGGGTAAATATTTTCCATATATGTGACGTGCATCGTACAGATATAGGACATGTGTTTCTCGTATATGCGCCCATATGCTTCTCATATAAAAGCGGTCGACAATTTCTGTTACACGCAAATATAATATTATATTTCGGGATATATCTGGAACATGGCAACATGATTGTCTATAAATTTGAAAAAATCATTGATTTTTAGTGTAATTTTATTATTCTACAGCCCTTTTTTAAATACGTCTGTGAAAACCGTTCAATAATACTCATAAAATTAGGTGAGATATAGAAATTATAAGGAACATGCTCGGGGATCGTGGTCGAGACGCAGCAAACTTTAAAAACATTTTTCTCGAAACTATATTTTTCAAATCGGCAACCACGATATCTCGATAACCAATCGGTCAATTTAGCTCAGTTTTGGCATACACCTTCAGTAGACTGTTTTTCAACGTTGATACCAGACTTGAGTCGAAATAATTTTTTTTCTTTACATAACTCGTAGAATGGTCGGAAAAGTAGGGAAAATTGATAAATAAAGTTTAGCGTATCAGGTACCAAACATCACAACCTTCATACAGATTAAGAATATATTTGGTTTTTTTCTTCACATTCATACAACGTCCACAACAGTGATCGCTAATTGGGGCATTTTCCGTGCACCGTTGTAAACAAACGTTCATGATAATAATTGTTTTTTTTTCAAATTTCTACATATTCTCGTAAGATCAATAAATGTCATGTGCAAAAAATTTCAGAAAGAAAACGACAACAGTTTAATATTTATTCCATTCTAAAAATCACCTTGAAAACAGTACTCTAGACAACAGTACTGCCTTAAGGGAGAAAGATCATTTAGAAGGTCAAAAATTTAGGGGTTTTTTATGATTTTTTTTCTTGAAACGAATATACATGGACATTTGGATCTTTGTGTGTGTTTCGTTTAATATTTCAAGTATGCAAAAATATATATTTTTTTCTTTTCAATGCAAATTGCCCGTCGTCAACATCGATGTTCAGAGAAAGTCGCTCAAAAAGTGTCCGCACTGCTGCAGTTCTCCCTCACGCTGTAATTGTCTGAAACAAAAAAAAATCAAAATGATTCTTAAAGGTAACACCCTTAAAGGTAACGACCCGCTGTCGGTGAACCAGGACTTTTGAAATATATGCAAAATTCACAAAATGGCAGCATAATAAATTCAATTTTGTGATTTTTCATGAAATTTTTGCTATATTCAAGGGCAAAAGTACGTTTTATTTTTGGAATTAAAATATTATTTAGGTTCACCGACAAACTGGTGGCTGGTCACCGACAAATGATGAAACGTAGCCATAATAGATTTTTTCATATTTTCTACACTTTCCACGTTCCGATAAATAGCCAATCCATAATACGTCGTCAATTTTCTTATAAGATCATGTGTTAATTTTCCTGCCCCTCTTCCTCTAGCCTTATAGGTTTTTTTTTATTTCTCACTCGCCTACCCATTCTTTTCTTAACATGTCCTATGCATTCGATTTTTTTTATCTCAAAATTTTTACCCAGGGTAGCTTGTCAATTATTGCTTTGTACGTTTTTGAGTCGCCATCTCCAATATAATTGAGATACCTCACGCCGAATAGTTTCAATGACCTCAAAAACATATCAATAATTAAATCCACCTCCATTTTTCCTGCCGAGCCTTCGTGGTTACTATCACATTCTTCTGCATGGGCACTATACCAATCCTGATATTCAACGGTGTCAGTTTTGTTTTTCTACGCTGTACAACCTTGGCAATAACTGTTCTTGATAACCAAGTCGATAACTTTTCCGGAACAATAACCAATAAGAGTCGTTACTCTAAATAAAGATTTGAAGCCTCGCTTCTTCCACGATCCGTCACCCGACACTTTCAGTTCGTCCGCCAGTCGATCACGTTTCCAATTTTCTTCCATTTCCGTTCGCGGGTTTCTTCTGCAATATTCGAACACACTTTCAGCAGCTGTGTGCAACTGCTCAACAATGTTCCGATAACATTGTTCACTTTGACCATCACAAATGTCCATTAAATTGCAAAATAAATTTATTCCGTCGCGCCCAACGCCTAGTAGATGCGTCACTACTATTATCCGACGATTTACCTCAAATCCAATGTTGATAAGCGGTCCTGGATTGATATCTCGACGACCACATTGGCATTTCAGCACTAACTCGAAACCCAAGCCCCGGTGTGAAGTTTCTACAAAATTTACTTTTTGTTTACAATTACAAAAATTTTTGGCACTGGCACTTTGACCTCCGTTATTTTCCTTATTACGATTATGTTGGTTTTCAAAAAATGTTCTCCTCCGTGGAGATCTCTTATTGTTAGGTGTTGCATGAGAACCTTTTGGGTACGCGGACATTTTAGAAGCACTAAGCTCACAACTGGCACAAGATCAAATTTGAAGTACCTGCGACGCTCCGCATCGACAACAATGGGCCCTACTGCGTATAGTTCGACTACGAAACATAAATGATCTGAGCAAGACGAAACATAGAAGGGTGTATGCACCGCCGTCTTCTGTCGCACATCTGCGTCTACTCGGCACGAACGCTCTTGACGTTTTCCGCGAAAACTCACACAATTCTTGGAATTTCGCTCCACAAATTGGATCACAATATTCTTAAGACATGGAACTATCGATTTATGGGGGGAAAAATCGATTTTTTCAAAATTGTAAATGGTCTTCTCCCCCTTAAACTTATAAACGACATGTAGTTTTCGTATCCAAAAATTCAGGGCGACATATTGTACGATTCCACCGGTACACGAAGGAAGTTCGTAAAATTCAACGTAACACGTATACATTTTTTATGGCAGAATCAAAATCACTCGCGTAAAAATTTCATCTACAGAATGGACAAGAGAAGATTTCTCATACATGTGAGGACTGTACACTGGCCATCTCGAAAAAATGGCAGCCGGCCCTTTAAGAAACGACTCACAGTTCAATTGACTTTACGAACCTCACTGCTAATCGCGGTTCCTGAAGTCTTTCGCGCACGACTGAACCTTCCTGTCTGAACGATCTGAAATTTGGGGCGCAATTTTCCATTGAATTCAATCCGCGAGTGTTCTATGTATATCAATATTGCGGGAGCATTAAATGAAGCATTACGGAAGCGTGTTCGTAATGAAATGGCGTGTTGTCCATAAAGGCGGAAGCGAGGTTAGAGCGGACAAGAGGGGGGAAACGGGTCACGAGATGAAGCTTCCACATGCAAAAGTCCAAGGGTTCGATTCGCCTCATTCCTATACATAGGAATGAGGCGAATCGAAAGTATGAGTGAGCGAAAGAAAGATAGACGACGAGAAGGCGAGACAGAAAGGGCGAGAGGGAGAAAGAGAGACAACTGAACGTAAGCGAGTTGACTGCAGAGAATGAGGCAGGAAGTAAGAGCTGGAACTCATCGGTGTAGAATTTCTTGGAGAGGATCCAAGAAACACCGTCAGCCAATCGGTCGGGCTATCGACACGGTCTTCGTTAAGGTATACCATATACATAAGCACATGCACATGCATGGCCCTATACGTATATGTACACACACACAGATATCTATATATAATATATATAACGAACGGAAAGAGGGCAGGGAACTTTGCCGATCCCTTTTTCAAGAGTTCGACAAGATTAAGCGACGATCCTGGCAAGAGATATCGTCAGCCACGTCTCCAAGGACTAAAAGCGTGCAGAGTACCTAAAGCAGGAAAAACGTATATAGAGGACAGCCAGTAGCGAATAGGGTGGATATAAAACCACAGCCCTTAGTTATTGGCCGCTGGAGAAACGTGCAAACATCCCACTTATTGGCACAAGACCTATCTCCTTTCATTCAATATGATTCACCGACCCATTTCGTAATGCAGAGAGTGACCCATTACCGATTAAGTGGCCAGTGACTCAACCGAGCTCGATCCATCCTCGCCCCATCTATCTCTTTGGCACGTAAAATGAGAAGTGAGATCTACCAGAAAGTAAAGAGATCCCGAAGCACTTGATAGCCTTGCTTGGCTGATCTATAACCCCGCACAGATCATCCAAACGAACGACGAAAACTTTAACGCGATTCCGTCCAGCACTGAAACTGCTTCAATATTTCATGCGACTCGCGAGCTGTGATGGAGGCGATCGGTGATTCCTTCGATTCTACATGTAATACCGAAAGGTTGTGCGGGCCGAAGGCTACCGGGGTACGTTCCGTGATTTCGGATTAGAAAGCTTTCATTCTCGTATACAGTTCGTTTTGAACTCATTGCACAGCGACAGAATAAATACGACGTTGGAGAGAAGGAGCGTCAAAGAGTCTCTGCTGCGAATGAGCGGTAAATAAGGGCATGACCGTACCCCGCTACGATGAAACGTCTATCTGACGATTCTTCTCAACCAAAACCCACCCCTTCACTTCGCTTTCTCTTTCTCTCTCTCTCTCTCTCTCTCTCTCTCTCTCTCTCTCTCTCTCTCTCTCTCTCTCCATTTTCTTTCATTTTGCATCAAGAACAGGGTGGATGCTCTCGCCTCTCTACAGAAAATTACTTTCAAATGAATTCTCCCAACAGTTCTTTCACCTCTTTCGCTCAGACTAGCTCCCTCTTCTCTTTCGACTCTTCACGTTACTTTGGAGGATGTTACTTCCGGCAAGTACCTCGTTTTATTTTTACCCTCCCCGAGAGGGATCCCAATGCTACCTTCATCTGCAACGTGCCCGGCTTTTGGTCTATCCTTTCGCCACTTTCCGCCATTCAGGTTTCTGCCTTTCTCTCTCTCTCTCTCTCCCTCTCTCTCTCTCTCTCTCTCTCTCGGTCTATTTAATTAAACGTTTATGTCCGGTCGGTCGTGTGCACCCGGTAAGATTCGGCGCTGCAGGTGACTGGGTGACGAGTAAAATTCCGTTACGGGGACTTCCTAATCATTGAATCCAATTGATTTTATTGCGAAGTGTTGTCGCTGCTCCCTCGCTTATCGTATACCCCTACTAGAAGCCATGTAAAAGGATACCGTAGAAACCCAATGGCTGATAAGAATTGTGCTCGTGTCAGGAAAGCTGAGGATCTACAATATTAGTAACAAGAGAGTCTATCGATGCCCTCACCAGGTCAAGAAACATTTCGAACGAAAGGACAGTGGCCAAACTAAAGTCATTGACGATCGCAGCGTATTCAGGCACGTCTCGTCCGAGCTACATACTTGATGCATATTTTCCTAATTGCGATAAGAAAGACCTTCAGTATCGTCGGAATATATCTCCTGTACAGTCGACATTATCGGAACAGTAGTAAGAAAGGAACCGGCTGCAGAGTCCGGAAGTGGCCTCCGGCCTTTCGGAAGTCCTCGGTTATCTAGCCTACCGTGCGCCCTCTCTGAGTTTTCTCGTCGGTTCGGTTGCCCGTCACTGCGGCAAAAGATACCGATGTGGGTGGCTCGTTGGCTGATAGTACGAGCTGGGAAAAGAGCATAAGTGGAGGGTTCGATCACCCCATGCCCGCGTTTGCCCTGCTGAAAGAGCCCTTACCTAGTGTCATGGCAAAGCGACCTCCATACTATCACGTCGTTTTCCTTTGCTGATGTCAATCTCGTCTTCGAACACTTTTTCCCAATAAATGTAGGCGGACAGAAAAAGATTTCGTAAAAAAGCAAGGGTGACGCGTTTTTTTTTTCAATGAATCGAGGCGAAAATGATAAAATGTGAAACAAAATTCACTGTGCGCCAAATATCGGCAACCATATTAACTGTAGTGTGGTCCAATTAAAATCAAATGTTGGATTGATATTGAATTGTACGGAATATGTTTAGCCGCAGCCGGTGGTTTCGTTTCCACCCGGGAGCGACAGAGCGTTGAACAAATCACCCTGTGGATTTTATGGACGAATGAAACGTTTGCTCTATAAGCTTGAACTGTTGACCTACCGTTCTTCAAATTGTTCTGAGCTTGAATTATTAGTGATTCGTGGGATTCTACGCCGTGAACGTTTAATCCGATCAGATAATTCTTCACTAAAATGTAACATACACGTTCCCGTTGCTTTTCGGTATATTGTTGCAACGAACAGTGAACTCTGTTTGAATAATTCTCATCGGTATAACGATCATTGACTGTTCAACGCTCCTACACTTTACCAAATATTACGTCGTATACATTTATAATCCGTTTTACAGTGATGCACAAGATAGATCGATACATTCTCCACGTTCTTGGAGACGGTTTTTTCTTATAGTTTTGACAATAAGTAGGGCGACGGGTCAAAGGTTGAATCGTGATAAACCATGATGCCTTGTCCCAAGAATACCTGATAATCATGAATCCTGCACTACGTCTCCAGTCCTCTCGGCTTCTCCATTTCCCGTTATTCCGGACTACACATCTCCCGTCGTATCAGTTCTAATTAGGTCGATCAACAAATTGACGTTTTCACCAAAGTGCAGTATTCACTTGAAGATAATAGCACTTTGACGATCCAATAAAGCATGAGGTCATCTCTTATTATCGATGCTCCTACGGAGTTTCCAGTTTCATGTATATTTCCGCATATTCTCTTGACATCGGATTATGAGAAATCTCGATTGGCATTGCCCCCGTGTACGGAAGTTATGATATACGAATATTGTTTAGTACGCCGTTACGTGGTTGGTTCCACGTGGGGCCTTTCGAAATAAAATCGATAATCTAGTGGGTATATTTTAGTCCGGTATCATTTTGTGACCATCGAGCGAAACCAGAGACCTTTTAAGTCTCCCACCTCTAGTATATAGAACGAAAGGGCTGAAAATGCTCTCGCGGCACTTCAGAACGCATTCTCGTAGAGCGTATATATAGGCTTCGATTCAACCTTATAGTATCGCACTTTATACGACACTTTGGATACATGCGATGGCGCCCGCCGTGCTCTGGAAGCGAAAGCGATAAGCGGAGCTTTATATGCCAAGTTTTATCCCGGGCGAAAGGTCGCGAAAAATGAAAGAGGATCTTACGTCTAGATCGTGCTACATAATTTCGTCGTTAATGTGCATGGTGTGCGGCAAGGGTGAGCGGCAAATGTTATCGATGTCATAGTTGTGACAAATGATTCTTGGCGTGCCGGTAAAGTGCCCGAGCTTGATATGAGATAATACTTTGAGGTATTGACGGTACCAGCGTGCGTGACGATAATTCAAAGGCAACATATATAGATCCAAGTGGAACTCGAGGGGAAAGATCGATCGAGTCATAATGTCGTTTGTAGCTACCGTACACTCGATTTTCGACTTCGGTAGAGGGATAAATGGTTACGACTTGGCAGGAACGGGGTAAACGAAAAACAGAAGAAAGTCAAACCGAGCGTGAACATTATGGGATATTGTTATGAGAGATTGACAACCACCAGAAGCTCGACACAAAATGTCTGCAATATTTATACTGTCTCACTCGAGGTAGTTGCCCTCGGCAGTATCGTCGCGTTCGAGGACTCGAAATGCACGATAAAAACGAAACTACCATGTAAAAAAAAACTAGCACGCTTGATTTGCAAAGGAGGATACTGTAAGGGAAGAAAATGTTTGTGGCCTGAATGTTTTGTACACGAGCTACAAAAGACAATAACGTTGCATTCGTTATTTATGAATAATTATGCATAGAATTACCCTAATCAACATGAATTCTAAATCGTTATCACATAATATATGACAATTTTGTGTGAAGGTTGTCAGGGCAAACTGAATTAGTGATTCGGTGACTGAATTCGGTGACCGAATAGTAGTCAAGGTCAGTTCGATATATAAATTCACGTTCTTGTCTAAAGGTATCACGATTATTCACGATCTACACGGATTACGTTATTAATTGACTTTTTTTTCTCATCAACTAGTGCAACCGACAAATTTTTTAATATGGCTGCGATACTTTCTTAAACCTTGAAAAATATATTTGGAAATTGCTGTTCTTTCTCGATTACTGGCATTTTTTTTTCTATCGAAGATACATGTAGATTCGGTTCTTGTGCTTCTCGAAAGTTATAAAAAGGAACAATTGGGCAATCAACTATCTATCAGAATAAGAGCAATAAAAGAAGAGCGGAGGAACAGTACATTGAAGCGATATAGTTATATGTGAAGAATGGGAAAATAAAGAAAACTCTTCCAGAGGTGCATATCATGGGAGGCAAAAGAGAAGGGCGCGAAGGACCAGTAAGTGAAACCACAAGTCCGATGAAAACTTTTCCTTCCTTATTCTTGTCGGAGCCGAGCGCACTATATTCGCTGAGCTGTGATTAACGAAGACGCACAGACGAGGGAGTACGAAAACTTCATCCTAGCCGAGGTTTCGTCCTCACACCTGTCCTCCTCGGCCGTCCTTGCGATCGGATCACTAACAATGAAATTGCTGGAATAAAAACGAGAATCATCCCGTGGCACTGGGACCACCGAGTCTTTTTTGCCACCAAGATCCTATTCTTTTCAATAATTGTCAGAAGTTGTTCGTACTTCCGGAATACTTCTACGCAGCAGTAACCTAGATCTCTGTCGGTTTTTGTCTTCCCATAGCTCCGTTCGCATGTGTACTCCATTAGGGTGACTGAAATGTGTCAACTTGATTAACGAAGCGCATGGATAATTTACCTCGAGCATGACAATGGCATCTATTATCCGGGATAGTAATGGAGGACCATCAATTTCACGTTCGCCAACCGCGAATGTTCAATCTCTCCGAAAAGGCCCTGTCCATTCTCTGAGTTGATATACAGGAGATATTGAACCATAGTATCTTGTACTTTGATTCGCTCACATTAACAATGAGCAAACCTTTTCTGGGATTTCTTCTCTCTGTTCGGTCGTACCTACATTAGCCGAGAGCATCGACCCACGCGGCAAAAAAGCCTACTTATCCATTTTTTGCTCCGAGTTCACTCACTTTCACATAGAACATTATCGTATTTGATTTGAGCAAATGCTGGGAAGGTACTCCATCCAAGAGATCTTTTTTTCACAATAATGCATTCTCCTTGAATGATAAAGAGGAACTGCTGATGGAATAGTTGTACATCTTTTGTACAATAGGTGGCGTACGTACTGAAGAACCTGATTTAACCATGGACCGCATGATGAAGAATATTGTGACTGGCCAAAAGCCATCGGAAAAACTGAAATACTCTGAGAATTGCCATATAATCTAGAAGAGATATCTAATTCCATATCAATCGCGCGAGTGTTGCTCGGAATAATCCATGGTATAGTGGGATCGACGGGAATACCAGGATCAGCGTGCGGATATGAAATTGAGAGAGAATTCGAGAGCGCGAAATTATTTCTTCGGCGTGGTAGAAATGGATAATCGATTCTCCGCTAGGAGAGAAGGGTCCAAAAGCTTTTCTCCTTATTCGGTTGATACCGATCCTTCCCTTCGCACTCCCCGGCTGCAATTAATATTATCGATATCGACCTCAATCGTCCCTTTCGTCGTCCCTATACCATTCCGATTGAGAATTTTCACTATCGCGAGATTCCCGACGAACGTACTCTGTGTTTGACATTTTCGGGTAAATGTGTAGATCCCGGCGGTACTAGCTGTTTTTATACCTATGGAACCCCTTATCTGGCAGTATTTTATATTCATACGTATATATTTCACACGGGGGATCGCAGTGTTTTAGGATTTTTTCTTTCTTTTCAATATAGAATTTTATTCCAGTGGAACATTGAAATACCGTTTATAGCTTGAAACTAATTTCAACCGCCAAATGAAACGTGTACGAAATGTCATGAAACGAATCATTGAATACGCCTACAATAATTTCTTTCCGCTATTGTATCGTTCGTAAAGATTGCTTCTGAAATACCCGCGATGCATCATGTTCAATAGATTCAACATTTAAGGAGTTGCTTCTTACTCACTGAACTAGCGCATTTTTTCGGCGTAAACTCACTCAAGTCTTTTCTTTTCAAGTTGAATTAAAGTCGTGACATAAATATAAAACCCTGGTGAATTAATTAAACGTAACTGATCAGCTATTTAGGGAAGATGAAAGACGTTCGTCGTGAGCTCTGACATTTCTTACTTCCTTTGTTTTTTCATCCGCCCGATTTATCCGGTGTCTGAGTCTTTTCATTCCAGCAGTGCTCATCAACTATAGCATCAGCAGCAGAAGCAAAAGTGCGGTGCAAAAGGAACAATGGGTTTCTTGAGTCCCTGGATAAGAAGCGACGGATAGAGCATGAAAGAGACGCGAAGATGAAGAAACGAGGAAGGGAGAGAAACGGTGAAAGAGGAAATGGAAGTGAGCAAGGGGAACAAAGAATAGCTGAAAAATTTATCGAAGTGAAACTTCTTTGGGCGCGTTGAGGGTAAAATTTTAAGGCCGCGGAACGCCAGAACCGTCACGCCGCAAAAGAGTGACGCAAAAGGGACGAAAGATATAACTTTGGGAGAGAGAGAATGAGAGAGCGTTATAAGACACATAACTTGTATATAGCGTTTCCTTTTTCGTCGTCACCGCTTCGTACGGTTCTTCGCTGTTCCCCTCCTAGCTCGACAGTATTGGACATATAATATACTCTGTATGTGTGCTCGCTAAGAAAGGAGTGAGAGCAAAAGAGACGGATTGAGTCCACGAAACGAGGGAGACAAGGCTACCCGCATGCACACACTTTCTAACTTTCTGTTAGAAAGTGTGATTAGATGTGAGCGTCTGTGTCCCGTGCCTTGTATTAAAATTAATAAATACGAGGGTAATATGAAAAATTTCCGACCATATCGTGAAAAAGTGATAGAAGAAAAAAATTCTTTCGCCACCCGATAGACGACCGTGATTTATGCAAACCGTAAAAATTTCAAATCATTCTGATTATTAGTTTGTCCAAGGCACTCTTTCAAAGTTGCCAGCTGACGTTGTTTGTCAACAATGGAGAGAACCGAGTACGGCGCAGTGATAAAAGTTCCTTCACTTGAAAGAAAAAAAAGACGAACATGGATCCTTTGGCCTACCAAGCTGATCGGCTGCCGCCTGGGCTACCAGACCACTTTATCATTAAAAATATTGTTAAATATATAAGTTGTAAGTATGTAACTTTTTATTTCGGTCTTTTAGGCGTTTTGAAGGAGGATTTGTTGAGACCCCTTGTAAGTTTTGAGTAATTCAATTATATATGAATATAGTTCGGTAGAGATTTCAACGTAAATTTCGGGTTGAATAACTCAATACCAGTCGCCAATTTTCTTCTTGCAAAAATTCAATCTTCAGATGAATAACCATCACGCATACACAACAGCAAAATCAGGAACGACGATAGACGCGCTTTTTCGCGACATCTAGAAAATATATAATCTAGAGCATATGTCTCATATTTCAGATATCATAGGGCTGTAGTATCTACGTTACATGTTAAAGCATCAGCTGCTGATCATGTAGAAATCGAAGAAATAAATTGAACATTATTAAGTTACTATCGCATTCAGTCCCCTTATATTTTTATACAATGTATTTCGAAACTCTCAAATGTGACTAAGTAAGTAAATTGCTATTGTGCCTGAGAGTTCTTTATTCTGACAGTACAAATCCATTCAATACTATTTGCCTATTAAAATACATTCTTTTTTCTCTCTGTCTCCCCCCCCCCCCTCCCCCACAACAGGATACTATTTTTTATTTATTATAAATTTAGGCGTACAAAGGACGCCAAAGAAGTTTCACTTTTAACACGTGCACTGAGTTGCACGCGCCAATAAGAAAAGTCTTACTCTCGATTTTCAACGAAGTGAAAAGAAGTTGGACACACTCGGTGAACGGAACGTCACCTCGTTTATTCGTTGGCTAAGAATAGCACTATACAGGGTGAGGCACATAAGGTGTTACAGAGCAATAGCACTCAAACTATTGATCATATCCAAAAATGTTTTAGACAAAAGTTTCAGTGTTCGAAAAGGCCGTCATACTGGACCACCCTATTTTTTATCGGTGGAGGCGCTGAAGCTACGTCAAGGTCAACGAGACTTTTTTAAATGGAACCACGTATTTTTTTTTCGATGACATTATTACCGATTTTAAGACGAATTCAGCGACCTACAACACAAGGTCATTCTAGTCACGCAAAGTATGAAAATAGTCGAAAAATCGAAAAATATCGGAATAATCACTTTCAAAGGATCCACTAACCTTGGTTTGGGTCTACCTACAGAAGATGCTCGAAGTGATGACCCTCGACTTGTAAACACTTGTTTGATCGCTTTTTTTATTTCTTACGATACCAATGTTTCTTATCGGCAGCAAGTACGCATTTTCTGTTGACATATCAGTTAGTCACGCATTACCTTCTAATGTGAGTACATCGGACCGCGAAAATGAACGATTTTCAAGAAGAGTCATCACTTACAAGTCGAGGGTCATCACTTCGAGCATCTTCTGTAGGTAGACCCAAACCAAGGTTAGTGGATCCTTTGAAAGTGATTATTCCGATATTTTTCGATTTTTCGACTATTTTCATACTTTGCGTGACTAGAATGACCTTCTGTTGAGGTCGCTGAATTCGGCTTAAAATCGGTAATAATGTCATTGAACAAAAAATGCATGGTTCCATTTAAAAAAGTGGAGTTGACCTTGACGTAGCTTCAGCGCCTCCACCGATAAAAAAATAGGGTGGTCCAGCATGACGGCCTTCTCGAATACTGAAACTTTTGTCTGAAACATTTTTGGATATGATCAATAGTTTGAGTGCTATTGCTCTGTAACACTTTATGTGCCTCGCCCTATATATACACACCCGCCGACTCCAACTCATGCCATTTCAAACCCATCACCCTTCGTTGTCTTCTATGCCAGGATTTGCTGCCCTGGTACTTTTAGGTTAGAGCAAGAGATACATAGGCAGAAGTATTTTGCTGTTCCATGGTGGAAGCTTCACGAGTTTTCTTCTGGTTGGCGGACGTCCTTCTTGCTTCTCCTGACAGAGCGTGAAAAAATTCTCATCTCGAAGGTGAGAGGCAGGAGCTCTATGAGCTAGAAAACATACAGTTTCTTTTTCATCCAGCCTTGAAGAGTGTTTTTTCCCGCAACCGAAGGTGACCTGTCGTCTGATACTTCGATCAACTAAACACTTTTTTCTTTGGGCATTCTGTGCAACGTAAGGTTTTACCACTATACAGAAATATTGTGACGATAGTTAATTCACGTTGGGAATTGGCTTTCGTTGAGCAAATCCTAACTAGTTTCAGTGACGATTGAGAATGGAAATGCACGTGCAGCTGCGGTACCCCGCTACACTGGAAGTGATCACGTACCATCGTTCGTTTTATACTTCCTTCCATACATATTTGCCGCCTGTCCATTGCCACACCCTTAATGAATACTCCATGACTACTTATACGTACTTCTATAGCGCCAAAATGTTGGCAGCGCTTTCAAGCAAATAGTCATAGAACAGACGATAGCAGCTGAAAGGAAAAGAAATAAAATGGATTTCCGGAAATCGAGAGCGCTCGGCGAACTGCCGCCAGTTACCGCAGAGTGGATCGCGTCCTAATGAAACCATTTAATGGACTACCACAAGGATATTTCGAGGTCAATAGTGACGTGCAATGCGGTGGGCTCGTCAGTGACGGTATGATTGTTCAATACTATAACTATGGCTGCAGCATGAAACCGATCTTCCAATATTGCTTCGATAAAATACGCGTATACATAGTATCTACAGCGATGGCAGCTCCGGCTCAAGTTTTGCGCATGCCCATATTCTCTGTTCCGGTGCTCATTCGGTGCTCATTTAAGTTTCCGAGTAGCAATTGTGCCAGCCTGTCTGAGTTACGTGCTAGTAACTCGCTTTCCCAATTGAGCTCACACGAACTGTCTAACGGGTCTCGCTATGAGTTAGTCATATTCTGAATGTTTTGTTATCCAGCCTTTGTCTATTCACTACTCGATCGATTTTCACTATAGATTTCGCTGCGTTACAATAAAAATGCCACCTAGCAACTAGGCCGCACTGGACTAGCCAATCAAGGTTATGAATGACAAAGTGAGGTTATGTGACTACACGTACTATCATCTAGTGAATGACTCATGGCTGGCTACACAACTTGAGTTTCAGATGGCATTGCGAATGAAAAAAAAAATCTTCAAGTGGTATCTTGCAATGAGCTAGCCAATACGAGACAACTGAGGCTAGGTTCCCTTCGATTAGTCCCTACCCAATCGATCGTGATTAGTTTATATAATGTTTATATCGTTATTAGTAATTTATATATAATGGGCAACATTCGTTGCAGTAAGATCGTGCTCATTTATTCGTCACTAGCTAAAATAAATGTTTGGACAAATACAATTTGAGGTTACGTAATCCTATGCGAATATAGCTCTCAATGCAAAAAAAAAAGAAATCAATCCGATTATGTTATTTAAATTTGTTAATCCACCCATTTCTTAATAACGCAACTTTTTGCATATGTAGATGATGCGAAGTTGATAAATTAACTTAGTAGAACTGGCTCAGTGGCTAGCGTCATGGATTTATCACCCAGAGGTACCGGATCAAAACCACCTCACACATAAGCGTCTTTTTTATATAATTTCAAATAAATAAATCAATATATTTGCAGCGCAAATATCATAACCAAAATTGATAGATGAGGAAGAAAATCGAAAAATTTCGCAGCGATATAAATAATGTGCAAAAATATGTTGTACATTATCTAAAGAAGAAACATTATACAGCTACGAGTTATTTTTTTTTCATCTAGTCACCGCTTAGTTTGCAGTACCCAGTCACTAGACGACTGTATGAGTTGTATTTTCCATTTGAGTTGTTTTTTTGCCATCCAACGCGAATAGATTCTGTTGCATTTTTTTCTGACGGGGAGTGGGGGCCTAAGAGGGCCCTGATAGAGATGGATTTTGATCACAATCATCTTTTCTTTTAAATAAAATTTATATAATAATCAGTAATCACGTGGCACACATTAAATATGAAACTTGCTTTGACCACACGTTCATGTTAACATTAATATCAAACTCTTGCAATACCGCGAAAAAAATCAACTTATTTTTCATCATCATTTAATCCAGTTACCAATCTTTGAACTTCACTTTCAGTAGAATATTCAATTAAATAAGTCTTAGATTTCTATTTTTCTTTAAAAAAACTATTTAGCAAAATCAATAACCCAGCTGTGACGGAAAAGACTTCGTCCAAATCAATCTCCGTAGGTCTGACATAATATGAAGCATTCGATAAAATTCTAATTAAGTCACACGCAGCGGACTGTATATCGGCTTTTTCTGCAAATAACCAAATTCGATTTGGTCGTGATCCCAAAACTCGAAACTGCTTATATATTGAGGCGATGTTTGTTGATTTAAATGGTGTTAAAGTGTTCATCGTTGGGATGCAACGATTTTTTTTCATTGGTTTATTTCTCTCATTATCCAAAATCTTTTGGCAGATTTAGATTTTGAATCTCTGGTCAGGATTTTCAAAAACAAATGGATTTCATAACCTCAATGCGGTAAAAAATATTCAATGGGATATAAAAAAATATTTTCGTTGCGTTTCAACGATGCAAACGTCAGCACAATTCATTGGAATGAAATATTCGCTACTTCGGCAGACGCTTTTCTCATTGTCAATGTATTCTTATTATTTATCTAATGTACTGACAATTATAGTGTTTTCAGACAAAAAAACAGTGATAAAGCACATTTTTTTCTGTTTCTTCTGTTAAACTTGGTTGTCGACATCCTTTTAAGAAATGAATTGATATTTTTAACGTTTGTGTTTTCCTGTGTGTACCTGATTCTGACAGTCCTTGGAAATAGTCGTTGAGAAAACTTGTCCATGGCCTTGACTTTAAGAAACGTATTTTCTCTTAATACTCGGGCTTGCCGTGTGCTCTCGTATTGTTCGCCTCCAGACACGTTTACAAACACTTTTAGTTTGGCCTTTGTAGAAAGCTCCATACTTTTCTCGCTGTTTCCACCAGTTCCGATGATCTTTCCAATTTTCCATACTTGTTTCAGTCGTCTCGGTCTATTACTTTCGCTTCAAATTTGCACTCGTGCCAATGGCGCTTTAACAATTGACAAATCCGAAGCAAGCAGATCAGATTCTGCGTAGTGGATAAAATAATTATTGATTTTAGAAGATGATCCATGAATTACAATCATTTTGTTTCAGGATCAATTTCGGGCATGCGGTCCAACCGATTCCCCCAAACCCTTCTTAATGCAAAATCATCCTGTGATGATGAATTTCCCAGTTAGAACTTACCACGTGACTACGAAACGATTCATCATCGAATAAGACCATGGCAATTCGAATGAGCGATAAATAAAAAAAAGTCCAATTTCAGGTCTCGAGGCACCCCGAGTAGGACCAATTTCAAATATGCGAACAAGAACACTTAAAGGTGGACTATTCATCAATTTCACGAGCGGTCGAGGCATCTTATCTGATAGAGGGTGCTGAGGAAAAATCGAAAAGTGTCGGATACTGGTGTTTTTCTTATATCTGGAGCTCCCTAACACGTTTATATACTTTTATAGCACCAAGAGCTAAAAAGAACGGCCCCTTACGTCACGTTACAATGAAACATTGAATGTTTTCATAAGTCTGGGCCAGCTGGTTACCCTGCGCTTCTTTCACGCGCTGTCTTCGAGAGAAAAACGGCGGATGATGTCTCAATAATCTGTCTTTACAGTCGCCAGTGCTTAACACTCACACTCGTACAGCATAGAGTTGATAAAAATTTTATTCCTCAAATACGGATGTAGAATTTTCATGTTTCTCAGCGCGGAGTACAAATTTATTCCCCGATACTGCAACTGTTTCGCCTCACTTAGGTATCGAAATTTTCCAGATAATGGGCTTATCTTAGGTAATTATAATCGCATTAGTATTCCATGTTCACGGTCTTCGAGAACAATAATTCCTACGTTTATAAGTCACCATATTAACCACTCCCCTCCCCCTCCATCCATTTGTAAAATCTAATACTTTTAAAATACCCACAGCTTGTTTTCCAATAAAAAAAAACCTCTACTGTCCTTCTACCATCGTACATATTTTTTTATATTCTCGAAATACGAATCAATTCTATTTCTAAAAAGTAAGCTTCCTTTATTAGGAATTTTATAGAATTACTTTTAGGCCTAATATTGCTTTTATTGTTTAGATGTATGCGTAATCGAAGGAAGGAGCTGTACAAAGCCATTGTCTTTTTTCGCATTGTTTTTAATTATGAACGAAGCGAGCACTCCAATTAATGCTATATGGAACTCGTAAAGCGAATCCACTGGCGGGTGAGGCGTGCAGCAAACTTGGCACTTTGTTGCATGTATACTTTAAGATGTGGAGGTTGCGGTAACTTGGCTTGCTCCATGTATAATACACTTGGCTACTAATATATACTGGCGATGTATGCATAAATGTCAGTGTCGCAAGACATTAATTTGTATAGTTACCCTTCCGGATCCTGTCCCACTGTAATTGCAATGCCACGCTTCGCGTTAAAATAGTTCATCAATGGAGATAAGTCATATTTGAATCGAAGAAAACAATAATTCAGTAGTATATCTCTTGCTTAAAATACGTAGAACTGTTCTACCTTAGGTGACAGATATTTAGTGAAGCACATTGGTTATTAAGATATTAACTTTTGCAGTAATCCATAATTACTCATTGGATCGAACCTAAATCGGATCACTGACCTTCCGCGTTAAAGTTTCTCGATAGTAAATCAAAGAGCGTTTTGCACTTTTTCGATTCCATGGACGAAGTCATGAAAAACAGGACTGCACAGCGATTTGAATACTCGAACTCTATTAGCTCGGGCATATATCAACTGTCGATCGGTAATACTCAAACCGTTGTGTCCACTGGTATGAGAGACCTCGTATATAGGTTAGCAACCTGACTCGGATAACAATGGTCGTGAAATTTGCGTCCAATATGCAATGATATAACGGAAGTGTCGATTGCAGAAATCGCTATCTGTCCAATGAAGTGTTCATTGATTGATAGGAGGGATGGTCGAGAAGAAGGCGGGTAGACTTGGGGTGCTTACAACCGGTAGTTGGCTTCTGATACGACTTATAGCCGGATACGTTGGCGTACTGTTTCATGTATGCAATTCGATACGAAGTGTAGGAATAAGGACAATACCAAGCAGACTGTATACCTAGCACCTGAATACGGCGCTGTATCCAGCAGTTGAATGTGTGGACGGAATCCGACAATCCAGTAACCATCTGATTCTCCTCGATAATCGTGTTTGTTCTCGTATCAGAATTGCAGAAATCAGCTATTTTGACAATACGATTCCTCGACTTGTGGAGAGCTGGGCTATCGCACCTATTCGCTTTCTCATATACTCATGATTCATTAGCGCTGTTCTTACAATTACCACACAGCAGCTGCAAACAGTTGCCTTAATGGAGAGAATAAGCACCTGTCTCCGCTCTACGAAGTGGATACAATACAAAGCAAAGGATACGCAGAGATTAACATATCGAACGTACTTAGTCCTAGGGGCATGTTCACGAAAGCCCATGCCTGTGTTACCTTTAGGTATACCCCACGCGAAACCGACCATTAGGGTTGGTGCCACCCTCCTCAGCCCTTTGTATGCAACTATTATCGTTGCACAAATCCTTCTTACATCATGTATAATACCCTCGAAGTACCGAGCAAGCCCCACGTACACACCTACTAATAATACTGTGGATTCAGCCAAACGAACAAATTTAAAGGGCACAGTAATTGTTATATAACAATATGCATTTTTCACCTCCGTCAGCTCGTATTACTGAAAGAGCAGTCTTCGGTGGTTGAAGTAAGCTGGTGTGATTGTAAAAGACGACGCACAAGTTGTCAGTTATATGAATACCGAAATTACTTCTACGATGATAATCGAACTTCAGATTGGGGTTGCCTGGAGTGTTTCGCACGCAGAACGATTAGCCATGAATCAAGGGCTACACTTTGATCATTCCGTTTCACACTCTCTCTACCGACTCACGCTTGAACTTATTGCGTTTTCCAACAAAAGCCCAGGGCTCTGGGAATATAATACTTCGCTTCACTTTCGTGGCACCTTGTTATTCCGGTTTCTAACTATGCGCGCACTTGTACCTTAACCTTACAAAGAGGCATTTCGAAGGGCCGACGACTGAAGATCGAAGCTTACTGTACAGGCGAAATTATTTATTTGCAATCCATACCAATCTCTCCTACCTCGCTGCACTCATCTCTTACACGTACTTGGCGATTCTTTACCTATGATGTGGAATTTTCGCTCTGTTCACTCGTCAGTACAAATCGAATGATATGAGAAGTCCTCAAATCTTGCCAGAAGTTTCGTACAGACAAACGGGTAAAGGAAACAAAAGTTCCAAGTAACTCTAGCCACGGGTATATTGAACGTACTCTATGCCGTTTTAATCCTATCGTTCACGAGCAGTATTAAAATACAATTCGCTGCAATGATAAACTGCAGTTTATAATATGTACGTACACGTATGTATTCTTATTCACAGACATGTAGCAAAAATCGTGTTATATTCATGCCTAGAGCTTTGGTCGTTAGCTCACAGTTATGTTTGATGTACGAGGGTCCGGTGGTATACGGTTGCCATATTTCTGCCGACTTTGCGAACCGTTTTAGTTTTTCGTACCCAGTTGGAAGGCTTCCAGTAGTCCAGGCGTAGAGTCAGAGCCCAGCCAGCAAAAGCCGCGCCGTAAGGTTGGCCATATATCGGAGCTGGAACTGGCGAAAGCGAATGAACCTCTCCTCGTATATGTATATAACTCCCCCCGCGTATACGCTTGAAATATACTCGTAGGTACCTCAATACGTATGAAAGCGTACGAGCTACCGATCTATACTTTATCCACGCTGTATCTACATACTCGTAGCTCTCGAACTTACGTTGACTCTCCTACATAGGTAGTAGCCAGTACAGCGCTCACATATTATAATGCCTGCTAGAAAGTATACGTATAGCAATGCCATGTGCGGTATTACATATTAACGGGTCTGCAGAAGCTTGAAGCCCAAAAAAACAGGTTGATTATCAATATTTTCTTGTGATGAAAGTATCGAGATGACATCAGAGTTTTACACACAATTAATACATAGTCTTGTCAAGTTGAACGCCTTTTTATTGAAAAATATTCATAAATAATAAGGTTACCATTATAAGCGAACTTCCGCCGTCGCTGCATAGCCAATCGGTGTAGGTAGTTCTGGCAATTAGGGTGATCTGAAATAAAAAATATAAAAAATGTATTCTTAGTATAATAATAAAACTTTTGTATGATTGGATAATTTTTTGCAATTTTGAAAATTACGAAAGCGACAAGTTGTAGAAAAGAAGTTCGATTTTATGAAAAAAAAAACACTATTAATCATTTGTTGTTAACAAACAGACGAACGTATAAAAAAATGATCCGGTCGTACGATAGAAAATATTATAAACCATGCTCTATCCGAATGTCGAAGCGAAATGGACGAATAGATTTTCAGCTACGATTGACACCATTTCATAAAACATAGTTTCGAGAAAAATGCAAAAGAAAAAAGGGTACACCACAGCAGGGCGGTTCGTCATAGTGCAGTGGGTGATCTGACCCTCCAAAAAAATCAGCCAATCTTGTTGGACAAGATCTCGGCCAGTCTTCGGAAAAAAAATCTATGTTGCAAATTGAAAACAGAGATAGAGCCTATAGTCTTACCTTAGTAAATTACATTCTAAAAATCGTATTAAAAATGCCAAGCTTATGCAGAAGCGTCAAATTACTCGAGGTATGTAGTGGAACTGGGAGTGGTGAATATTGTCATTTTTTTATACTCATCACTATTCGTCACGATTGGGAGCACATTGGAACACAAATTACAGGTAAGAAAAATTCTTCATACTCATATGAAGAAAAATTCTACATACGCAAACAGAAATAGCTCTCTACGAGGCCCGGCGTTTTTGTCTCGTCCCGATTTTCGCACTACTCCCATAGGATGACCATCAAGTTGGCCCTACGTTGTACCCCTTGGGCATGCGAGAGACAAGACCAGCCTGCTGAATGTGCTCACACTAGGCAAATCCGAGATTGATGCAGGCGATTCGGAAGCAACCCTACGATGAACGAAAGTACAATACTCAACTTCTCAACGTAATGGGTTGGCAGTCAACCCGGCAAGCACACACCGCGTAACTCCCATTGCTCGCGTACAGCAATTGTGCAGTTGTTGACTGATTGGAGCACCGAATCGTTGCGCCCGGTAATTGCCTTTGATTTCACTCGCATCGGCCCTACGCAAATTCAGGAAGATCCAACTATGCTGGCACAGCTTTACCACAGCTCCCTTTGCCCGTGCCTTTGCCCGTTACGATACAATGAGAAGAAACTTGACGTAACGCGAGGGATAAGAGGCCGTTGGATTCTCCTCGAGCCGTCTGAAAAGTTGGATCATCATGCACCCCCCGTGCCCGCGGCACTATCGATCAATCCTAGTATTCAAAATTGATGGAAAATTGCTCATTGCTTTTGAAAACTAATATTCAAGTTTCGGAGAATTTAGAATATTTATCGAAAAGCACTTGATAGATCGGTAGGGGTTTGTAATCATTTGGAAGTAAATATCAATAGTTTTCCGAAATTTCTAATGGACCACATTTCTTGACGGTTTACCAGTAATTGAATTGCGCGGCTGATCCGGTGGAGATTCAATTATCGACTGCATTCCCATTTTGGAACATCGCGGAAGTGAAATCCGTACAGATCGATTATGTTGGCAACTCGTTAGAATCTTCCGAAGGCTGACGAAAATGGAATGAAGTGATGAGAATTCAGAATGGGCCCGAAGCTGCAACAGAAATATAAATTAATCGACTTTCATCGGTCAGACACGGAGCTGGATGAAAGGTTGTGGAGGATGTACGACGATACATCATCTATAAATATAAAACGGTTCTGTGGCTGACTGATTGGCAGACTGGCATATAGACAACGCACAGCCTAAACCGCTAACGATAGAAACATGCAATTTGGAACATATGTTCCTTAGATGGTGCAGAGATGCACTAAAAAAACATTTTTCGAAAATGAACTCTTAAGGGGGTGAAATGGGTAGTAGAAGTTTCTATGGAAAATTGTATTCCTTGCGTGTATCAAATTGGAACTTGGTATAAATATTCTTTAAAACAAATAATCAAATGCATATTTTATAATGTTTTCAAACAACCCCTAATTAGGGGTGCAACGGGGTGTTAAATTTTGTATTGAAAAATTGAATTCCCTGCTTTTATCTCAATGAAATTGGTGCACTAAAAAAGGATTAGCTTCTCACATGGTCAACTATATGTGAGCTGTTCGAGAATATCGAGTGCCTAAAACTTGAATGTGCTTGCAGAAGACTATCAATCATATAATGTTGTCTACAGACCTATATTGTCAAGCCATATACAAGGTGTGTTCATAAATTAATGCAAGTGATTTTATTGTGAAGCGACTGTACATTGCAGCGCGTTCGGACCGCTTGGCTTAGATGGATTGGGGCGGGGGGTTTGACTTCACAACGTCCCCAAGGTCAGTGTGTCCCGAGCAGTAGTTGCGTCGGTATCGTTGATTTTGTGAAACTCGTCTCAAAGACCGTGTCACAATGCGCGATGGGGCAAACGATCGAACAACGGTACGCCGTCAAGTTCTGCGTCGTGAGTTCCTGGCGAAACACAACTTGGCAACGCTGCCCCAGCCCTCTTACCACAGTCCCGACTTGACTCCAGCAGACTTCTTTTTGTTTTCGAGGATTAAGACGGCCTTCAACGGATACCGTTTTTGCTGCATTCAGGCGATCCAAGCCGCCGTAACGACTGCCTTGAACGAGGTTTCCGTCGAAGCCTACCAGGGCGCGTACCATGCTTGGGAAAATCGCCGAAAAAAATGGGTAGATGCACGAAGGGAGTATTCCGAAGATTTCTAAACATTTGTAACTATATATTGAATACATTTTGTTTACGACAACACTTGCATTACTTTATGAACGCACCCTGTAGATCTGTACACAACAATGACATTGTATGATACTGGAGTTGAAGGTTGGCGCTCTACCTTCTTTCTTTATTCCTTACTTTTTTCTCCCTTTGTTTATCTTCTCTCTCGATCAGATCCTAAAGTACACGCTGACGAATTTGCGGGCAAAGGCTAGTACATACTAAAGTACACTGTACAAAGCTCGTGCCAAAATTCCTTTCTCGCCTTCTGTTCCGAAATCTCATTACCAGGCTTCGGGCTAAAGAGTCTTTCCCGCAGCTTTGTCCGAAGTAAAGCGCGAAAGAAGGGACTTATCGCTGTTGTACCGTGGCTGGATGTACCTAAGTTTGAATTTTTGGACATCACACACCGAAGCGTGTCAACCAGTGTGAGATAATTCTTTACACTGCGGAAGGCTGTGAAGACTTTAATGAAAATGCGAGCGTGAAAGGCACACGGCGGAGGAAAATCATTTTAGCCGAGCACATTCGAAAATTTAACTAGGTTATACGACGCGAGAGTACACTCGGTGTCGTTCTATTTTAAAAAGGAAGCGGCAGCACGGTTCCTGTTCATGCGGCGAATAATTATCGAGACGGTCGCGAGAGTTTTCTTGTGGGCTACTTCGCTGCCTGCAACTGAGTTTCCTGTGGTTTTCACGTGTTACGAGGTAGTTAAATAGTGCTCTCTTTGCGCCAACCCCTTACCCAGACTTCCGCCAGCTAGGATCGTTCGCGCGGCCAACTATCGTATTTCCTTGCCTGTACTCCCTCGTTACCGCGGTCGTCCTTACCTCCTTTGGCCAACTGCGGTCACTGCCATACACTTCCTCGAGGACTCCTGAGATCCAAGTGTACACGGAGAATTCTTGACGAGATAATTCAACGCGAATGTGTGCTAGTCAACGAGAGCATGACAGGTGTGTACTTGCATGAGAGTTACGTGTAGTACAAAGCCCATTTATCCTGATACGGATTCTCGAAGGACCTTCGTTTGCACGGTCCATTCCTCGGCTGAATTTACATTGCCGTTTCGTAAATTGGCCAAACCTTGGAATAGTAGATGAGATCGGTAAAAAAAATTCTATCCGAAGTATTAAGTAATCTGTGATAATTCCAAACTCAACCATTTATATCGCTTTCTCTAATTTCAAGATTTATTTGGATAAAAGATATTGACTATTTTGCAGCTCTATCGTATCCATAGTGAATCAACGTATGATGCGATTCAGTTAGTATTCGAGACTAGTCAACAACTTCTCGAACTAAATCGCCTTTTCCTACCTAAACAAAAAATACCAAAGCCGTGCTGTCTTTATAATTCAATATACACAAACTCGAACGGTTGCACCGTGCTCCTTTCTTACGGAAGATGCACGGCCGTGAAAGTACTGCACGCGACTGCAAAGCGATGCATTTACGACTTGCTTCTTTTGTCGGGGGTCCCTTGCCTTGATTGCATAAATCTCAACTTCAGGTGAATTTATGTACTTGGCCAATTTGCTTGGCGCTCTATTTTTTTTGTCTGATTCGAAGTTTTAAAGAAAAAAATTCGGTCACAGGTCTACCAGTGAAGCGATTTGCATCGCTACCTGCAATTGTCCCCAATTTATCCGCATGTTTAAGGCAGCTAAGATTTTTTAAATTCTCAATGTTCGTATGACGTAGTTTGCGTCATTAATTTTGTTTCATAGCTCAATTTTTTTCCGTCGATTTAGCCTACAAAAATAACCCAATGTTTTCTTTGTATACTTATCGTAGATATACGACTTCGATCTACCAAACAAGATTATGAATGATAAAAAAGAAGTTAGGAAATGAAAAAGAATTTTCAGCGCCATACATTCGTAATGAAAAAATTCTAAACATTCAATGAAAAAGTTCGCCATACACGGTTATGAAAAAATACATTAATATTTATCCTCTGAGCCGAATTCAGCACCGAATGTTTTCGGAGATCCTTACATTGCTATTCGATGAACGAAGACGGGTAACAGATTGTGGCCACTACAGCCAAGCTGAAAGAAGGGCTCTTCTTCGACCCACGAATACACGTAACACCGGAAAGGAAAAAAAAACTTCGATGGGTGACCGTTCGACATGAGAAAAACTTTTAATGTTCAAATGTTTCAGGCTACTCATGCTACAACATGTACTGCTTCAATCCATTTGTCACTGTGCTGCGGCATACTAGAATATAAACAAGGTATCCGAACGCAGATACCTTGAATGCCTATGGGACATCTACATCGGATCCACATGCCGTGCACGCTATATCGATTATCGAACTATGTATTCAGGACTGGTGATAAATGTAACCCCCTCGATATCTTGTTCATCCCAATTCTCTCCTCCTTCTCCTTCTTCCTATCGTCAACGTTCTCACTCGTTCCAGTGCACCTCGGGTCACGTGACGTCGACCCTTTTCGCGAAGAGCCGTTCTAGCCTTTCACATCTTACCCTTATCACGTCCTCCTCCGTTCCTGGTTACCGTAGTTCTTACACGTCGTCGCAACTTCCGTTTCGTCCAGGAATGCCCTTTTCCTGACTCATTGGCTATGGATGGCTTCGTATCGACGGATCATTGGTCATCCTCTGTTCCACGTGGAACGTTCCTGACCCTCAGCAAATCCTCTTTTGTATTCGCTGCCATTGCTCTGTCTGACGCAATAAGCTTGGCATAATTGTGAATGAAGATTTTGATACTAGTTTTGACAAGATGCAAATTGAATCGTATATGTTTCCCATGTGACTAAGTTTCTGGTTCACCTTGTAGCTTGTTGCTGCTGATGATCTCTTCT
The DNA here is from genome assembly GCA_963932345.1 of Ophion ventricosus. NCBI lineage: Eukaryota > Metazoa > Arthropoda > Insecta > Hymenoptera > Ichneumonidae > Ophion > Ophion ventricosus. The sequence goes on from OZ010713.1 coordinate 13,308,045, forward strand.
ACCGTCATTAATCGCAGAAGTAGAATAGGAATAGTCTATAATTCCTCGGTGTGGATTTTTACGACGATTAGGTCAGTGGACCTGCTCAGCTTTATGAGAAACAAATCCTTTGAGATTTAAGATCCATCGTTGATAAACTTACCCAGGCTGAGGAACGTACAAAAGAGTGCACCTTGATTTGAGATTCACCGATTGGCATCAGCGAATTCTCAAGACTTACGAGCTGGAATAAGAATGGGCCAAGTTTGTATAGGATCTATAGCTGGACAAAAGAATAAACAAAGATGAAACAAAGTGGAAGACAACGAAGTTGCTCGCCTGCTGGATTGCACACCCGCGGAGACTTCTGAAATTCTCACCCTATGCACCGTTCTGGGAATAGTAAAGAATACCAATGTGCAAAGTAGCAGCAAACAAACCGTAATGGGCATATATATAGATATTTGTCTGTGCGCGTATACATACATAGATACGTTCGAATGTGTGGAGAAACTCTAGGATACTCGGGTACAGGTCTAACTCTGGAAATGCCTGACCGGATGCTAGGGTGGCCGGAACGGCACGTTCGCGGGGTAGAAAGACCAAGCCCGATTTCTACTCTAAAAGGAATGTATTCGGGACACGTACTGCGAGAAGCAATACTTTCCTGTCGACGAAATGAGGAATTTGGCCAGTTTGCGTGGGTATGAGAGACGCCAGAAAGCACTTGGTCGAGATCTTTGATCGAATTGTAACGCTAGAACTGAGCCGGTGAGAACGGACGAACACCAGCAGTAGAGGTAAAAACGGGAGAGAGAGAGAGGGGGGGGGGGAGAGGAGAGAGAGAGAGAGAGAGAGAGAGAGAGAGAGAGAGAGAGAGAGAGAGAGAGAGAGAGAGAGAGAGAGAGAGTAAATGAAAGAGAGCCGGAGTCCAAGCATTTCGATTTTCGATCGAACTTGCGATTTTTAGCACTTCAGTAAAAACTTCCATCATAGATTTTCTCTCATTTATTCTGAGTTTGTGCGGAAGCCGACAAATGGATACCGAGGACCAGCGTGTAAATCGACGAACTGACAAATTTATTCCATTCATGAATTTGCGCATTATTCCTGGATATGCACAGACTTTTCAATGAACGCTTTCCCACTAATTCAAAGGTGTCTAAGGAATGACTAGAGAAAAGGAAGTTCCGCAAATGTCTAAGGCTCCAAATAAGATCCAAGAAGTTCTGGTCTTTCAACCGAACCCAATCAAGTTGCCTTTGGAGGTAGAACGAGGTAGAAGGCGCTAAGACCTCTTGCCTAAATTATGATTAAGCAGGTAATTAGCGATGTACTTATAATTTGTAAAGAGTTGAGCAAAACACTCGAGCAAAAGATTCGTTCCGTTCATCCTCGATACAAATTTATGCAGACGGCCTGGATGTTTTCTAAACGGTTTTTCTAAATATTAATTACTAAATATTAATTTGCTCTATACGTAGACCTTTTCTTATGCATCTCAAGCCCCTTGCTAACACTTTCTAGATTCTAGACACTTTCGTCGTATATTAACAGTCTGTCCTCGGCTTTGACGGTGCATCATGCAATAACGCAACCGCCCCAACAACCCTACGCTAACTCCGCACCGTGTATAGGCATGGTCACGTCGCCAGTTCGAGTTCTCCACTACTATTCTGGTGCTATTACACTGACAATAAAATACACAGATGCCGATGTCCTAGTAATACAATTATCGCTTCATAAAGGCTTCATAATCCTCGATATGTAGAGGAGGATGATACTTGATGCTATGAACACATCTATGCAGGTATCAACCTCCATATTCACTTTCTTGCGGTTTCCTATAGCTGTGGAAATCAATATTATTATCGAGACTGAGCTCTTGCACGTTGAGCTAACTCCTCAATTACACTCGAGGTGTGGATTATCGATCACTATTTACTTACGTCTGTTTCTTCTTTTCTGCCTGGCTCCCCCTCTCTTTTGTCAATCGCATCAGATGTTCCGAATGATATTGCCTGAAGTATTCTTCTAAAATCGAAAAATATTATTTATCCATTGATTAATTGATTGATTCCTTTGGTCTACCTACCATGTTTTGTCTCATATGTATCTGTCAGTACCTAGTTATTTTTAATATCTGCTCTATAATGCCAATTAACTTATCAAGGTATTTTATCTATATTTAATTGCTTAGTTCGAAAATATGGAAATGCCTAACGCAACGTCCCACTTATTATAAACAAATAATGTTTCGTCCCTTCACATACTTTCGGCGTCCGTATTTTTTACCCTCTTTTTCTGGGATATCATTCCGCTAGGATGCTGTCGTCTCCCCGTTATCCGTGAACGTAGAGGGCCACCCAGAGCCCCGTTGCATGTTACTACCGTCAAAGGGTGCTGCCACGTAATAGGAAGAAGACGGTGGCAGAGTTGGAGCAATCGTGGTTCTCAATCATTCCTGTATATACATGCGCAGTCTGGAAAAAAAGGAAGGACCGTATATTTATTATTTTCTTCCCTTGCCACGCCATGGGAAATATGAGAAAAAATGAAATCCCGAACGCAATTAATTTAATTGTAGAGCTCGAACTACGGCCATTCGCACGTATGCTACTTATATAATTATTGCACTCTAGGCAGAATTCTGAGAAATATATATATATAAAGAACTTTGCCGAAAGCTTTTAACAAGATGAAGAAATGCCAAATGCCACAAGATCATATCGGCCATCGTTAAAAGACCAGCAAGAATTATACATCTTAGGATAGGTACTTCGATGTGTACCTATAGTACACATCCAGTCGCGATCCGTAGCGGTGTGTCATCGTTGCGTAACGTTGCGATTTTCACTTGCATTCACTCTCCCCCGCTTTCTTACTCTTATACATATACATACCCTCAGCCTTGCTTTTGCCTTCTTAACCTTGTTTATCTCGATCGCTTTTTCTCCGCCACGGCGGAGTCGGCAAACCGTCTGTGTCCCGGGGAATCGTCTGCTCGCACGGGGGAATAGTTTCCCAACGGGCCACCTAGAAGTAGCTGCCGGTAGAGTCTCGATCGATCTTCGGCACCCTTTAACTCTTTTTATCTCTTTCATCCACCATCACTCTTTTTTCTAAAATGGCATTCGAGCCTCTCGCTCCTTCGAGACACAAAACATTATAGGGCTAAGTACCCATTTATGAATAGAGAAAGGGCAAGATCCTTCATTACGATTAGCTAATTGATGAGATCCAAGCCGACATTTCCGAGACCGAAGTAGGTTCACTTGATTCGTCGTATTGTATAATGAAGGCAAATTATACGTTTCCTAATCGTTTTATAGCGATGAAAAGTTCTTTCGAAATTCTGCGCGTGTTTTGGTCTATTTGTTGTAACTGTTGGCTATCAAGGCACTCAATTATTTTTGTTGAACATTGTGCGAATTGGTGGATGGCCTTGTCTTATTTAAAAATGAGTTTTACTTTCGGAAAACATGTTCGACCGAACTTCTCGTGAAACTTCCAAGCATAATTAACGAACATCATTCAAACTTGAGCACCACAATTCCACTTCAAATGAGCACCACAATTCCGGAGTTATTTTTCTTTTCTTCCGGAATTAACCTGACTACAGATGCAGCCCCAATGCCACTGTGTGCTTTCGTTGTTTCGTTTAATTATCTCCACATCCTACGAGGAACACGGCACTCGTATATAAAGAGCTCCATTAATCAGCGTCTCACTGCAAAAAGCAATTACACGCCTTGGACATTCTTGCACAGTGGTGAAGAGTCGCCATATAGTAGGATATTAGGTGAACTATTGGGTAACACAATTTTCCGACGTTACGATGATACCGTTTGGGTGCTCGACCGATTTACCACGTGGAATGGAAAAGCGAACCGAGGCAATCTCAAGTTGACGAAGCCGTATATGTCCGATAAAAATATCGCATAAGCTATATCTATAATGCACACAAACTCTCGAAGGGGAGTTACTAAAAATTAATGACTACCACCCAGTTGACTTTATCCACTTTCGCTCAGTCCACAAAACTGGTGTATCGCTTGGCGGACTGTTGAACGTATTAATATGATACTATACCCGGTGACATTTGTCATAGCATGTACCCCGAACCAAAATTGGAATAAAGAATTTCTCAAATGCTGATCATATGATGATCCAAGTACAGGGTGTCTCCAAATGACCTGACATTTTAAATTGCGCGCCAATTTTTTGTGGCGAACATAGAGCACTAATCTTTGACAACTGGCATCAGGAAGTATTGAGGTTTAGTCATGAAGAATTACACGATTGAGCAACGCATAGAAATTGTGAAAATTCACTGTAAAAATGGTGAAAATTTTGCAGAGACGGTTCGTAAAGCCCGCATCTCGCGCCGCGGCGATGTGAATTGCCCACCAAGATTTGACGCCATCGGACTTCTTTCTTTGGGGTTTTCTGAAAGGAAAAGTGTATGAGAATGATCTACAGACCATTCCGAAGCTCAAGGAAGCAATTGGCCGCATCATCAATGAAATTAGTCCGCAATTGTGCCAAAATGTTATTGAAAATTTCGTCAAAAGAGTGAACATTTGCAAACAGGGACGAGGCGACCATTTATCGGATATTGTGTTACACACATAACTTCAATGGTTGTACCTTATATTAAAATAAAAATATTCGTACTTTTCAAATAAATGATACGCTTTATTGAAAAACTAAAAAGGTACATCATTTTGAGACAACCTGTATAATAGAAAATAGCAAGCATTTGCTTCGCATTGAATGAATGTCGAGGCGATCCTGAACAGGGTCGTATATTTTTACCGATACTGCTGCTATTGTTACATTGCTTTTATATTGAAAAAATAATTGATGAGAAATCGATGAACAGATGCAATCCCTCCTGAATGCAACTAATCAGCATTAATAACTTCGATAATAATCCGCCCGTTCACAAGAGGTGCATTGATGGTTAGGAGGCTTCATTGAAAAGCTTCCAAAAGCTTGAGGAATGAAGAGAAACAGAAGGGGCCATACTCAGCACTACACACACACACACATACATACATATATATATATATATATATATATATATATATATATATATATATATATATATATATATATAATTCACAGCCAAATGAAGATCTACTGAAGATGGAGCCCTGCGCCATGACCTCAGTAGCAACGCGTAAATCAGATTTCCATAAAGTATCTGCGAAGCCGGAGTTTCGCATCGTTATCATACTCACGGCGCCGTACTTTCCTTATTGCCTCTGCATACAGAATTAAGCTGCGTTTAGGTTGAAAGAACATCCAACAAGGGCGAAAATACATGTAAACGACGACAAAAATAGCTAATTTTGATAATTTTTTTTTGGAAAGAAACAAAACGTTTTTTTATTTATGAAACTTCAGATACAATTTATTACATAATTAATTAATTAATTAATTGTGGAGTGGTCTTCTAGGAAGGCGGCAGTTTGGTGGCAGTTGCCCGTTTTTGGGAAATGCAACGACTTCTATGATGATCTAAAAAATATGAGCCAAGAATTTTTAGTATTTTAATATCCAAATGCTGAACTTATACCTAAGCAACATATAAAAAGATAGAAATTTAAAAAGGGGGACAGTTTAGAAAAAAAATAAAATTTTACACGAAATTTTCGTTCTTTTGTGCAATAAAAAAGTACTTTTTAAGAGGGATTTTCAAAAACAAGTAAGTATACGTTCAAGGTAATATTGTTATTGAGTTTTGTGACGGGAAAATACATTTAGACAGGAAAAAATTCAGCAATTTTGAGGGATTTTTTGGACTAAGAAATAATTATCCTACATTTAACAACCTGTAAGTATTCTTTAATAGAATAAGTATACAAAACAATTTTTTTTAAATTCATTCATCATCAAAATGACGGAGCTGTAACAGAGTGTTCTAGCAACGTTGCCGCGGGAGTTGCGAATCGGCGTGCAGTCTAGCTTTCGTAAACTTTGATCTGCAAAAAAATTCAAAAATTTCTTTAGTTAGAACATGTATAGTTTTTATTTGACAGTAATTAAAATGACGAAAATGCAACTTTGAGATTGGCACGCATTTGAAAAAAAAAACGAAATTTCACGCAAAATTTCTGTAAAATTTGGATTTAAAAAGTAGTTGTTTTTCTAATTTTTCCAAAACACTTATCGTCAATTACAAGATAATAGTATTATCAATACAGAACGTTTCAACTCAATCGACTTAATAGTTTTTCAGTAATCCTGCACGCCAATTTCAAAAACGCAGTTTTGAGAAAAACGCGTTCAAAGTTTTGACACGTGAAAAAGCAATGATTAAAATTACTTAGCGGTTAGTCAGAGATACCAGGCCCACATAATAAGCCTTCACCTTTCTCATAAAGTTGATTTTCTTCCATTAATTCATCTCTCCTGGCTTTTCGGGCCTATTTTGTCTCTAAAAGACACCATCGCATCTATCACTGCATTCGCCTCTGATTGCTGTTGTCGGCGAAATTTTTGACATATATTCTAATTTGTAATTCCAACGCATGCATGATTTTTAGAATAGCCTTTGTTAAATAAACCGAGTGCCAAATAAGCCGCAATTTCTACGACTTTTCGACCTGAATGCAGGTGCTGCGGCACAAGACCCCAAATGGTCGAATTAAAACTTTCATGCGCATTTTGCGTGTGGCCTCCCAAACGCCTCTTCAATAAATCATTTTTCGATAAGCCTTCGTAAATTGGCAGCATGTGCTTTTGCACATCGGGGTGCAGTGGTACAGGATGCTATAATAGCCCTGGATTGGCTCCTCTAGCTTCTGCCTTTGATGGGTTGTAACGTTTGAAGTTTTTCGAATTTCGCTTTGAAACTTTGGCAAAATATTCCACATATATAGGTCTATCATTTTAAAAAATCGATGTTTTGATCGTTGTAAATGTATATGCCTTAAAGCTATGTTTCCCAAAAACTTAAAAAATGGATTGCAGTTTTGAGGAAAACGCATTTATAGTTTCGAAGTACTAAAACTCATTGATTTCAGTGACTTAGCGAATAATTACTTACTTTATTACCGTATTCTTGATATGTTTAAGTAAAATTTTACGTCACAAAAATAATTCGATTTTTTAATGCACCTACATGTATTTTCCCCTCAAGTGAGTCGGATATACCAGCCCAAACTGGATTACTTCGTTCCGGCGATTAAAATCACTCGGACACTTGCAAATGATATTTGAGAACTGAATTTTTACAATACAATAAAATAGACTGCATTTTGCTTTAGCTGACGCACCAAAATATAGTAGAAATTTTAAAAAATTAATTGATCTCAAAGATATATTATTGCAGTTTCATAGTGGACTTATACTTAAGCTGTACCCATATGGAAACAAACGCGCAGCTACGCGCAAAGATATCATCCTGTATCCGTTGTAATCTTCTCTATCTATTTTGCGTCTTTTTTTCTTCTCTTTCCTCAACATCATGGGACATTTTTTTTCATTACGCCAGCTTAAAACTATGCTAGTGCTTTCTAGGGTGTTGAAGGATAAAAATTATGAGTCCAAGGGATGTCTTCATAAGCTGATAGCGACTTGTGGGGTGGGAATGGAAAATAGCGCTCACACTGACGAGGATGATCCGCTTTTGCTCTCGGGCACACTGTCCCGTTGTCGACACCAGTGAAAAACTTTTTCTGCCATGAGTATATGAATGGACATTTCGTCGGTGCGCGTGTACACACTTATATCCACTTACATACATATAAAGAATACCGCCAGACCCCAGAATGCATATACATTTCCAACAGCCAACATTCGAACGCGCTCGGTAGGAATCCAACTTTGAAAAACGTTCACTGCGCTCTTCACAGAGATGATACACAAAGTAGTAGGCTACGGGTAAAGCCTGGCGAAGCCTCATACAAGGGGTTTGGAGTTTCTACTTTTTCATCCTTCGATATACGCGCGTGTGTGTGGATGTGCGTATAAACGTTGGTGTGTATGCACCGGTATGTATGTATGCATTCATGTCTATGGGGCGTTCCACTATATCCAAGCGAGAAAAAAATCTGTGGCTTAAAAAATATCCCGTAACTTCAGAGCATGAAAATCCAGTTACGGAAAATGCCTCTAGGCTTATTAAAAAAATTCGCTGTTTTGTTGCCATCGAAATAGAGGCTTTCGGCCCATTTTGGTAGGTCTGGAGAATCGTAATATCGATCTAATATTGGGTCTATGCATAATTCCGTAGGAAATTCCGACAGATGTCGTTCACCGTTGTTTTTACGCTCGCACATGCGTCAGCCATATGAAGTGTCGTATATTAAATGAAAGCTGAAACTTTCGCCGATATTTAAAAAAAATATTCAACGAGATCCGTAACGTATAGAAAGTTCAATTATATTTTGAACTTGAAAGGGAAAAAACCGTGTATTTTTAATGCATTTCGCTCTCTTATTTCCGAAAAGACAAAAACTCACAAAAAGATATGCGCCGTATACGAAGAGAATGCCGTAAGGGAAAGTTTGTGTCGGAAGTGGTTTGCAAAATTTCGTTGCGGAGTTTTTGATCTCCAAGACGCTCCTCGCTCCGGTCGGCCAGACACTACTTATGTCGATAAAATCAAGACTTCAATCGACTCCGACCGGCATTTGACGACTGCAAAGACCGGACATAACCTCAACATTGACCAATTAACTGTTTCGAGGCAATTTACGGAAGCTTGGAATGGTAATCAAGTTTGATGTTGGGATGCCGTACGAACTAAGCCAAAAGAATTTAATAGACTGAATTTCAGCTTGCGTTTTGCTGCTCAAACGCCATTAAAACGAACCATTTTTAATGCGAATAATTACTGACGATGAAAAGTGAATTGTCTAAAACAATGTCAGTCGAAAAAGATCATGATCGAAGCTCGGAGAGGTTGCTCAGACGGTCGCAAAGGCTGGATTACACCCGAAGAACGTTAGGCTCTGTATCTGAAGGGATTGAAAAGGGATCAGCTATTATGAGCTGCTACCACCCAACAAAACAATTAATTTAATCAATTACTGCTCACAACTGGCCAAATTAAAGCGAACAGTCGATTAGAAGCGGCCTGAATTGGTGAACAGAAAGGGTGTATTGTTTCATCAGGACAACGCTAGACAGCACGTTTCTCTGATGACCCGGAAAAAGTTATTGGGCCTTGGGTGAGATGTTTTGGTGCACCCATCGTATAGTTCGGACCTTGCTTCATACTGTCTCAGGACTTCTATGAAAGAGGAATAATAGCGCTCGTGGAGAAATGGCAGAAAGTCATTGACGGAATTAAACTTATTTAGTTGATTAAAATCGCTTTATTTGTAAATATTTTGCGTTTGAAATTTACTCGATTTTCGCTACAGAATTATGCATAGACCCAATGATTGTTGATACCAAATGATAGTGTCATCATCTTTTCGAGATCTTAGACCATAATAGTTCTTACTATATCGTGGACTAACAAGCTCTCTATGAATGCTCGCGAACTAATATGCAAAACGGTTATATTTATATTGTATATTATTTAACTTTGTAAAGCTCTGATGCGATCGTTCATGTAGGTGTATACGCAGATGTCATGAGTAAATTGTCCTATATGCAGGTGTGTTTTCTTTTTGAAGTCCCTTTTCGGATAACTCCTGAGCACGGGGAGCGTGCGTGAACCAAAGTCATTTTTGTGCATTACTACCACTGATGTTTCCCAGTTTTCTTTTACTACTCTGCGTTTTTGAACGAGAGAAAACATGAATATAAGAAAGTCGTAATACCGATGTATTCAGAAACTATCCATAAAATTTAAGACAAGGTTATTGTCTACGCGCTTGTCGGGAAGAAATGTGGAAAAGTGTTTTTTCGCGGCAGATCTTCTACTCATTTAATCGAAATGAGTAATTTATGGTGGAGAAAGATCGCGCTTGTAACCGTATTTTTCTGCTTTTTCATGCAACGATTTATTTATTTTTTCTTTTTGGAACAGAAACACTCAGTCACCTTTTGCAAAAGTTGTTTAATAAAAACATTCTTTTAGTAAGACAATTAATGTGAATCTCACACTATAACCTGGGGGTATGTACAATTGTGGGGTATGTACAATTATAACGGGTAAGAGCATCGAATTTATGGTAGGAATAAAACTATTTTGCATACTATAACGTCCAAGTAGCTTCCTCCAGTGCTTTCCCATAAAGAGACTTCCATGAACACGCATTTTATGCAAACCAGTTGCTGACTCGAGTGTACATCCGTTTTAACGGTCAGGGATACTGGACATGAATTCAATTTATCATAATACTTGTGAAGTTCGAATAAATTATATGGCAAGTCCCAGAGTTAAAAGCATAACCAGTGGATGAGAGGATTTGCCGAAACGATGTATTTGAGTTTAAAAAAATTATCCTCGGATCATGAAGGCCAAGCTCCACGTATTATTCCGTTGCACGTTTCGATCCGAATTTATGTTTACGATAGGCTCTTCTCTCGTTATGCAAACATTCAAAGTTCTGTGTTTTTGATGCGTTAATCGAACAGCTTTTATCGTTGAAATAAATACTTTCAGTATCATACGACCCGCAACTAAAATTCCATCATATTGGCAAAAAAAGCAGACACGAATATCCAAGCACTAGCGTTCACTGACTGGAAAAAAGTGCAGTAAATAATTGTTGATGGGCCGGATATGAAAATACGTTAACTGTCGCAATTTAGCTGTATACCATGAGAGATGAATAGTACAAGTTGGAGAATGGTGAGTGGAGTGTGCTATTTGAATTGCAAAAATATTGGAAAATCTCGGCATTAGCAAACAGGATGGCACACCCGAACCCGACGGCTCCCGGAGCTTCCACAACCATTTGCGTATAACCTCGATATGCAAAATAATTCCCTTAAGTTGCTGTTCTCACGGGAGCAGAACCGCCCTGCACTGTAGCCCGTGCAGAATGCGAAGGAACAAATCGCGCCAGCCATTACATCATCACTTTTGTAAAAATATATTACGCGATATCCTTTCCGTCTCATCACAGGTACAATTTTAAAAGAATTGGCCTTACCGTAAATTGTAAAAATCTGAAAATATCCAAGTTATAAGAAAGTGGTGATATCTCGTAATTTATGTCTAAATGTAAAAAAACTAATAGATTTTTTTACCTTATCAGTATTATTATTTCGCAGTATTTGTTAAATTGAACTGGAAGATTCTTTCATTTTTTACATAAAATTACCAAGAATTTGTAGCCGTGCACTTACGATTCAATATCGATGAATCGCAGTGAAATTTCATCTCCATCGAAACAAGCTCGCAGATAGGAGGCTGTAACTTTCATCCCTACACACGACATCCAGTTTACGAGCTGTCTTTGAAGTATACGACCTTCGGATGTACCATAAATTCCATGATAATTTTCTTTTCTCAGCATAATTCCAATCTCCAGGAAGATTTTTGGTATAATGCTCATGTGCTTGCGGAAGGGATTAGATACTTGAGATTTATTTTGTCCAAGGTGAGCATACTGGAAGATTTCCTGAACACAGTGCATACTTTGTGCAAGGGAAAGACTTATTCGAGATTATTCGAGGTATATTGTGCGGCATGTTAGCGAAGTGAACAAGTTTTAAAACTGTTCGTTTCTCGGCGTTCTCGCACGGTTGAAATATAATGTACGCCTGGACGAATCTAATTTAGCATACAAAAGATTCGAGTAACGAGGCACCGTCGAATAAAACTAAATTAAATTGGAATTTCCATTAATGAACAAATGTAATGAAAAAGAGGGAATGAAGTTACGCACACCCTTTCCTCTCTTTCAAGAAATCCTTTGGTTTTCTCCGCGTCCATTCTACTGTCAGCTCGCGTCTTTTTTTTGCTCACTTCTCACACTGTTCCTCCACCCCCACTTCCTCTTCCCGTTTTAATAAGAGGTCTACCCATTTCCTGCAACTTCTCTATTTCTGTCGGCTTCCTTGCCGGCGTAATAGTTCGAAGACCCTCCCTCATCCATTCTTCATCAACCTGGATTTTGGGCGAATGTACGCAGCGAGAATGGGGCTGACTTTTGTCTCAAGGGTCCGTCGGCAATCTAAGTTGGCAGACTCGAGTTCCCGGCAACGGTGCAGCTACGACGTATAATCGAAAACACCGCGGTCCTTACCGTTGTACACGGTGAATTTGGTGCCCACATCCTTGTCAGGTTTCGACGAGTCCGCGCGGAAACCCCAGGGGAATAGCTGCGCTCGTGTGAGCTTTCGATTCAAAGCTAACCCACACACACACATAATGTTCCCACACGAGTATCATCTGGTTTTGGACGTTCGCCCAAACGATCGAATGCAGGCATAAATGTAATAATACACATATTTTTGGGACTCGTTATTGCACATCCTGACTTTGGGTCTACAAGGACCATCAATTTTAGTGTCCGCTTTCGATTTTGTTGAAACTCGTGCATATGGTAGAACATGAAAAACTATTAGATACGTATTTGTTTTTATCGGCAGTAAAACGGGTTTATGGGGTGAAACCCTCAGAGTGAAACATGTCAGGGGTTGATTTTGTAATTTCACGCGGAAGCAGTCTCTGGATTTCAGTGAAACATCATTGGAAATTCTTGCAATTACAAAACGGTCAGAAATACACTATGGGTACGTTGAAAAAAAATATCAATTGGAGGATGAACACCCCTTTTATTGTCCTTTCTCCCACTGTACATTTAAAAGAGGCGCATTAAATTGAATGTCATGGATAACGAAAGGGCTTTAAACAGGGATAAACGGGTAGCAGACTTAAGGGGATAAACCACATTCCATACATTTTCGACATTTTGTAATCGAAATTGAGGGCTTCGGGCGAAATGAATGGTGAATTTGTATTCAGCGGGCAGCACATACATCGTCATGGACTTCTGCAAACAAAAAATTGAATGTTCAATTTTTTATTGCATTTTCCCAAAAAAATAGTGGCTCACTAAATAGCCCTTAATTTTTTTCTGTTTCGATTTCAACCTTCAATCTGCGCTCATTCGTTTTGTAATCGTTTTCTTCTTCAAATCCCGTTTGATTTATCGAGGTCCGATTATTTTTCGATTTTTGGCAGAATTTCAAAGTCCGATTATCGATTTTCCCGAATATTCCCAGTTTACCAAAATCCTTTTTAAAACCCAACCAATAAATGTATGTTACTAAAAGGGGACCGACGCTGCGGCCATTTAAAAATTCGAGTAATGTTACAAACGTGGACAAATAAGAAATTTTGAAAAATTGTCCATCTCTACTATATTATGGAACCCTATCCGATGAAAAATTTTCCGCTGATTACGAATATCACGGCGTTTTTGTCCAACGCTCAAAATTACGTCGGGTAAATGCGGAAAACCCGTCTCTATATATTTCCAAACATTTTTATAGAAATCGAGGGTTTCGGAGTAAATTAATGGTAAAGTCGTATATCGATATGGACTTAACAAAAAAAATTAAAACTCCACATTTTTTCGAAATCGTTTGCCTAAAAACTGCCGCTCAATTCGTCGAGATACGATTGTTTTTCGATTTTCGGGATTCTTTTCATACTCTAAACATCGATTTGAAATGTGTAAAAGTATTCCGTATCAGCAGAGACATTATTAATGCAGAAAAAAAACTGCGGTAAGGAACTTCAAAGAAGTTCCTTAGCGACGCTTCCCTTATTTTTCCCATAATTTCTGTTTTTTTTTTCAATGTACATATAGTGGATTTCTGATCGATTTGCATCAGAAGAATTTTTGTTTATGTTTCACTGAAATCGGTGGACTACTTGCGGGTGAAACTGCAAGATCAGCCCTTGACATGTTGCACTGTAAGGGGTAGTTTCATCCCGTTCAAACTTTTTTCCGCCGATAAAAAATAATATATATAGTAAAGGATTCAGATTAGGAAATTCATTAAATAACTTGCAAGATCCTTATTGGGGAGCTACAACCTAAAGGTGTAAAAAAGACTTTGCTTAATAATAACAATAAAAAAAGCATCAAAAAGTTTTGTTTTTTTATTACGTTCCAACAAAGTAACCAATCCTAATTTTCACCACTTTTCGTAAGATTTTGAAGCTACAGCGATGTACGGAATAGAATGTGGATACGATAAATCTCTTTTGTATGCTGTAGTTATTTTTAGCAGCGGGGCGGCTGTTTTACGAAAGCATAGTGTCGTCCTCTATATTCTCACCGGTGCCAACTACGATAAATCTCTTTTACACGAGGATGTGGTACATGAAGAACGTGCAGCGGCGGCTTTATAACGTCGCAAAAATTCGCGGAATCTCTCACTGCTAACTTTTCATGTGCATTATATCCACGTTATAGCCTGTCGAGCTATACGAATGAGAAAAGACAAGAAAAAAAAAATTAAAAGAGAAATGCCTTGAAACATCCTTCTTCCCGTGATTTTAGTCTGTGCTCGAGGATCCGGAAGAGATTTTCTTCGAAGATCACACATTTGCAACGAGCAACATTTACAATCACCATTGAAGGTCTTGCTCGATCTTCAGCCGGATGCCCTTCGATATCGTTGAATTTCTCGAGAATGACTCTGTGCTGAACAGACTTGTAATGTAGATCTAATGTGTTGGGGAAAAATCCGCCTGAACCTGCAAAGATTAAACGTCGTTTTCAAGGTAATCCGTGCGTTCGGTTCGGGGGCTGAAAACGAATGCAGTCGTAACTGGCTCAGCTTTCCACTCTCGTGGAAATTTCATTGGTTCGAGCGTATTCACCAGACCATGAATTTACGAGGGTGAGATGTTAAAGGGAAATGCCGTACGGAAAGCGCTTTTTTCACGAAGATATTCATGCTATAGTATGTGATATACAGACGCAAATGTACGAGGGTAAGAATGCTCTTAGAGCAGAAATAGGCTAACTTGCGTACGAGGAACGAGATCTGTCAACCACTCAGCAATTTTCGCGATTGTGCTGTACACAGGCGCAATCGGATTCAAGTTCAAACGACAACGGAATAGGGTACGAAATGTTTGCTTTCAACCGCGAATAGAAGGCTTCCGTAAGTGCCTCTTCAGAGGTAACTTCCTAAAGATTATTTGCGATACGAAAGAATTGATGGCGTTAAAATAAAATGGATTTTTCAAAGAATTCTTTTGGCACGTTATTTTTATTATTATACAAAATCGTTTTCCGTTCTCGGCCTTGATTCTCGATCTCGAATCTCGATTCTAAAAAACAATTCGGGTAATGTAAATGAAATATTTTCATAGCATTTCAGCGATGCAAACTTCAACATCATAAGAACTATCGCTGGTTTTTTTTTCATAGGATTTGTGAATGAATTTCTGCCATCGCGTTATAAACAAATGAAAATTGCTAATCAACAGCGCAAAACTTCGTTTTTGCAGATAGAAAAACAAACGCGGTTATAGCTTCGTCGTAGATGGGAAATTTTGCACTAAATTATTCGTGCCTCGATACTCCGTTATTACGATTACGATGTTTCGGACCATATTTTTGCAACACTTGTACACCGATCAATCATTTTATATGGAAAAAGGGTACTTCGAACTTAGGGAAAATAAATATAGAAAATTCTAGGTTCCATAAACGATGATCGCACAAGTTACGGTCCACAGGTACTTATATCGTTGCGGCGTTTATCCATCGAAATTCGTGCCTATTTCAACGCTGGGATATAACCTCAAAACCAAGTGACGTGTTCCAAGCCAGCATGACGGAGGACACTTTATCCTTTAGGATTGATCGTGAAGCAAAAGATCCGAATCTTCGATGCTCCTGCGGAATTGCATTCCACGGCATGTTTCGATGAAATGATCGACGAGCCGAATCTCTGTGCCCATTCGATAACTTCTCGAAATTCCAGTGTCACGCGGTCTCTCGCGTTTAATGCCAACTTGCCATACAATCGTTCCATGCCTTTCGACGAATATATCGGTTTTCGTCGATCCCGAGAATAATACCACAATACTATTACGAAACCGCGATGCACCTCCAATGACGAATTGCTCCTGCGTTCGTTTCGTGTTTCACCTCGATATAAATTGTATTTATGGGCGGGAGAGACACGGAGAGGACGAGATGAGCGATCACTGCAGACTATAGAGCAACAATAACGCGAAAAGTCCTCGGTTATACTGAATTTTGAGATCACGGTTGTCCGTTCCAGTGTCATATCGTTTATCATCCTCGAATATTGTCCGTATTCAATTTTCCCTTAACTTCCGCTGGCGGATGTCCTTTGCCAATAAACAAAACGAGACATCCGCAGTTTCATTGAGGCCAACATTTTTTTTTACCCAGTTTGAACGTTCCTGTTGAGAGGACTTTCTCTCGGTGGAAAACTGAGAGACGATTTTCCCGGTGGCGGAAGACTTTGGAAACCGCAATAAAGTTGACAATGCAAAGGATCGAAACTCAATCCGAACAGGACTTTGATACTTCTTTCACAATGGTAGAAACGATGCTTCTCGTCCGTGAGGCTTTTTTCCCCTTCACAGTGACAAATATATACGTTGATTATATTTGTACCGAGTTTACGCGCTCCAATTATTACGAATTTGTTTTTTTTTCACAGTTGCCATGACCAATCGGCTCGTTTTGATGTCCATTTCGAGTATACGTTATTTTGACATACGTCATTCGGACACTGCGTGATTTGCAAATAGAACTGGAACACAGTGGAGCGTGGTATAACCAAAAAATATTCTACGGATGATCGAACTCTGTACGTGCATCCCTATCGCGTTGTCAAAGATCATTCCTGGATCAGTCATTCCGGAAATAGTGAGGTAGGGGTCGAATGCACGCATGAACGGTGGTTCAACGAGACAGAATGAAATTTGACGTGTTGAACCCGCCAGCCGAAAACGCAAAACGAGAGCCAGCAGAGAGAGAGAGAGAGAGAGAGAGAGAGAGAGAGAGAGAGAGAGAGAGAGAGAGAGAGAAATAGGTATTACGACTGAGCTGACTAAACGCTGAGAATTACGGACGAATGAATTCAATATCACATATAATAAGTAACGCTAACGCCAGGAAGCACTTCGCTGACGTGTCCGATTATGGCAGAACACTGTTGAATCACTATTAGATGGATGAGCTGTGAACGCAGGTTTCGTAAAATTTTCGCAATTTTGCAGTACGCTAGTTTGATAATGTATAAGTATCGTTGTACGATAACGATGGTAACCGATATTCCCGTCTTGTTACCAAAGAAAAAATTCGTCAAATTATCCGATAATATATAGGTCTAATGATGAAATATTTAAATCCCTCTAAAGAGCTGTACGAAACGACTTTTTAAAGAAATATTCTCCTCGCGGATTAGCTTAATTCATATGCGGCTTTGAGCTTAAATTATCAAGGTCCTTAATGCTTAATTGCGGCAATTTATAGTTTTGCTACTAAATTGGTTTTTTTAAATCTCGCGACGCACCACTTGAAAATATGAGGAAAACACAATTGTAAAGTACCTTCCGGTATTTAATGACTGTTGCCCTGAACAGTAAGCAGAACTTCCCGTTTATAATGTCTTTTCAACTGATCGTATGACGACGCTGGAGAATTTTATGCGCTTGAGAAATTTATCGTTGCCAACGATGCAGTATATTCCTGTTCGTCGACTGTTAGTAACAAACAGAAGAGTTAAGGAACGTAATCGTGATACTTTAAGGGGTCTGCATGAGCTTGAAATCTTAAAAAAAACAGGGGTTTTTATCGCATAATTTTACAGCCTAGGGTCGTAACTATAATTTGCAACAGAGGTTTGATGAAAATTCTGAAAAGTGACCGAGTTATGAAGATTTTGGTGAAAAGTCAGGCCCACTACGCTACGGCGAACCGCCCGTTGCCCTCAGTACTTTTTTTCTTTTGCGTTTTTCTCGAGACTATTCATGAAACGGTATAAGTCGTATCTCAAAATATATTCGTACCATTCACTTCAAATTCGGACAGAAAAAGGTTCATAACATTTTCTCTCGTTTGACCGGATGATTTTTTTTATATATGTTCATTCATCTGTTAATAACAAACGATTACAGTTGTTTTTATAGGTAGAAAGACGAACTATTTTGTTCTACAACTTGCCATTTGCGCAATTTTCAAAATTTCGAGAAACTTTCCGATCATACTAAAGTTTCATTATTATACTAAAAGTACTTTTTTATTTTCCATTTAAGGTCATCTTCCTTTCCAGAACCACCTACACCGATTCATCGTGCATAAACGGCGGCACTTTGTTTAAATAATACTACCTTTATTTTTTATCAATATTCTTAAATGAAAAAATCCAAACTTGGCCGCACTATATATTATTTGTCTGTAAAATCCTAACTTCGTTATCCATATACGCTCATCAGAAAAAATACTGTTTAATAAGTTTTTTGTATTGGTGGATAGGAGTTCGATGTTGGCACGGTACTAAAAGAAAAAAAAATTCTCGAGGCAAATACGTGTTTGCGAATGGCACAACGCGAAATGAAAGCTTCTGCTAAAAATTACAGATCCAACGTCTTTTTTGTATACTACCAGAACATACGTAATTTATAATCCCCTCGCTGCCGTTTCTTCTAGCCCGTTTCACCACGCTGTTATAGCGTTATTCGTCACCGGTAATAATAATCGTTTGAATTATCGATGCGGAAGCAAGCGGCACCAGCCGAATTTAATAGTACACGGATTCCAATTCGTTGTGCTAACCAACCAAGCCATGAAAGGGGAGGTCGGTCTCGGTTCGGATACGGCATGTATGGATATGTAGTATGGAGAAGAGATATAATGAAATAATGTAACGGGAGACGAGCTCTTCATGGAACGACACCGTGTCGTACTGCTGTTATAAAGGGTTACAGATATGTATACCCATCACTGGGTAACTATATATACCGATCATAAAAACCGAGCAACCGTTCTCCGACATACGACAGGCATACGAATTTATGTACGTCGGCATCGTATATTTTATGTATTAGGACCTATCATAATTCGGTGGACACTTTTATTTTTCAAAAAATCTTTTATTTTGTATTCAATAATAAATAATATTCTTGTGTAATAATTAGTAGTCCCCTCCGATATCAATGACACGCTGCCAGGCTGATGGGAGGTCATTGACCCCAAAAAATTTTCCATTTTCATTAAGGCTAGTAATTGCGGTGTTAATGGCGGAATCCAATTCTTGTTTGTTGTTATATCGATGGCCAGACAACTGACGCTTCAGATGGCCAAAGCAGTTGAAATCGCACGGGTTCATATCAGGTGAATATGGTGGAAGAGGCAACTCATTCCAACTCCTGTCTTCGATTAACTTCTGAACTGCGTAGGCTTTGTGGGGTCTAGCGTTGTCATAAAGTAGCACTGGTGTTCTAATGTTGCGATCTACCGCCCATCTTGGGATATATTCCTCCAAAAACGATTTATAGCGCTCGGCCGTCATTGTGATATTTTCCTCATAAGTCTTCCAAAACGCCACGCCGTGAACATCCATGCCCACTATCAGCAAGACCCTCCTCTCGTGCAACTCTGCGCGTGGTATGGGCTCGGCTGATGTGCCTGGTCTGACCCAGGAGCGCGCTTGATGTCTTTGCAGGGGGGTGAAAAATTCGACCCAACTTTCGTCCAGGCAAATGAATCTTCTTAGGTCATCGTTGCGATGACTAAGCCACAACAAGTTCACACGTGGGATATCAACTCGCTTCTCCTTCTGGGAAGGCGACAACGAATGAGGAACGTATTCGCCGAGCTTGGACACCAGACATAAGTTGTCTCTTAATATTCTTTCTACCGATGCGAAAGGTACGTTCAGTTGTGCGGAGATGGCATTAATGCTCACTCTACTAGAGCATCGCGACAATTCCTGAATTCGTTCTTTCCTTTCTTGTCTGGAAGGCGATCTTGGTCGACCCGACTTCGGTGCATCTCCAGTATTTGTCCGTCCCTCCTTGAACGATTTCATCCAATTCGTCACTGCACTTTTCTTGAGCGCGTTCTTGCCTACTGCTTTGTGCAGAAGATTTCCCGATAGTCCAGCTGAATAATTCAGCAGAGCACAAATTTTCAAAAATGCGAGTTGTTCTTGCACAGTTACAGACTTTTTCAATACTTCCATTGTCGAAACGACAGGCAAAAACAAATTGCGGATGTTTTCTGAAATGTAAACGTCAACACCACATAACAGTAACATAACCTCAAACTTATCACAAACAGAATGGCAACTGTGAAAAAATAAAAGTGTCTACCGCATTATGATAGGACCTAATATGTCTATAATTGCCATTTACGATACAATTTTCACATTGCGTACTGTGTAACGAGTAGTCACGCAATTTCAAAATACACGCGTACAGTATATTTTCGATACACCTTCGACTCTTTGAAAAATCGTGCTGATGAGACAAGCGCATTCATCTGATATTGAAATATAAAATGTTGGGGCGCACATCAATGCGCTGAACATGCATGTACAATTTTACTTTTTTTTAAACCGTCAAATCTTCCATCGTCATGGTGTGAAGCAGTCAGCCGGGAAAGAAAGAAGGATTTTTGCAATAGCTCATTCATCAGATGAAGAAGCAAACATACGGAGCGCGTTGCGCCATGTGAGAAATTGGCTTTGCACCAACATATACTGAATGGATATACACAAGCTGGGACTTTGGTCTGACAACCCTAGCGAAATTGCCCGAGCAAACATTGAAATTGTTTTCAATTCAACATGGCTAAAACATTAGAGCTGAATATCCGTTGTCCAGCCCCCCTGCCGAATTTCGGATAGGTGACAACCTTCCAAATACTGCAATCGCATCACCTTAGGGAATATCCGATGAACACGATTTTTATTTTTCATTTCCTGACCGTAACTTTGTTTTGCAATAAATATTACACTGACACCACGATATAAAAATTGTTGCATTTATCAGTTGGGTGAGCAGTTATTCGATAGGTGTGACTAGATATTGGTGCAAGGAAAGCATCATTGATCCCCTTGCAGGAACGGTCGAAACTCCATTCGCCTATTGTTTATCCAATCCGGGAATCTCATCAGCAAATTCTTATGAAAGTATGTACTGTGTATTGAACAATTACGTATAAAAAAGGAAAATTACATGCTCGGGGCTATATCGGTCAGGATTGACCGGTCAATCGATTTCTTTGCGACAGGCAAACTCCTCTATATTTGTGGGGCTGCAGGTTCACCCCCTACTGGCGAATATTCTATATCCCGGCGAAAGTTGGCGAACTGCGAGGGATGCAGGGGGAGGCCCTCCAACGATAATCGCATACGTGGTAAGTAGGCACGAGAGGGCGCCGAGACAGGAAAGTACGAGACTAGGGGTAGGCTGAAAAATTCATTAGTCACACCAGCGCGCCGAGCCCCGTGGTTAAGAATTCATTAGACAGAAGAGCGAGTGTGGTGGGCTCTGATGGCATGGTTTGTCAGACTCCTGCCCAATGGCAAGTGCGAGCGTGTTATATCGCTTGGTAGCAGCAAACTCTAGGATCCAACTCCAATATCCCGAGGTGGGTGATCCTACAAGCCAGATAGGTAACGAGCACATGTGCATTTCTCCCCCGGGGTCCCTCAAATATTTATATATCCTTAAGAACGTTGAAACTCCATTTGCTAGCCGCTATATAACCTTCTCCCGTAAGGACGCACAGTTCGGCTCCACCTATATTCAATGTACATGCCCAATAGACCGATACAAAAAGTTACTTGTTTCTTCCGAGATAGGCTTCTCACGCTGACTCTTGAGTCGTTCGAGATCCCCAGAACTTGATTCTTCCTCGGACAATCCGGAAAGTGTGTTCCCGTCTTCAATTCGAAAAGGTGGGAAGTTCAGATCGCCTGGTAGCCAAATAGACGAAGTTTGACTGTAGTCTAGCACCTACGACGCTGGATATACATGCGGGGAGCAACTTGACGTAGTAATTTAACCGGTAGTATCAGCGAAGTAGGGTAATCGAGGGAGAAATTCAAATTGGAGAATGATAGCTATTGTGATATTAATAACCGCATTGTTTCATTGAACAAGCGCGATAGTCAGCAACGACATAGGCAAAGGCAGATCCAAATCGAATAATAGACGTGCACTCCGTGAACTGATACAGCTAATCCCATGCCTTTCCCACGATCATCACGTCGGGAGTATATGATACGAACACGTCAGCTGTGCCACTTAAGAAACGGACTTATTGATTGGTTGCACACAAAGCACATGACTTTGCAGCAGACTCTATTGGGAAATTATAAAGGAATCCGATAACCAGACAATGTATATTTAGCAAACTCGCAGTACGACGGCGTGCAAATTATCACTGCTGATTATTATCCTGGTATATTCTTACACCGCAATGTGTACGAGGGTCATTTGAAAAGTTTCCGGCCTTATCAACAAAAAGTGATAGTAAAAAGATTTTTTTTTTCGCCGCCCGATAGATGACTTGATATATGTAAACCGTAAAAATTTCCAGTCATTCTGATCACTACTTCATCTATGGCCCTCTTCTAAAGTTGCCAACTGACGTTGTTTATTAACAATGGAGAAAACCGAGTATCGCGCAGTGGTAAAGCTCATTCATTTAAAAGGAAAAAGACTCAGGGAATAAAAGATGAATTAGACTCTGTATACGGTGAAGCCTCCCCATTATTCACAGCGGTCAGATATTGGGTGGCCGAGTACAAACATGGTCGTACAACACTTTAGACGAGGAACGTTCCGGGCGCCCGAAAACCGCTGCAACTGACGAAATGGTCGATTTAGTGCATGCAACTGTGATGGAAGATCGTCGATTGACTGTTAAGGATATTTGCTGAGGCTTGTGGGATATCATCTGAACGGGGCTCAAGATTTTACATCAAGATTTGGATATGAGAAACGCGCTTGGTGCCATGCTTGCTAACGATCGACCAAAAGCATATATGGGCGGACATGTCGCGCGGGTGTCTTAGCATGTCTAAAAAAAATCCGGTAGAATTTTTGCCGCGAACGATAACCGTCGATGAAACTAGGATACACCACCATACGACTGAGACTAAACAACAGTCAATGCAGTGGATTGCCTTGAGGGAACCAGCTCCGAATGAGGCAAAGGGCGTTCTCTCTGCAGGCAAAGTGATGGCGACAGTTTTTTGGGATAGCCATAGAACAATTCTTATCGATTACCTTCTGAAGGGTGAAACAATCAACAGACAGTACTACGCTGCATTGCTAGATGAATTGAAGGCCATAATTAAGGAAAAAAAACGTCCGCATTTGGCTAAGAAAACAGTCTTGTTTCACTAAGATAACACTCGGGTTCATGCGTGCATGGTCGCGATGTGAAAATTGAATGAATTGATGTTTGTATTGCTTTCGCACCCACCCTATTCGCCAGATCTAGCTCCCGGCGACTTTTTTCTGTTTCCCAATTTGAAAAACAACATTTTGGGAGGAAAAATGCATCAAATGACGAGGTGGAAGACGCTGTAAACCAGTATTTTTCGGGTTTAGATAATCATTTTTTTCTGACGGTTTAAAAAGTTGGGAGAAGCATTGAACAATTGTATCATGTTGAAGGGAGACGACGTCGAGAAATAAATTTTGTTTTACTTCGGAATATGCGTTTTTTTTCAAAAGGCCGAAAACTTTTTAAGTGTCCCTCGTACTATCTCTCAATTTCTTTCTCAGCAGCTCCTATCGAAATAAAATAGGGTAATTCTGGGGGAGTTGGCCATAAGGGAAAGATGGCCAATACAAATATTTCATAGAACCATTCGCTAGGTGTCGCCTGTTACTGCGTAATTCGCTTCACGTTGTGCACAGGTGTAAGTGTACGAGCAAAAGTATGACGAAAAAAAATTAAAAAGTAAGTAAAATCCTTCTTAATTATTTCATCTACTACTAATTTTGTTTAAAGGTTTCATGATTTACATTTTGTTAGTTTGTGAAAATAATGGTTATTTTTGTATCTCTTGAATATTTCACGAGCAGTGCTTTATTATAAACTCAAGATTTAGCATGTATTGTTTCTAGTTGTTTATATTTTAGATGTAGCCATCTCTCACGGTAAATTAGAAGAAATTACCACGTACAGTCGGTATATGACGGCCATACTATTACTTATGATGTATTCGAATAATTAATTGTGCCTACATTTTTTTTAGTTGCCTAATAAGTACAAGAGACAAGCAATTGATCGAGAGAGCTGGACTGAAGGATCATTAAAAGCAGCTATTAGTGCTGTAAGTAATTATGAATTGTGAATTCGTCTGGCCGTTAAAAGTTATAAGCGGGCTAAGTAAGTTGGCACACTGTTATCATCTGACGGACATCTTGAGTTCAGAGAATGTAAATGTAATACCAACAAATAATTTCCAGTAATATAAAAAGAGAAAATACCACAATGAAACGTACTGCAAGAAAAAGAAAAGCAATTAGAAGGATATCTGAAAGTAGTGATAATGACGAAGAACCAGTGTTATGCGATTTATCAGATGAAGATTGAAGTACAGAAGAGGATAACTGTGTTGGTTAAGGAGAAAATTATTATAAAACCCATCTCATCGAAGACTGACTTCAGTGCATAGGGTGTCAACTTTGGGTATACGAAAATTGTACCGAATTCGATGATTTGTGTTCTGGATGTGGCCAAAAGGAAAAAAAAATGACAATTAAAACATAAAACCAAAGAGAAAACAAAGAGTAGAATTAAATACTGGCAATCTCTTCTCTACTCCTACTCCAATCGTGATGTAAAAAACATGTTGGTCGCATAAGAATCTGTTTTATTTTTGTATATTATCTTAAAGTAAAATGTTTAAAGTTTAACTACACATAGAAATATGTAAAGAAACGTCCGTACTTTTATTTTGACGGATCCTTCAACAAACTGTGGCCAACTATCCCGAACTTACCCGATCTATGGATCGCATCAACCAATTTCCAAACGCAATCGAGACGGACACAATGATAAACGGTGGCAATATGGCTGTTTTTCGTGATCTATACATATAGGCAATTCTCGTATCTAGTTTTTTGGACTGGAGCATTCCAGTAAAAAAAAACTAGATAGGAGAATCGCCGTGGTTAGTGCGATACCAGTGTATTAGCTGCTTGCAAAGAAGAGAGCTTAATCCTTCTTGCTTAAAATGCCCAGCCGTCTTACGCATGTATCGTCCTGCTTGTCCTCGTAATACCGTGAGATTTTATGGCCATGATGAACTAAGCTGACGAACAGCTCATTCATGAAGATGGAATTTGGGCTTTGCGTGACTTTTGTACATGAGACTAAGTACACGTAACGAGAGATGGAAAGTGAAAGAGAGAGAGAGCTCGGGAATGGAAACGTCAGTCGGCCCCGGCACGAAATGCTGTAACAGCTTGCCTGACAAGAATGGTCCACGAAAAGGACGGAAGTGATACGTTCCATTAACCCCAAACTAGGAACATGACCCCCAGTCGAGAGGATTCGCATTGAAATGACCACCCTACGGACCGTCGATATAGAACGAAGTGAGTCACGTTTTTCTCCGGTGGAGTACAACTTGTCCAGCCAGTACGGTTGCTCCTAAACGCAACCGAGTCACGTCGAGCATTATCCGATCGTACATTCGAGACTTTTATGAGTGTGACCCTTCCACAAATCCATTTCTATCGATAACCAGAAATCCCTGACACCGAATTACTCGAATCACATTTATTGGTTTCTTTTTGTTCAGGAAATCGATTGCAGCTTGCTTGCTAAGATTGAAGTATGCTGAGATTGTTTTACTTTCATAATGATCGACTCTTCAGCGCATATTTCACATTTAGAATTGAAAGAGTAGTTAACTAGGTTACGCAATAAAAATACTCGGAATCAATGAGTATTCAATCCAGTAGTTTTTTCGGCATCAAAGTCGTTAAGATTATCAATTACTTTTTGGTAACGCAAAAATTAGCAGGATTATTATTACCAAGTATGTCTACTCTCTATTTTCCGTACCACTGGTACAACTACAATCTAATTTCTCGACAGTATTGAGCCTGAGAATTCATAGATCAAAATGAAACATATTCACGTCCCAATGCTAATAAATTTCCACCAAAATTGTATATGCCACGATCCCCATTCGCTGAAGCCGACGACCCGCGGTTCAATTATTAACGAGACTCGATATCTGCTCAGTGGCTGCGGTCGAATTGTGCGGTCTCTGTAATCCCACAGCAAAGTACTTATACGAATAAGTACTTTGCTGTGGGCTTAGCGCGCGCGAGGTTCCTTCGTTATTCGCGGTTCCTCTCGAAAAACGGAGAGGAAATCGGATTCCGGAGGAGAGGGTGTAGAACGAGATTCAAGCCAGAAAATCGAAATTTTCATCGAATCGCGTTACCCTTTGCGAACGTTCTATATTTCGAATCTTTTCGTCCTTATATTACACGAACATTTTGAGCCGCGAGAGTATACGAATTGGAGAAGCAGCAGACCTTTATATTCAGGTTTTATTCCAATCATCGGTCACTCCTTATATTTCCATCCTTTTCAACTCTACAACCTCTCTCTTTCTCTCTCCCCCTTCCCATACTCTTTCTCTCATCTTATCTAGTCCGCGGTCGCAAATGATGCTAATCCTTGCAGGCGTCCATTGCTTATAAAAGGACCTGTAGCGGAAGTGAGGGGTGAGGCGACCGGGCGCAGTGATAGCGCCCAGACGCCGCCTGTGAGCTATGCCACTGTCATTATCATACCTCGGGTGCCTGCTTCCGCATAATATTAGCCGCACGATTCGCCCAACAATTTACATTCTGCAGCGACGAGGCAAAAGCTTCCCACATTACCGGAGATGTATATAACCCGAGTGTGTGGCATATCGCGCTCGCGATACGTGCCCCATCAGCCGTATATTAGATCCGCCCAAGCCGCTATTCTTCTAGATAGCTTACAAATTACCCGCGATGCTCAACACCGACTTCGTATTGTAAATAGAAAGAAACATCAGCATCTAAATCAGATGAAACTTGAACATTTCTGCTGCAACACACTTTCCTTTTGTATTAGGTGTTGGAATTAATTCGTAGCGTTTTACAAGAGATGGCGTAGGTAGTACAGTATTTCGTTGTTACCGACAGTAATGTATTCATCGTGAAACAGCTATCATTGAATGTCATTTGCTGTACATAACCTCTTTTTGAATCATAAATAACAACACTTTATAATTTATTGAATATGTCAACATTTGTGCCGAATAAAGTGTTTTTGCGGGGAGTTTTACTTCATTACTTTAATATGAACAAAAGTGCTGCTGAAGCTCATCGTATTTTAGTGGAAGTGTATGGTGAACATGCTCTAGCTGAGCAAACGTGTCGGAAGTGGTTTGCATGTTTTAAAGCTGGTGATTTCGACTTGGATGACAAGGAGCGACCTGGCCAGCCGAAAAAATTTGAAGATAATGAGTTGGAGGCATTGCTCAATGAAGACTCATCTCAAACACTTCAAGAATGATCTACATCATTGGGAGTTGACTTATCAACGGTAGGAAAACGTCTTAAAAGTTTGGGCGTAATCCAGAAGGAAGGACATTGGGTACCGTACGAGTTGAAGCCGAGAGACGTCGAACGGCGTCTTTTCACGTCTCAACAGCTGCTTCAACGACAGAAAGGGAAAGGTTTTTTGCATCGAATTGTCACTGGTGATGAAAAATGGATCCATTACGACAATCCGAAGCGCAGAAGGTCATAGGTTAAGCCCGGCCAACCATCAACATCAGTGCCAAAGCCAAATATCCATGGGTCTAAGCTCCTGCTCTGTATTTGGTGGGATCAGAGGGGTGTGATTTATTATGAACTGCTGAAACCGAATGAAAGCATAACTGGGGATCGCTACCAACTGCAATTGATGCGCTTGAGCCGTGCATTGAAAGAAAAACGGCCGGAATGCTCCGAAAGTCACGACAAAGTCATTTTGCTGCACTATAATGCTCGTCCGCACGTCGAAAAACCAGTACAAACATATCTGGAAACACTTTGATGGGAAGTTCTACCCCACCCGCCGTATACTCCAGATATCGCTCTTTCTGATTACCATTTGTTTCGTTCGATGGCTCATAGCCTGTCTGAGCAGAAGTTCACTTCTTACGAAGATTGTCAAAAATGGGTCGATTCGTGGATTGCATCTAAAGACGAGGCGTTCTTCCGACACGGTATTCGTACCCTGCCCGAAAGATGGTCAAAAGTAGTAGAAAGCGATGGGCAATACTTTCATTAATGTATTTTTTTATTTTCATTTAATATAAATATTTTTTTTCTTTAAAAAAACGCTACGAATTAATTCCAACTCCTAATATATTTTTCAAAATATATTTGCTATGTGTCTTCGTACGGCCTTATTGTTTATCACGGTCCAATCTCTTTCACTTTTGCCCCACAGGGATCACTTCGATATCTCCAGTTCCTTAGCCTCCAGAGGGTTGGCCACGGCGATTCCTTTCCGATGCACTACTGTATTGCATTTGCGCGCGGGCACCGGGAAACTGCTAAAAACTTGTGCCGATATTGGTGACTATGTTTTAATTTCAGTCGTTTTATCATTAGAGGCTCAGGAAAACTGCCGCCCCTTAGTAGTCAGCTAAAGCGAATGTGCAGCTAAACACTCAATCCCCATCCAAGTAGTTACCCAGGCCAATGCTTTTCGCGTGGGAGATCGTCCCAGCCCGACCGCTTTACCACTATAGTCATTCTCTTATTAATCACGTATCTGATTGCTGCTCATTTGGTTTCGACTATATTTGACGCAATTTAGTTTTTTTCCTCATTGTAAACATATTGTACATCGGGGTTTCCAGTCCGATTGGTCTATGCACCGCAGTTTAAAGCTTCCCTCTATACAAACATGAACAATACGCAGACTTCGTTACTCCCAGTGCAGAGAATGCATTATACTCGTTTTTGGAAAATGTCAATTCGGCTACTGCCACATTAGAACATACCCAATGAGCGATTCCATCGACGCACTCAGAGGTGCCATTGCGGGTGGTTCGCGGACTCCTTCTCGTGCATGACAAAATTGTTCCTTAATGACTATACCTCAACGAAGAACTCGAAATGGATCAGCAGCTCGAATGAATTATAGCTGGGGTCCTGAAACGATATATAGAGACTGAATAGAGCACGTGGCGGTTCCCGAGCGCAACTGAGATTTTACGATGACGAGACGACAAAAAAGAACGGTAGACGGGTGAAAGAAATGATAGGACAAAAATGTCACACTAAAAAAAAATTAATGGTTTTAATACCTTATTCTACGATCATGAACCTGCAGCAAGATTTTCGTTTCGCGTTAATAATGTAATCTTCTTGCAACAGTTTGTCGCTGCGAGCGACAAAAAATGTCCAAATGAACGAAAAATATTGTGTTCTTGACCAACAGTTTTCTTAGGGATCCGCGACCCTACGTTGAGACCAAGTAACAATTTTTTTTTTCAGGACATATGGTGGACTGCTTTTAGTACTTTATTCATTAATCGCAGAATTTTTTTTTGCTCTTAACCTTTCGGAATTTGTGACGGATTCTCAAAGATGGACACGCATAATGTTTTTTTCAAAATCATTGACCATTTATTTAACATTCACTATAATAATAAGGCTTCTTTTCATATTTGTTTTTAGAATTTCGAAGCCAGTTAAAAACTTCCTAATATTGACTAGAAAAATGTTAACACCTCGGAGCAGCGAATGCAAAAAGTCTTGAAAATTTCAGTATTTAACAAAGGAAAATTAACCATGACGTCGATAATTAATTCAATTATTTCTGCGCACCCACGACTTCCGAAATACTTTGCGACCCAATAATTGGCGTTTCTATACAAAGAGAAACGGGGCAGACCATACACAACATTTTCAAAAACCCCCGAGTATTGAAAGTCTCAGCGGAAAAAATATATAAAAAGAAAAATCCAAATATTCAGATAAGTCAGTGATGTGAGATATATTTTCAATGTACGTCCAGCGGACTTTTTTCTACTCCGAAACAGAGTACACGTTGAATGAACGATTGATGGATGGTACACATGAAAAATATGGTTTCCCCTCACCCTTATTTATATATCACTTTTTTCTATCATATATCCGAGAATGCCCAGTGTCAAGTCGTGTGACCGTGTATATATAAGCGATCTATATTTTGAATCCACTGCGTGAGTACGATCGTAAGCTGATCCTGTGGATGAGAACGGAAATTGGAGGAGTACCAGTACGCAAGCTTAAAGGGTATACATAGATTGAGAGAGGGAAAGAGAGAGAGAGAGAGAGAGAGAGAGAGAGAGGGGTGGAAGCGGAAGGAAGAGAGGGAGCATTGAAAATTTATCGGCCCTTCGTGACGAGAACGGGCAATCGAGCGATGAAGAACGTAACATATATATATATACATACACACACAGGCACACATCCCCACAAAGACCCATATATAGATATACAATAATAATAATGGCGAGCCAGAGCGAAGTGCACATGAGCAACTGAGCATCGCGTTGTGATAAAGCGACTTGGCTAAAATCGTCGAGGGCACATATCGAGAACCGATGATGACGATGAAAATAACGCTAACACATGATGTCAAGTACCTCAAACCAGTAGAGTTCTCCCTATGATCGTCAAAGTTTATTTCTGAACTCCTTAAACCGCATGATTTCCCATTTCTTCTCCGCTTGTCAATTTTTGATCATTAATTCAATGTTCCTTCAGATGTATAAGAGCAGTATGCAACACAGTGAATCGCCGAATATATATTACCGCATTCGTATGAACAACGCGATATCGGCTCTATGTGCCGATGACATGGTTACTTGTCTTTGCAGTTATTCGCTAGGATACCATCTATTTTCGTACACACCTTTCCGGCCCTCCCATGTTACCCCCTCCCCCCCCCGCTCTCTCGCAACCATTCGCCGGCCGTTCTCAATTTCTCGGATTATTACCGACTTTGTATGCATTAAGTGCATCGTTGGAATCGCTGGAGAGACATAAAATACTCCAGGTTCGAATCGACTTCGTGGGCTGCGCAGGCCGCGATACTCACTGCATGCGATAGTCCTCATATACGAATATCAATGTGCGCTATTCATTCAATCGATATATGTTAAATTGAGGTGCTGTTTATAATCGGAGCAATCAGTTATTCCCACTTCTCTTTGGGTACCCAAACTCTTGGCGTCCGAATATATTGACCAAAAAGGTTTTTCTTTTCTTGTCATCGTATGTACTCATCGTCAGTAAGGTCCCAAAATTAGTTTCTCATAAGAATATATTTATTATCCATTTCGAACCAACCAGCTATGAGCATATCGTAAGCCATAATATTGCTAGTTCACGCTTGGTTTGACCTCATCTAACAATTACATTGAATTTAATTATGAAATGAAAAAGCGTTTATTGATTATTGAATAATTAAAAGCACAGTAAAGATTATTATTCAATAATAAAATGAGTATCCATTTATTTAATAATTAAATGATTACGTTATAATTGAAAGCACTGTCTCGAGTTAAATTGCGGACTGGGGAAAGTCGATACCAGAATATTCATGAGCACCAAATGATTTTGCATCGTCTTATTGCCAATCTTTTTGAGGGAAGATCAAACATGGTCCATCTCTTCATGGTCCAACCTTTAATTCCTCCTCTCCTTTTCCTTTAAAAAGTGCACCTGCCAACGCAATTGAGTCTCATTTCATTAATCTGTATTTCTACACGTTGATCCGAAGCCTACTTCAGACCGAATAAGAAAAGCATATGACCATATGAACAATCAGACCTCGACATAACACATTTAAAAGAGAATAAAGGTCAAGAGTCGTGCAAGTTGAACGAAAAAAGTCAAGAATGTATGGAACATAACACAGTCCCCGGCACAAGGAACCGAAAGATTAAATTCTCAAATATGTCTCGTAGATATGAAGTAAAATCAATGCTAAATGACATAAGATGTAGACGAAGCTTCGGATTCCCAAAATATTTTTTCTCTATATCGGTACTGTACGGGAGAAAGTGGAGGAGAATGTTCACCAGCGATCTGCCAATGGTCAAACGATCGCTAAAACATGTGCGGTCATTTGCCATCATCTCACCTATACATTGAAATAAGATTTTAGAGGGAATTAATGCATTTATACTCTATGGAGAAACGCTTCTTGAGAGAGAGACAAAGAGAGAGAGAGAGGCGGGGGGGGAGAGGGGGAGAGAGAGAGAGAGAGAGAGGGAGGGAGAGAGAATGCTTGGTGAAAGGGTCGATGATAAGCTTTAAGTGCAAATTTCCAGCCTCGTTCATATCATCTCTAGAGCTCTTGAGCAAGGGCTTGTAGAACGACGTAACCATGCCGGCGGGGCGGATGGTCGAGATATCACGTTATCCAGGTAGCAATACTATATATGCGTGCTCAGAAATGCCTGCGCTGTTCGCTTTCATCCGTATCAGCATGTATAAAGACCCCGTGCACAGCCAAGTGTACACGAATATCGATCGTTACCATATCTGCTTGTATTAATACTTGTCGCGCGATAATACAGCGACACTCTGTACAATTTACTTGAGTGGATATTGCGCGAAAAATAGAAACCGAGCTGGAAAAAGCTGCCGCGTGCGTGTCGGAAGCATGCATTCAAAGAAGGGTCCCGTACCTCATTGTCATATAAATGCAATGTTGAATAAAAATCTAACGACTTTTTAAAACAATGCGAATCAATGTGAAGTTTATTGAACAACAAATGCCGAGTGTTATCAATAGATTTAACGTGTAACATTTTTCGAACGGTGTGGAAACATGGCAAATGTAACTTTATCAAATTAAAAATTTTGCACCCTGGGCAACTGTTGATAAGGCTTTAAGGCTGGAGCCTGAATTAGACGGTCCAAAAGAAAGCGTTTTTTCGGGATTTTTTTAGAAGGGAAAACACAAGTGAGCCCAGTAAACATTGAGGTATCTTTTCATGTATATTTGAAATGTATAAAAAGAATGTTCAATATGAAACAATAAATGACTTCAGATTTATCAGCCTATTCCATGTGCGTTTTGCCACTGCAATCCCCAATCGGCGAAAAATATGCAGCTCGTAATTCTTGGGTGAAACAAAAAAAACCAATCAACTTTTCAATTGTCATATATTTTTCTTTTGGGTGAACTAAGAAATAGCTGAAAAAATCGTGAAATTATAACTGTTATCAGGTTTGAAAAAAATTTGTTAAAAAAAATACTTTAACGTTCTATAAAAATTATTTTTAAAGATTTCTCAACGACTTTTTTAGTTCACTTAGGAGAGATTTTCATACTGAAGAAAATAACTTTGGTCTGATTCAATAGGTCGTTTAGTTTTTTTGCTATCACGCCCGCCAATTTGGAAAAATCGTGCAAATGAAAACTGGAGAAAACGCGCTTCAAAGTTTTTAATAGGAGCAAATATCAATTTTTGCTTATTTATACTAATAATCTGCTAGTCAGCTGTTCCTGGTCCATACAGAAGTCCTTCTGCTTCATCAAAGTATTCGTTCAGATGACTTTGGTCGAGTCTCCGAGCTGTCCTAATAATCTGCTAATCAGCTATTCCTGGTCCATACAGAAGTCATTCTGCTTCCTCAAAGTATTCGTTCAGATGACTTTGGTCGAGTCTCCGAGCCTCCTTGCTGTCAATTGAGTGGCGCCTGTCCTCCATCTCGATCCGTTACGCGTCAGCGAAATCAGCAAACATTTTTCGCACTGCCGGCACAATACTCAAATTGCGCAACTGCATGGTACTCAAAATCGCTGAATACCCTTCGTTGAACATACCTGCTGCCATGTAGGCGGCAATTTCAACGACTTTTTTGGTCGGAATTCAGATGTTTTAGAGCGATGCGCCAGACTGTTGAGTATCATACACCTTTACACATCAATAAACCATATTATAGATCAACACAACACTACTACGAAATCTAAGTATTGTTCTGAAGGACCCTTGAACCTTTCCCAGGTATAGAATTCGGATTAGACGATCGAGGAGCGGAGCACACACACCTGCTCGATGCTTCTCTGCTTGTGGCCTTGGATCTTCGAAAATATTTAAAATTGACCTCTGTAACTTGGTAAATATATTCTTGGATAGTTTATCTATCAATTTAAGGCCTTAGGCCACTCTAGGATTTTCCAAAAATCGATTTTTTTTGTGAAAAATGTACCTTAGTACCTATGAATTTATGTTCCAAAAGATTATGAGTGTGAAAAATCTCTAAGTATTCGATTTTCGAATTCTAGCGCAACCCCTCTTGATTCATGTCGTGACTTTCTACTAACTTTAAACGCGTTCAGCTCAAAACTACATTTTTCAAGTCGGTCGGACTCATAACTCAAATAAATTTCAACCGATTGACTTGAAATTTTAACTGTATATTTAGAATTACATTTTCTGAGGCACTACGTAGGATTTTTTAAATTATATTGCATAATTCCTCTCCTATAAACAATTTTCTGACGATTTTCTCATGGCATTTTATACTTTTTATTTTAGAAATGCGCCATTTTGACAAAAAACAATATATCAAAGAATCCTACATACTTCTATAGCTATTCTTATATATAATGGAAAAAACTTTAGTGTCTCATCATAACTCAAAAATTATAGGAGCTGTTGGTCCGGCCGTTGACCTTCCAGAAATAAAGGCGTTAACGGAAAAATGCTGCACAGTCGCCATTTTGATATATATCGCTGTGAAAAAATAATTTTGTATACTCAATTACGTGTATAATAAAATCCCTATTTTGTAATTCCGATTTATTTTATGATTTCGCTTAAAAAACTCACAAAATATGCCCCTTTTTGGCCTCTAGAGTTGCCAAGGCCTTAAGCAATTGAAAAAAAAAAACTATTTTTCAGACCTTCTAATTCAGGCTCCGACCTTAAATTCAAACAAATTAAAACACGCTTTCTTCACTTCGTTACGAAGTTAATCATTTTATGGTAACTAAAATAATTTTACTTGAAAGTACTCACTAGGGGAGTTGTGCTTAAAATGACATACTCAGATAAGACCACATACTCCCAATATCTTTTCAAATATTCACGTTATACGAGTGAAGATGACAGTCTATGGTCGGCCAATAATCAATGATAATTAGTGTCGCTAATAGCGAGATCTAGTATAGCCATCAGTGAACGCCAGCTTTTACGTAGTAAATATTTTCATGATTTTGAAATGCAAAAAAAAACTGACCACGTTATTATCTCGTGCTAAAAATACCCATCAGGTAAGATTTTGTCTCGTTGAACTAATTTATTCGTAATCTAGGGTCATTGTGCTTTACAAATACTGTACAACGGATATTCTAGCTCCAAAGTTGTCACAACAAATAAACAAAATCTGCATTCACTCATGGGTAAATTGACATACCAGACGTCATCTTCATGTCTTGGCACATTATGTCATCTTACCCTTATCCCTTATTATGTCATCTTACCTTATGTCATGGACTTATGGACTTATCGATCTAGGATGCATGGCCAAGACCAATGAAGCTGTAAACGATAATAGAATGGGTTGGCTTTTAACATCCAAACATTTTGACGTACCGCAGGCAACACTTCGTCGCCACTATAATAATGTTCCAGTAAATCTTAGTCGCTACGAACCAATCTTTAACCCAGAGATGGAGCATAATTCGGTCGACAGGCGTAAGATGACATATATATGTCATCTTAGACTAAAATACGTCGTCTTATACACGTCGACTTAATGTGGTTTTTTTCTATTCTTTCTTTGTCACTAATGTCCTGAAACTGATTCTATTTCATTATAATAATAAACCTTTATGAATATACGCTTGAATTTAAATTCATACGAAATCATTTACTTAAATATTTATCGTAAAGATAAAAGTGTGTTATCTTAAGCACAACTCCCCTACATTAGATGTTCATAAATTATTGCAGATTTTTCAGTCAAAGTGTAAAGTTGTGAGTTGCAACTTCACGGTTGTAAGAATGGCAAAGCGAGACGGCGATCAGAAATCTCGGATCCTAAAATATTCGTCTGTAAAATATTAAATGGCTCGATTTATTCAACCAAACACATCGACGAGATGAATAAGAGGATAATTGTGTTAGCAGTTATCATACTCCCAATGGTATTGAATTTCGAATGAAAAACTAAACACAGCTTGTATAAATGATAATCACAGCACGACATGGCATTATATTGAATTTTCTTGAGATGCAGTTAATTCAATAAACTACTACCAAAATAATAACTAGAATGTTACCATAAATATTATAGAGAATATGACGAATTCTACTTCCAATTGTCAGTTTCGCTCGATTATAGAGGGAGCTTTGTGCTTGAATTTCAAAGGGATTTATACTTTCAAAAAAATATTTGCACGATGTAACTTTTTTGAAACGCAGAAATTATCCCAGTTTCTCGAAACATTTTTTACACGCGAGTAGGGTATTATAATAGAAATGTTTTTACGGGCGTACAAAATTAACTGCTACCAAAACTTGCACATTGTAATCTCATTTATTTATTTTGCACTCATAGGTAACCATATGAACAATTTTTTCACATTAAGCTTCCTCAACAAGATCGCCTTTTGTTGTGAAGCCACCCCTCCCCCCCCCCCCCCGCCCCCCCATTTAGCCCAAGCGGTTCGAATGCGCTGCGACACTTGCATTACTTTATGAACATACCTTGTAAGTCATCTAGCAGGACCCGCTTTTGAAAATCCTTGTCGATACCGGAAGTTCCTTCTCTGTCAGGGGCCGGCTGAAAAATAAAAAAAAAACTTTCCTTGTAAAGAAAGGTAATGGGAGGAGTAGTAGTAAAGGTATTAGTAGCATAGGGAATTAAGAATTTTTTTATGTAGAAATGATAACTGTTTAAAAAAAACTCTGAATTTAACGAAAATTTTTTGTTTTAAAGATTAATAAAAAGTGAACGCGGCATCCAAAAAAAAAAATCTCATAACTCCTAGATAATATTATAAAGAATACCTATGTAGTATAAATTTCATCAAAATCGGTTGAGTAAATCTCAAGATATTCTGTCGACCAGTTTGGAAAGAGAGTACTACTAGACCACTAATATTTCCGCCATGTTTGAATTTTTCCATTCTTTTTTTTAAATTTGTTCATAAAATTTTAATGTATTTGTAAAAAATAAAAATTATTTATTAATATAAAACTTGCTCACATGGCCAGCTTTGGAAACGAAATACATTAATAAAGATGTAATTTGTAAGTTTCTAGCTCCTTAAATATACTTTCCATCAAACATAATTGAAATACTTTTTAGTCCAGTTCACCGCTCATTACTTTTTCCTAGAGGGTGCAATGTTTATCGATAACGTTCGAAGCTTCCCTTCAATGCAAAACCAACTTCATCGGAGAGAGGCATGAACCATGCTCCTCTCCGTTGGTGTATAGGACGTGTCGTGCGTACAATGCAATATTCATGTCGAATACTTGGCATAACTCTCTCCCTCCCTGGGACCGATCGGAATGCATACCTTGCGATCGATCTATACGCCCTCGAAATTGCAGGTGTCGCGTTTTCGAAGCGCATCACGTTCGCCAACGTCATACTCGTAGCTGTCGCCATATACACGTCACTAGTTATACACGTGTGCGTGTGTGCACTCAATGTTTTTTTCTTATAATTAGCAAGTCAGATAAAGCAACAAATTCATGCCCTGAATCGTTTTGAAATACATTATAATGTTATAAAACGACGACAAAAAAAAAGAAAAAAAAATCTGACGCAAGGGTACCATTTTTTCGGTATATTCTACAAAACCTTTTTGTAGCTGTATGTTTGG
Source organism: Ophion ventricosus (assembly GCA_963932345.1). Lineage (NCBI taxonomy): Eukaryota > Metazoa > Arthropoda > Insecta > Hymenoptera > Ichneumonidae > Ophion > Ophion ventricosus. Next base: position 13,345,820 of record OZ010713.1, read on the forward strand.
AGAAGAGAACACTTAGAAGCATTGAAAATTGTAAGCTCAGATTCCGAAGCATCATTACATTCCTTTTTTTAATATATGGAATAGTAAGGATGCAGACAAAGACGTGCGCATTATTTTGAATGTTATACTGGAAAAATGGAATTGTCGTGAAATTTGTTCATTTGACTAATTCCAATTGACTCCGATGTTCGTGGGATCGACTTGATACAAGGGTCACTTGAAAAGTTTCCGGCCTTATCAACCAAAAGTGATAGTGGAACAAAATTTCTTTCGCCACCCGATAGACTGCCTGGATGTATGTAAACCGTAAGAATTTCAAGTCATTTTGATCGTTACTTTGTCTATGACACTCTTTCAACGTTGCTAGCTGACGTTCTTTCTCAACAATGGAGAAAACCGAGTATCCCGCAGTGATAATATTCCTTCATTTGAAAGGAGAATAAGATTCAGGAAATAAAAGATGAGTTAGCACCTTTATACGGTGAAACCTGCCTTCAATTTACAGCGGCCAGATATTGGGTGACCAAGTACAAAGGTTATCGTACGATCATTTTGGATGAGAAACATTCCGGGCGCCCGAAAACCGCTACAACTAACGAAACAGTCGATTTAGTGCATCGAATTATGATGGAAGATCGTCAATTCGCTGTCAAGGATGTTACTGAGGCTTGTGGGATATCATCTGAACGGGTGCATCAAGATTTTATATTAAGATTTGAATATGATAAAATTAACCGCGCGCTCAGTGCCTCGCTTGTTGACGATCGACCAAGAGCGCATACAGGCGGACACGTCGCGCGAGTGTCTTAGTCTGTATAAAAAAAAATCCGGGGAAACTTTTGCGGCGAACAATAACCGTCGATAAATCCTGGATGTACCACCATACACCTGAGGCCAACCAACAGTCAATGCAGTGGATTGCGGTGGAGGAACCAGCTCCGACGAAGGCAAGGGCCGTTCTCTTTGTAGGAAAAGTGATGCCGATAGTTCTTTGGGCTAGCCGTGGCTAATAATTCTTATCGATTACCTTGCAAAGGGTGAAACACAATCAATGGACAGTACTCCGGTGCATTGATGGATGAATTGAAGGCCACAATTATGAAAAAAAAACATCCGCATTTAGCCAAGAAAACAGTCCCGTTTCACCAGGATAACGCTCGTGTTCGTAGGTGCATGGCCGCGATGTAAAAATTGAACGAATTGAAGTTTTTATTGCTTCCGCACCCACCCTATTCACCAGATCTAGCTCCCAGATTTTTCTGTTTCCCAGTTTGAAAAAACATCTCGGGGGAAAAAAATATGAGTTGAATGCCGAGGTGGAAGATACTGTAAACCAGTATTTTTCGGTTTTAGACAAACAATTTTTTTCTGATCGTTTGAAAGATTGGGAGAAGCGTTGAACCAAATGTATCGAGTTGAAAGGACACTGCGTCGAGATAGAAATTTTGTTTTGCTTCGAAATATATGTTTTTCTTAAAGAGACCGGAAACTTTTCAAATGACCCTCGTAAATCCTGTGTTAATTTCAGATTTTTTTTAAGTTCAAGTTGACCCGTTACTGACTGAAAGTTGTGGTTTAAAAAACGGAACTTTCGATCCATGTATGAAATGAAGAAATCAAGAATTGTTACCTCAAATATATACAAATTATATATATATATATATATATATATATATATTCGAGAAAGTCGTAACTCGTTTATCGATTAATCACATCACGACCTTTTCTCTGTCGACTGACCATTTACACACTTACGCTGCAAGCATGCATACACAGCCTCACGTATACGCAGGCGCACCACCATCACTACTAGGCAATGTCAATTTGCCCAGAAGCGAAGCTCGAGCACCCACGCTAATTGTACAATGTTCGCTGTTGTTTACGTTCAATTTGACCCTGTGAATAGTGAAAACACTGGAAATCCTGAGACCCTCTGAGGTGGGAAGGGTGAGAGTGGGGCGTGCCCCTAGCGGATTTAACGGAGCCTATGGCATCCACATGGCCAGGCATCCACAATTGATTGATCGAAACGTGCAGACATCGTTGTCTGCACGTTGTCTGCACGGTCTTTCTGGAATATTCCTAGAAGTGTTTGCAAATTGGGAATATCTTTACAATTGAATAGTCTCACCTGATTAGTAGTTCTTTACGGTAGAAACTAATAGGATCTTGTCTCCTTCCCTGATCTCGATTTAAAAAAAAATCTTCGTTACTATTTTACGATTTTTTCCAAAAATACAATTTCCATGACAAAACTGTTGAATATTTTTGTTTTATTTTTCGAACGATAAACTTCTATATTTCTTATTGCATTATCTAACAAATTTCATGAGAAATTTCTAAATTATGGAATATGTGTGGTTGGAATTGAATTTAATACTTTATCGATTGAAACGTGAAACGAGTAGCTTAAAACAGGACGTCTCGTTCAGTGTGACAGCGTTGGACAATTAATAACGACCAATAACCGTTCGTTTCAATGCGCCACCATCGTGTGATGTTATTTTTTTTTCGAGGCGACCAGCCGAAACATCGCGGATGCTCTCATTCGGGCACTGAATCCGCTGGAAAGAGGGCTGTGTTTAGGGAAATATGCAATTAGAAAAAAAACATTCTCAATAAACTATAGTCTCCCTTGAAAACAGAGTTTTCCAAGCCTGCAATGTACGCGTACGCTAAAGATCTCATGTTATATTTACACATCGGCAAATTTTGTTGAAAATTCAATTTAACATCCCGATTTGACAAGCTTTGTCATACGTTACGCGAATTATATTTCCCGATCGAAAATAAAACCGTACCATTATCATAGACCCCAAGCTCGTGATCATCATCGATGTTGCGGAAAATCTGCAAATCCACGGTACGTGCCCACGGGATCGAATAACTTCCCCGTTATCCGTGCACCATTGTTACCGCGTTATGAGAGAATACGGGAAAGCTGCATAATCAAAAGATAACGTTTTCTCCCAACCATTATCCGAGCAGAAAGCGTCACGGGAAATAAAAATTGATATTAAATGATCATTTAGATAAAAATATGTAATCGGTCATCAATATTTTTTCACGATGCGGGAATTGCTTGTCGATTATGAACTTCATAGGTCGCGCTTTGCCTGGAAAATGTACTCACAGATTCGTAATGGCCATTCAAGGCAGCATATGTATGTCAAATAGTGCCGAGGGTGTGAATATATGCGACAATACCTGACCTACATGTCGAGGTCGGCCCTCTCATTACTCCAACCCCTTGTATATCGCCCCTTTCCCCTAGTAGCTTATACTTCATCCGCAACTGGCGCTTACTCCGTTTCATAGAACTATGCAGTTGCTCTCTCACGCCAAACAGTCGCGTTCCATTTTACTTCCGTATTTATATTCTCTTCGCATCACGTTCACGTGTATCGACGAATAATACCCGTGCGAATGAAGATGCACTCGTAAATAATGATAGCCTTTTTAGTAGCCGTATATGAGTGCACGTTCCTATTCGCGGCGTCATTAAAAACTGAATTTTTGTTATAAAAAACGTTGAAAAATATTCTGTTGCAGTAAAAATATTGAAATATCAGGAGATCTCATCGCGTAGAGTGCATCGATGGAGAGGGGCGCCTCGTAAATGAATCAATTCGCTGAAAGGATTCTCCTCATCCTCGACCGGTTTCGCAAACCTTTAAAAAAAAAACGCGAGCCCAGCGCATAAAAGAAAGAAGTGTAATGTACAAGAATTGAGGAATTATACATAATCTTTTTTTTCCACTTTAAAATAATACTTGGGATTTTAGGTCAATTGATGATTTCGTTCGCAGAATTTGTTTTAATTTCTGACATGTTTTTGTAAATCGTTCAAAGCTGAAAGTACATGCATGCTCGAACGAATATTTTTCAACATTTCTATCGACTACAATTTTTCTGAACATATATTTTCGTAGAAATTCATATAAATTTTTCAACAGACTACAATGTCTATGACAATATTTCATTGTCGAGAAAATTTTGGAGCACGTAATTGCCCGAGTAAAAATTTTCGAGCCGCGTTCATCCCGCAAAATAGAGGCCTCCTTCCCCAAGCAGAGATCGGCGAGAGCGAATTAACGGGTACCTAAACGAGGTTACAATGTTTGGAATGCCAATACGTTAGGACCTCCGATGAACCTCCCGAATGGCAGAAACTGGACATTGTCACTCAAAGGAGGCCAATGCAGAGCGCAAATGAACTTGCGAAACCCCAGATGGGCATACTTCGAGCGCTCACGCAAGACCTACTGACCCTCCTTTCGGCCTACTGTAGGCGCACTGTAGACCGTCCGAACCCTCTATTCAGCGAAATCGTATTTATTTCGTCATCAAACGGGTTACCGATCAGGCCACAATGGAGTGTTGATGGGGGAGATACCGAATTTGGGCTCAAAGCAGCTTAGGTGGGCAACGGACTCGAGATCGAAAGCAGGTTAAGGCCTTAGGCCACTCTAGAGGCAAAAAGGGCATATTTTGTGGTTTTTTTTCAGCGAAACCATAAAATAAATCGGAATTACAAAATAGGAGTTTTATTATACACGTAATTGACTATACAAAATTATTTTTTCACAGCGATACATGTCACAATGGCTACTGTGCAGCATTTTTCCGATAACGCCTTTATTTCTGGAAGGTCAACTGCCGGACCAACAGTTCCTATAATTTTTGAGTTATGATGAGACACTACAGTTTTTTCGATTATATATAAAAATAGCTATAGAAGTACGTAGGATGTTTTTGATATATTGTTTTTTGTCAAAATGGCGCATTTCTAAAACAAAAAGTATAAAATGCCATAAAAAAATCGTCAGAAAATTATTGTTTATAAAAAAAGCAACTATGCAATATAATAAAAAAATCCTACGTAGTGCCTCAGAAAATGTAATTCTAAATATACAGTTAAAATTTCGAGTGAATCGGTTGAAATTTGTTTAAATTATGAGTCCGGCCAATTTGAAAAATGTAGTTTTGATCGTTTAAAGTTAGTAGAAAGTCACTAGAATTCGAAATTTTCGAATAGAATTCGAAAATCGAGTACTTAGAGATTTGTCACACCCATAATCTTTTGGAATATGATTTTATAGGTACTAAGGTACATTTTTAACAAAAAAAATCGATTTTTGAAAAATCTTAGAGTGGGCTCAGGCCTCAAGGAGGCCTGTGTTCTGCACGTTTCACTGAAAGTGGGGGTCGAAAGAAGGTTTCGGAGGACTAACAGAGGCTACACTCGACCAAATAGAGGCCTCTCCATGGGACTGAACTCGACAAATGGGGTTTGGTAGGTTCATCGGAGGCTGGCGGCTTGTGCATTACAAAAGAAATGAGTCCTGGCGAGTGTTTGGCGGAGGTGATAAATTTTGACTCGTGTGAGGCTCTGTACATACATATATTTGAACCGATCAGCTAATCATGTTTCCAAAACGATTATTCTGGAGTACGTTGAAACGTGGTAAGCCCAACGTGAAATGTTATGACAGTTTACATCTTTGGCAACCTCTCTTATCTTCCCACTTCTATTACGTAAATGATGCTCTTTGCGCAGATTTAGATCGCAGATTCCTAATGAGGATATCGAAAAAAAATATCAAACTTATTTTCGTAGCCGAAATTTGGACAAAGCCTTTTGGGCAATTCACAGAAATGTAATGTCATCGGATTTCAATGATACACGAACGTCGTGACGAGAAAAGATTAGGAGCATCGTGAAAATATTTTATTCACGTGGAATCGCGAGGGAAATAAAAAAAAAAAAACGTATCGCTGGAATTTGGGACGTCGACCGTTCTTTTGCATTCTGATACTTCAACCTTAACACTGTATTACGTTGCTGCGGGGGATTTTGCGATTCTACAGAGAAACTCACTCGGTGATTTCCTTGGTATGCTTTTTTTATTCCCCAAGTCAGTGATTCCAAGCTAGCACGACAAGAAAATATTGAATGTACGAAAATTCAATATCTCCGAGGAGTTAACACTCTCAACGTCTATGGAAAAAGAGATTTTCTCATCCTGTTCACCATTCTTATTGGTTGCACGCCTCTCACTGCATATAATACAAATATACATATACATATCTATGTATATGTATATGTGTGTGTGTTTTATTCTATTTGAGATGTACCAAATGTAGAAACAGTTTCAGGACTATGGATAGACAAATGTTTCCACGTGTTGTTTCAGTATATCCACTATTCCGGCTACTTCCGCCCGATACATCGACGCGCATTTGTAATATCGTTTCCAGTCATCTTTTTCACGATCTATCGCCCATATGGGTCATATCGAGTAGCGCGACTACTAAACCGGCGATGCGATCAATGAATCTTCCAACGTCCTTACTTACAGTGCTTCTTGCGACATCCATTCCTGTATTCCCATGCAGAAATTCGTTGGGGAGACCCCAGATTCTGCCAGATCCCTATAGGGATTTGGTAGCAACGCCGCACGTAGGGAGTCCACATTGCAATCCAGGTGGATTCCGCACTATTTCTCGATTCACGTCCTTTAAGAATTTTTTTTTTGCAATTCCCAATCGGAATTTGTTGGATCTCCAAAAAAAAATTCTTTTTGTTATTCCGTGCACAAATTTGTTGAGGATTCCTAAGATGCACTGACATGTCTATAGGGATTTGTTGGGCACGCCGCACATAGCGAGTGCTCACTGGGATCCAATTGGAATCTGCACTGTTCCTCGATGAACGTCGTTTGAGAATTATCACCACGTTCGAACCGGAAATAAGTGAAACGTCACGTTAAAAAGCTCCGCATGTTGAAACATAACCTGCACGCTTCGTGAGCGTATACGTGTGTACTGATATTATGCCAAAGTGCAGTAAAAAAATAACGAACGATAATTACAGTAGATTTTTAGTGATGTCATTCAAATCGTATTTCAAAATATACTTTTTTAAGATGAGATTTAGACTTTTTTAAGATAAGATTTATACGTTTTTAAGATTCACTCATTTTATATATCTATATGAATTGTTTAGAAAATTCAACGTACATAATGCGATAAGATTCATCAAGAATCGTATCGGATTCTGTTCGATAAGAGAGGAATTCTTTAGGATTTACATTGGATTCGTATATTGGATTCCAATGGGGAATCCTAATTAGAATCCAATGTACAAGCGTGACGGTTGATATAGGGATCGAATACGAGGACCCATTGGATCTCTATCAGGATGTAGGGACAAGTATGGGAATGCAATTCGATCCCCACGACAATTTCTGCGCGAGTTGGCATAAAAATTAACGATACAACGAGTTTTAGCTTTTTTATGGTGTAAAACTTTGCATTGTTAATGTGTAATATAAATTCATTGTTATTTTTCAATTTCTTCCTTTTCATTATCACCCGGGATCGTTTGTCGACTTAGGTTGGAAATCTTAACGTTTGAATAATTTCACTATCCTAAATCTGCCAAAACGATTGGGCAATTCGTGCAATCAATTTCTATTCCATTTCAACGCTGAAAGCTACAACGTCATATTTTCATAATTAAATTGAGGTAATAATTTACACGGATTTTTTATTTATTTATCGTCCATGTGCGTAATAAGCTAGTGGTAATTTAAGCTCAGATTTGGAGAAGATTGGGGGCAAGGGCTCGCCCTGTTTCTCGGCAATGGTATAAAACTTGCCCACGCAATGAAGTACAAGTTTAATCTGGTGCCCAGCAGAATTCCGGAAACCCCGGAAAATTTATATCCCTTTACTCGAACGGCGCGTATCAGCAAAGCAGTTGAGGGGTTAGAGAATAGGGTTAAAAAATGGTGAACATGTATTGATAAAGAACGGTACAGAAGAAAAACTAAGGAAGAGACAGAGGGGCTGAAAGATAGGGAGAGGGAAAATCCGATCGAGAGGCGTCGTTGTGTGTCTTCGTGCGAGAGAATATAAATAAAACGGATCTTCGTGTCGAAAGGAAAAAGCCATTATCTTCGTAGAATGGAAAAAACGAGGGAGGCCCACTCGTTCTTCCACCCCATGCTCGGCACACGATTCTCCTGTCGTTTCGACGCCACGTCGTTCGGCACTATATATATATATATATATATATATACACACACACATAAATATATATATATATACACACACACTTAAGTACGATCGACGCAAAAAGGACATCAGAGACGAACGAAAAAAGTAAACAACGAAGTAAATCTTCAAAAATCGTTTCAACCACTCCAGCATCCGATAGTAATCGTGCTCGTACTTTGCCTTAATTTAATTTCCAGGCGCTTGGCTCTCCCTTCCATGTACTTCAAAGATGCACTTATTTGCCGTTTTTACCTACAATCCGTGACTCGAATAATACGTAATGCCGTCGACAGTTATTTAACGGTCTTCGTCAATTATTCTTGAGCAATAAAATTGTGTCGTTTTTAGCATTGAAAATGATTTAAAGATCTAAAGTGTGTCTAAAAATGACCGGACATGTTAAATTGCACGCCATTTGTTTTGTGGCGAACATAGAGCACTAATCATTGACAATTGGCATCGGGAAGTATTGAGGTTTAGTCATGGAGAATTACACGATCGAGCAACGGATAAAAATTATGAAAATGCAATGTGAAACAATGCAGTCATTACAGACGAAGTTTCATGGTCGTGTTAGCTCGCGCCCCGGCGATGTGAATTGGCCAACAAGATCGTGCGATTTGACGCCATTGGACTTCTTTCTCTGGGATTTTCTGAAAGTAAAAGTGTGTGCCAATGATCCACAGACTATTCCGGAGGTCGAGGAAGCAACTGGATGCACCATTAATAAAATTAGTCCGCAATTATGCCAAAATGTTATTGAAAATTTCGTCAAAAGAGTGAACGTTTGCAAAGAGGGACGACGCGGCCATTTATTGGATATTGTATTCTTCACATAACCTCCATGTTTGTACCTTGTATTCAAATAAAAATATTAATACTTTTCAAATAAATAATACGTTTTATTAATAAACTGAAATGTCAGGTCATTTTGAGACACTCTTTATATAGGGGTCTAAGTTAGCCGGATGTCACACGAAACTAACGCTACTCCCACTACACTGCCACTGTGTTGTAGTATAGTGGGAGGAGCTCCGACATGCTGAATGCCTGTGATCGGTTGAAAGACGCCGCATTACATGTAGAGTTATTTGTGGTTACAAATTGTATGTTTCAATTTTGATGTGTACATTACAATGCTATCAGGATGATAATTATATTTACAGTTCGAGAGAGAGAGAGAGAGAGAGAGAGAGAGAAACTTTTTTTATCACCCGAAAAGTCTGATTACATTTTCAATGCCATCAAATAGTTGCACTTTGTGTAATATCTGTAGATCTTTTCTGAATAATTCTCGATTCCTCGAGACTCTTGTTTCCTTTGACGGATTTCTTATTATTTTTAATGGCCCTTCTGGCATAAAAGTTTGAATGTCCCTGGTAAATTGTAGGAGAACGGTATTAAGTGAGGGACAGGTCATCTTTTAATTGAAGCGAAAGAGCCGAATATTGACAAGCATAAAACTTGAAAAAAAGTCACTAACAAACTATACAAAATTTTTGAAACGGTGATTACAATCACGCGAGCAAGAATTCTAAACACAATATAAAAAAGTTGGATTTAAATTCAAGTAAATAAATAAAAATAACGTTTACAAGCGTTTCGATTGAAAACAAAAAAAAATAGCGGTAGCAGGACTCGAACCCAAAACCAGCAGCGTATTAGCCGAAGACCTCAACCGCTAGGCTATCACGCCGCTTCGAAAATTTTTGTTATTTTCGAGGTTCAAAAATCGTCACACAAATTTTGTTTGGTCTATTTTGCGGAAAACGGGGGCCCACCAGGGTGAACGGTGTCAGGGGATGACACTTGGGACCGAACCCTACACTACCCTGAAAGGACGTCGCGAAATCGATTGCGTGCCTGGCAAGATAAAATACTCTGTGGATGCACTGGGGTATCCAAACTTCACGTGTAAACCGAACCTCTTTTCCATTGCCAGCTAAAGTCTCATTAGGTCCTGTCTTAGCCATCCACTGCCAGGCCCTTTCCATCATTTCAGTCTTTGACTCGTCTCATTAGTTTATCTCCAATATTCGTACTAATCGGATGACAGAGATGCAGGGCTAGATCACGTTATAGGGAAGAGGTATCAGATGAAATCTACAAGAGACACCTTTATACGCACGGACTTTAATGCGCTGGAAATATTCCCTTGGATTCTTTCAACATGAATGTAACATTAGCGTGTTCCGTATATTATGAACTTTCGAAGCTACTATGTAGTAAATTTACGTCTCACTGATGCTAAAATGGTAATTAGCCTTTCTTTATCGCTACGCTATCATAACGTTGTGCTTTGTTGTGCTACGACTCCATTTCGATAACGACGTAGATCGATTAAAAAAAACAGTTGTGTGAGGAAATTCGCTCATTATTAAAAGACCTGATAAAAATGCGGATAGCGAGACGTCAAAGTCGAATATCTGTCCGGAAAGGGTGTTTACGACGTAAAAGTGACTACTAAATCGTAAAGACTAAACACGCGCCTCGCTTTCTGGTGAGTGATGCACAGTTGCGATCGACAGCAAAAAAAAATATCTTTTTTCCCTGCTATCCGGGGCACACTGATTTGCTGATTTATGGAAATCTCTGTTTCCTCTCAACACAGCATTGACTGTTTAGCAATAGTTACACGTACGTAAACGTTTCGTGTACCGCTGTGATTTTACAATCGTGCGAAATCACAGGCTGCGAAAATTTTACCTACGGCACGTACAGCACATCATGTTCCGTACTTGCAACATCAAATATTTATATGTCCGATAAACGTGATAAAAGCATCATCAGTTTTTTTTTATATCGCGACTATATAAAGGGTGTCTCAAAATGACCAAGCTCATTTTTAATTGAGCTTTTTTTTGTGGCGAACATAGAGGACTAATCTTCGCCAACTGGCATCAGGAAATATTGAGGTTAAGTCATTGCACGATCGAGCAATGCATAGAAATTAAACGGCATGAACTTGGAAAATATATTCTTTCAAGAAAATGGCGCAATCTGCCACACTGCGGGCGAAATAACACAGTTATTACAGACGAAGTTTCATGGTCGTGTTACCTCGCGCCGTGACGATGTGAATTGGCCGCCAAGATCGTGCGATTTGGCGCCATTGAACGTCTTTCTTTGGGATTTTCTGGAAGGAAAAGTGCATGCCAATGATCCGCAGACCATTCCGGAGCTCAAGCGAGCAATTGGGCGCACCATTATTGAAATTAGTCCGTAATCATGCTAAAATGTTATTAAAATTTTCGTCAAAAGAGGGAACGTTTGCAAACGGGGACGAGGCGGCCATTTATTGGATATTGTGTTCCACACATAACCTCCATGCTTGTAACTTATATTAAAATAAAAATATTCGTACTTTTCAAATAAATAATACGTTTTATCAATAAATAAAAATGTCAGGTCATTTTGGGACACCCTTTACAACGTGTTTTGAAAAATCTGCCATTTATCCACGTCAAAGTGTCGTGAAAGCGTTTCTGCACCATCCGGTCTTGTGGTTTTTACATCGGAATACATCGGTGTATGCTGCAGATTACTTCTCGTTGCTCTAATGGCAAAAATATTTATCAATTTTGTGAAGTGCAGCGTTGCCCCTTGAGTTTTCTAACCACATGGCATTATTTTTTTATACTCATATGATGTCGAGTGTATGTTGTAATGTAAATGTTTTCTTCATCGGTTGTCATGGTTTACATATGATGAAGCCGGCATCGAAGAAAGGCAATTCATTTTTTAATTGCTGATTCCAGCTACGGGAATCGCTCAAATATTTTTTTTGGATCCTTATTAGAGATCTCCAACCTACAAGTAAACCTGAAAAGAATGATTTTGGATAATAGTAACAATAAGTAAATTTAACAAACTAAAAGGAACTTTTTGGAATTTTAGAAGAACGTTGGAATTGCATTCCAACAATGCAAACTTCCGCATCATGGTGATGAACGGTAAATGGTCGTCCATCGCTTTGGAACGATTCAAACATTTTTGGAAAATTTTGAATGTGGTGGTAAGACTTTTCTGTGGAATTGTACACATTCTATGGTGTTTTCTCTCTCTCGCTCTCTCACCAATGATGAGACTAGCATTATTCTCCGCATCCCTAAATCTAAGTGAGTGGAAGTTCAATGTTTCTAGAGAAGAATCACACAATCCGAGAAATCGATTAAGAGCATTGAAACACATTCGGGTTCTCGAACAATAGGAGTACTTGACTATTGTGGTACTGGATTGTGAGTAAATAGTTTTCAATGATCGATTGAGTCGATGGAGAGGCTATCTATACAGATACAGTGCTAGATTTAATGGGGACTGTTCTGCTGATCATTGTAGGTTTGAACAATATTTTTCCGTAACGTCCCGGAACATAGGAAACGTATGCACAATCAGCTGTAATTACTATTCTAAGCTACATGACGTGGTATGGGGCATTCGGATCCAAAATGCTAGGATATCATGATAAGAGCTGAACTCCCCTGAAACAGAAATAAATGGTGAGGACAGAGAATCCAGCAGTATGTGACATATTATGGGATCTGTATAACCTTGAAATTACAAAAATACGTTTTGTTGCATGGCTTTATAGCCTAGGGCCTTAACTTTGATGTCCAATAAAGATTTTGTAAAAAAAATCCAAAAATTGACCGAGTTAAAAATAACGCCGACCGAGTAAAAAAATGACCGATAATTTTTGTCAAGGGTCTGAACGCCCACTGCGCTACGACGAACCGCCCTACTGCGATTAACCCATTATTTCTTTTGCGTTTTTCTCGAAACTATGATTTATGGACTCGTGTAAGTTCTATCCCAAAGCTTTTCATCCGATTCACTTAAAATTCAAACAGGACATAGTTTATAACAATATCTGGCATATGGCTGGATGAATTATTCATATGTTTATTCAATTGTTAATGACAAATGATGAAAGTTGTTTTTGTTTGGTCTAAAATCGAACTTTTTTTACAGCTTGCCATTTTCGTAATTATCAACATTTTGAAAATTATCCAGTGATCTGAAAGTTATATTATGATACTAAAAGTATATTTCTTTATTTTTCGTTTCAGATCACCCTAGTTGCCAGTTTAAATAATAATAGCTTCATTATCAACCAATGTTAAATTTTTTTTAACTCAAACTTGGCAAGGTTATGTACTAATTGTGTGTAAAATACTGACTTGGCATACCAATATTTTTAACAGAAAAAAACATTGAAAATCGACCTGTTTTTTATGGTCCCCAAGTTTATGCAGGTCTATTAAGGGAGGCCCAATATTCTATCCGCATTCAAAAATAAATGAAGACAATATTATTCAAAACAAGGTAACTTGTAATTTAACGATGAACTGTTATTTTCTCCACTACGCGATTGATTAACACGTTGCTTGTTAAAAAATATCTATTGATAATAATAATAAGAATCATTATTATCGGAAGTGCAAAAGATTTTACCTTTATCCGTAGGAATATTAACTTGAACGTATGTTCAATCAGGAGCACCCATAATCTCGCTATCGGATTTCAACTACAAAAAGATTCACCTCTATACATATAAAGGAGTTCCGTCACTGACTGACTGACATGTATAGACAACGCACAGCCTAAACCGCTGAAGATAGAAACATGAAAGTTGAACGACATATTTCTTAGAAGGTGTAGAGGTGTACAAAGAAAGGATTTTTCCAAAATCCACTCTTAAAGGGATGAAATGGGGTGTAAACGTTTCTATGGAGAATTCTATTCCTTGCGTGTATCAACTTGGAACTTGGTATTAATATTCTTCAAAACAAAATAAAACGCATAT